>OU898276.1:198729843-199303057 GCA_918026665.1 Diabrotica balteata | reverse complement strand
ACGCTACGCGAGTGTTTAGAAGAAATCTGTGTCTATTCGTCTGTTTTAAGTTTTCTAAAAGCAATAGGAATATACATCCAAATTTAACATCAGTGCGTGTACAAATAAATGTGTAATCTTCTATTAACCAATGTACTTTAACTCAGATTTATGTATGTAAAACTCTATATATCATGTCTGTTTATGTTTAATCTATGTCTAAAAAAAATGTAAAACAAAATTGTAATACCAAGCGGCGGTACTAACCACTTAGGTTCTCTCTCTCTCTCCACTCCTGACCCCCCAGGGGGAGTGTAGTGGTCGACGTGATGTTGTGTATTGTCCGTCTCCAGAGATCTCTGTCTCTGGTCATTTCTTTTAATTCAAGCATAGGTCTTTGGCATATTCCTGTAATTTGATCTATCCATCTTGTTGGGGATCTTCCTCGTGATCTTCGGCCTTCTACCTTTCCTTGTATTATGAGTCTTTCCATGTTTTCTGTGTTTGCTCTTATAATATGCCCAAAATATTTTAATTGTTGGAGATGGACTTTACTAGAGAGTCGTTGGCTAACTTTTAGCTCTCTTAAAATTGAATTATTTGTTCTGCGGTCGGTCCAAGGAATTCGTAACATTCGTCTCCAACACAACATTTCAGTAGCGTCTATCTTTCTTCTCTCCGATTGTCTCAGAGTCCAAGATTCACATCCGTAGGTCAGTATTGGGAATATTAAGCAGTTGATCAACCTCATCTTTATCGCTCTTGAAATTTGACAGTCCTTCCATATTTTGGTCATTTTTGCTGTGGCAACTTTTGCCAGATCAGATCTACGTTTAATCTCCTCTTGTAATGACCCTGTGTTTGTGATTAATGATCCCAGATATAAGTATGAGCTCACAACCTCGAACCGGTCAATTGTGGTTATGTGTGGATGATTGTTGTGTAGTCTATCCACTCTCATGATCTTTGTCTTTGATATGTTTAATTGCAGACCAAATATTTGACTTTCGTTTTCGATCAGTCGTATAAGTTCTATCAGCTCTGCTTGACTATTTGCAAGAAGGGCTGTGTCATCTGCGAAACGTAGGTTGTTTAGTTTATGACCATTTATTGAGATGCCCTTTTCCCATCCTTCAAGTGCTCTTCGCATAATATACTCCCCAGATATGTTGAATAATTGTGAAGATAGTATACATCCTTGTCTGACACCCCGTTCTGGATGAAATTCGTTCGAAAGTGTGTCAAGTACTTTAACTGATCCAGTAGTGTGTTCATATAGTTCGGTTATTAGCGTAATTAGATGTTGTGGTACACCTACTTCTTTTAGTATTCGCCATAAGTGTCTCCACTTGACCCTGTCGAACGCTTTACGGTAATCTATAAAACAGATGTATAGTGGGATGTTGAATTCCCTAGATTTCTCGTTTATCTGTCTTATATTCAGCAGGTGTTCTCGAGTGCCTCTACCTTTGGTAAATCCAGTTTGCTCTTGTGGAATTTCTCTTTGAAGGAATGTTTTCAGTCTCTCATTAATTATATGTAGCATTATCTTGCTGGCATGGGATATAAGAGAGATAGTTCTATAATTGTCGCATTTATTGAAGCTGCCTTTTTTATGTATGGTCGTTATTGTAGATTTTGTCCAGTCTTCAGGCCATTGTTTGAAATGCCATATTTGGTTACAGAGTAGATGAAGTAACTTTACGCCGGTTTCTTCTGTGGCTTTAAGTATTTCTGCTGTTATCATATCTGGACCTGGTGCTTTGTTATATTTGAGCTTGTTGATAGCCTGTCTTACTTCATTTTCGAGTATATCAGGTTCTTCTTCCACCTCGTCAGAGATTTGGCTAACAAGCTCTTGGCGTTGATCATCTTTATATAGGTCCCTGCAATACGATCTCCATGTCTCTGCTATGTCTTCTCTGTTGAATAATTGTATGGTCGTTATTGTAGATTTTGTCCAGTCTTCAGGCCATTGTTTGAAATGCCATATTTGGTTACAGAGTAGATGAAGTAACTTTACGCCGGTTTCTTCTGTGGCTTTAAGTATTTCTGCTGTTATCATATCTGGACCTGGTGCTTTGTTATATTTGAGCTTGTTGATAGCCTGTCTTACTTCATTTTCGAGTATATCAGGTTCTTCTTCCACCTCGTCAGAGATTTGGCTAACAAGCTCTTGGCGTTGATCATCTTTATATAGGTCCCTGCAATACGATCTCCATGTCTCTGCTATGTCTTCTCTGTTTGTTCTCAGGGTTCCAGTGTTATCTTTAATGGCCCAAGTTCTGGCTCTGAAGTCTCTTGTTAGGTAGCGTATTTTTCTAAATAGATCTCTCGGCTGATTATTCTGACCATGTCTCTCAATTTCTTTGCATATACTTTGATAGTACTGTTTTTTGTCGGCCTTACATCTTCGTTTTATTTCTTTATTGAGGTTTCTTAAACTAGCTTTTTCCCTTTCACTATGTACACCACTTTTACAAAGATTTCTTCTATTCTCAATTATTTTAAGAGTTTCATCTGTTATCCAGTGTTTCCGTTTCACCGGATTATTTCTCTTTGAGCGATCCACTGGTGTTGTTACGCAATCTTTAACAGTCTTCCATATTTCTTGTGATGTTCCGTTACGAATAGATGGCATACTTTTCTGTACTTCCTGTAGGTCTTCTTTATTTCTTAGTTCTATCCTCTTTATCTCTCTTTGTTTGTTGGGTACTTTAAGTTTAAGCATTACTTTAGCTACGAGGAGAGTATGATCGGATCCGCATATCGCCCCTGGATATGATCTGACTATTTGAATGGACGATCTCCAGCGAATATTGGTGAGGACGTAATCTATTTGATTTCTAAATCTATCTCCAGGACTTTTCCAGGTATAAAGTCGACGTGCATGGTGTTTAAATCGAGTATTCATGATGGAGTAGTTGTTTGTGATAGCAAATTCGATTAAACGGTCTCCTCTTTCGTTTCTCTGCCCTATGCCAAACTTTCCCAGTACATTCTTTAAGTCGTCATTTTGTGTAGTGTTGCCAACTTTTGCATTAAAGTCGCCACATATTATAGTAAGTTCTTTATTTGGTATGTTAGCGATTGTGGTCTCCAGTTTTTTCGTAGAACTCCTCGATCTTTATGTCATCTGATGTGCTAGTTGGCGCGTAAACTTGTATGATATTAAGTTTATGTGGTTTGCCATCCAGTTTAATGAGTACTACCACTTAGGTTGATGCGCCTTAATTGTAAATAAATAAAAATATATTTAATCTTGTAAAAAGCAGTATAGGATATTCTTAATTTATCATGGCTAAACAATTCAAGCAATATAAAGTAAAAAATAGTTATTTAAACTGTTTATGTTCAAGCTAACCATTTCCTTTTCCGCAGACACAATGTAACTAACAGATAAACGATCAAAAACCCTAACACGACGTCTAATGTCCGTAATAAAACCATTTATAGTCCAACCAAATTTCATCTCCTATCAAAATTTAATTGAACTCGTGGCGGCCGCTCGTAATTGGCATTCCGCTCATGACAAAAGTAATAAATATGCATCCTGCATGAAGATGCAAATTCGATAACGACTCATTGTGTTTGGTATCTCGTCGCGCCCTTCATTTCCAAATTCGCTGCGAAAATCGCATCATTCCGCGATTTGGGCCAATGGATCTATTTGTTGTGATATACGTTTAGTTTTGCTCGAACAACTACAGTTGTAGGGGTTTTCGTATTTGGCAGTACAACGTTCGAATCGATGTCATAAAATTTTAATAATTCTATAACGACTTGTGCTACAGTTCATCAAATATTGAAAAAGGTTTTGTTTCTATACGGTTAGGGATGCACAAGGAATTTAATTGACTGTCAGGGATGATGCAAGTTAGCTATAGTTGATTGCATTCAGATTTCTATCACGCCATTGTTCGCTGTAGTAATTAAAGAGTGGAAATTATTGAGAACTTAGAAGTCGAAACGCCGTTCTAGGGCGTTAATTTATTTTTTATTCTTTTTATTTAAAGTAATAACATCGACAAATAATACCATAATCTAAAAAGAGTGATAAGTAAGGTTGTAAGGGAACAGAAAGTGGAAGAAAATATTCAAAACATCCCTGGCTCTCTGACGAGATAAAGGAATTATTAAAAGAAAAAAACACGGGAACAACAGTTGGAAGAGAAAAAGAAAAAAATAGAGATATACATTTGGCACTTGTGGACCTGAGAAAGCAGTATGACTCTGTACCAAGGTTAAAACTATGGGTGGCAATGTACAAATTAGAAATACAGACGGAACTCATAGAAGCTACAAAAGCTCTGTATAAAGAAAATAGAGTGTCCATTAAAATGCGAACAAGAATCATAGGAGATTTCACCACAACAAAAGAGCTTCTGCAGGGTTCTTCCACATCTCCAACCCTATTCAAAATATACTTAGAAAAAGCCTTGACTATATGGAAAAGAAAATACGAAGAAAACGCACAAGACCAAGAAGACCTCACTTACATGATGAATAAACTAGAAGAATATACCAAGGATGACCTAGATATTAACCTCACGAAAACAGAGTAACTATCTACAAGCCAAGAAGACCTAAGATCTCTGTATAAGATCTACAGATTGACGACAACGTAACAATCAAAGAAACGGATGAATTCAAATACTTATGGTTTATAATTACGAAAAAGGCAACAACAAAGGAAGAAATTAATATATTAATAAATTCCTGTCACTTCCCACTTTAAGCTTGTTTGTTCCAGTCCGTGTAAAACGTCCAAATTTTCCAACACCAACAAAATAATTTTAAATACTCAAAATATTTCTTAGCAATGAGTTTCAAGTAAACTTATTCAACATTTAAAATAAACTTCAGCCAGTTACTGCACTGGGGTCAGCTTTGGGGTCTAAAAGTTTTCTATGAAGAGCGTCGTTGGCTTGCACTTTTCTATACGGTGTAATTTTCCCCTTCTTGTAGATAGTTGACACCGTGTCATATCCTGTTAATGCATATATTGAAAGGAATACATCCTTCATATTCTCAATGCCTCGCTGAATGTCAGCAATAGTGTAGACTTTTTTCTGCTAATTACCTTTCTTTGGTACCACCATTTTCACTTTCTTCTCTGATGGTGCGTGGACATACTGCAAAACTAGTAGGTCTGTGTCATAAAAAATGATGATTTTTTAGTCTCTTTAGTCTTAGATTTAGTATTTTTAATTCAACGTTTTTCTTAGCTTCATCAATAGCTATTAAAACTATCTAGTCAGTGTTACCTGATGCTTGATGAACTGTGCAACCACATCCTTGCAAGTGTACTTTAAGAAGCAAAATAAGGCCCATTTTGTTGTAAGCGTTAGCCAAAAATTCACCTTCGTTTATATTTACATGGATTGAGTCTTTAACTTTTACTTTAACGCTAGAATGTACTCTGAGTAGGTGTTCTTCATCTTTTTTATTTCCTTGCTGGTATCTATTAAATACAACAGTCACTGTTCCGTAATGAGTAATAACGTAGTTTCTGTATTGCTCTAAAATCTGTTTGAAGGTCGCTGGGTCGCCAGACAATACGATGAAGAAGGTGACCTCCATCAATGATGCATGATATTTTTCCTAAATCTAGAGTACATCATTATTCTTTTTTGTCTGGAACCAAACATTGAAGATTTGCTTCCTTTTCTCATCAAGCTAGATTTGTCGAACAAAGATGGAGGATACGCACATAGTTCATATTAAAATACTTGTCAAGTCAATTTTCTTCACTCACTCAATCACTCCTTACTGTGCAGACCATCCGATGTAAGGAAGTGTTTGGTTTGGGTTTTACCGTGGTGGTGTTAATTATCATCGACCTGGTTATAGAGACTAAGAACTTAACAGCTAACTTTCTCAAGTGTATCCCATTATTATTAGCCGAACTGAACAACATTGTTGTCAGCAAATATTGTACCAGAGTGGAAAACGGCGCACTAAATATTTATCTTTAAGACAAGCAACAGAATATTACTGAACCTCACTGTTCAGTAAAATTATTATTGATAAAATAAGACGAACATCGGTCATAAAATGAAAGAAGATCAAAGCGTTTTCACTCCAGATAGATCCTGTACAGACAACTTATTCATTTGAAATTTTCAAAATGTTTCCAGACTTATTAGTCCATCTCCAGTAAATTTTTTAGTATTTTCTAAATAGCCCCAGAACCAACAGTGGTTGAGTTTAAATGGATGAAACCATATTCGAAGGTATTAAATTTTATGGCAGTATGCAGATGCTATTAGATAACCAACCGGGAATATAAGTCCCTACTCGAATGAATTTTACTACATCCAGACAGTAAGTTTTACTATATTTTTCACTTACTCTATCTTTGTAAATAAAATAATTGACTTCAAAAAAACTACCAAAAGTATATCGAAGTTTGTCTAGAGCAAATCGAAGAGAATTTCTTGCAAGTTTAATTTTAAATTTAATTGTTTCTAATAGTACATCTTAAAACAGTCGAGAAGATGAAGATACGTATGATGTATGCCAATAAAATGTAAAACTTTACTAAGCGAATACCTTATTTAACGTGTCTAACGGGCACATTTCAAACAAATTTATATTTCTCACATAAGGTTGTATATTACAGACCTTTAAGTTATTGACCGTTATTATTTGCTGTTCGGACTCTATACATATAAACCTCCGAGATAAATTTCTCTGTAAGGTCAATAGAGAGATTTAATACACTTGTTAGGGGCTAAATTTCCACTTAGTGCCCCCAATCCGTAACTCAATCCCGTGTCCTAATTAAACACATTTGCAAACACATAAATTCATGTTTGCATGGTAAAGGTGTTAATGGAAATTATATACGGGGTGACCAGATGAAACAAAAGCTTAGAATAAAACAATAAAATATTAGTACTACCAGCCATTATTGATATATCTAACCAACTAGATAAATCGATGCAGTTGATCCACTGGATATTTTCACAAATACCATTACTCATATTTATACACAGTAAATCAAAAGAATTAAATCAGCCTTAAGTTAATGCACTGCAAATTCGCATCAGTTGCATTCGAGATTAACAGTAGGATAATCAGTCCCCTTCCTTCGTTATACTCCTCTTTGTTTTGATGACCGAGAAGGAAAGACCGAGGAAGAGTACTGTGCAAGGAAAAGGGAACTTTACAGGAAAAGTCGTACAGAAAAAGAAGGCATTGGAAAGAGCTATGTGAAAAGCCGGATGACGACATCTGGGGTCAGGAATACAGGATCGCCATGAAGAATTTCCATGCGTATCCTACTTATAAAATGTGTATGGAAAAGAAGCTCGAGGTAACAGCAGAGCTCTTTCTGGTCGGCAGATGGCATGGAGTATGGAGGGTCGATGGAGCTGAGCTGAGCTGACAAGGGGCACTCACTCAAGACATACAGGTCCCCTGGACTGGATCAGATATCACCTGACGCGGTGACGGTTCTAAAACGGGCGGAGTCTGCGTGGCTTTTAGAACACATGAATGCACTGCTGGAAGCACAGACCTTTCCTGAGCCTTGAAGGACATGGAGGTTAGTAATGCTGCTCAAAGCTGGCGAAAAATATCGCCTCATCTGTCTTCTTCCATGCATCGGTAAGCTGTATGAAAGGATGCTACGGGGATGCATAGACAACATTATTGAGAGGTCAGGTGGTTTATCTCCAAGCCAATTTGGTTGGCTTGGAGAGGCATTAGGTTGGCATTAAAAGTTATTTATTTTTATTTAAGAGAGGTACTTTCGAAATGTTTGTTAATTTATTGAAATTTTTTTTAAGGTGATGGTTGTATGACTTCTTCTTCTTCTTGTAGTGCCTATCCGTTTCGGATGTTGGCGACCATCATGACAATCTGCACTTTGCACACTGCTGCTCTAAAAAGATTTGTGGTTGTTGTGTTGTATTTTTCAGCCAGGAAATCCAAAAGCCTCAATTTTCTTGCAGGTGGCGTCTGTGAGAGTCCATGACTTAACTCCGTACAACAGTATAGGAAAGATTTAACATCGTAGTAACTTGATTTTTATGGGCATTGATAAATCATGACATTTGAATAACTTAGCCATTTTTTGAAATGCAGATCTTGCTTTCTCTATTCTACATTTGATTTCTATGGAATGGTCCCAATTTTCATTGACGTTCGTACCAAGGTAGGTGTATGTTTTTACTCTTTCTATTTGTTGACCGTTCACACTGATTTGTCCAAATTGCTGTTCCTTCTTAGAGATTATCATGCATTTTGTTTTCTTAGGTTGTATGACAATGAATGAAATTAGATGTACAATTGTGTGGGTGTGCAATTTCTTTAACTTGTAATTATCAAATTTCTTTGATAAAGTTGAATTAGATTACTGCTATTTTTATTATTATTACTAATTCGCTACAACGAATTCTGCCAGTCTTAATCCGTTATAATTAGTGTTATCATGTAGGCTATGTGTGCCGATCACCGCTCTAAGATGGTCCTCTTTACCTAGTTTGGCATTGAAGTCTCCCAGTATGATTTTGACGTCGTATCTGGGTGCCATTGTGTACTGTTGTTCTAAAATTTTATAAAATTCCTCCTTGTCTTCTTCATTTGCTTCTTCCGTTGGTGCGTGGATTGAGAAGAGGGTTAGGTTAAACCATTTTCATTTGAGTCTTAGAGAGCACATGCGCTTGTTGATTGGTTTGAAATCAATTACGGCAGACTTGAGTTTTCCGTTAACTACAAACCCACATCCAAATTCGTGCATTCCTTCTTCTGGCCAGAAAACCATAGAATTTTTCATTTGCAGGCTTCCCGATGCTGTCCATCTCATTTCCTGAATCGCTGTTACATCCATCTTATATTTTTAAGATATATGTGCCCAAGAGAATATCCTTATTTCGTAGCTTGGGTCTAATCCATGTCCCATGTCTATTCCAAGGCAATAGTATTAGATTCGTAGCGTCTTTCTTTTTTCATGTACGGATTGCTGGTCCATAGCAAAATCCCCTTTTCAGAGGACCATTTCTCCCTTCCTCGTCTGCCCTGACCCTGCCTTACACTGGGGTTGGTTACCCAATCTTCAACAGGGTTGCTCAGGTTCTCCGCGGTTCGCCCGTGCAGCTCAAGCTGCACTTCATGGAGGTGAGGATAGGAATTGAGAAGGATAGACTAGAGATGCTTACTAGAAACAGCATCTTGGAGTGCGCCTTTTTGAACCCCTTTAGGACAGTATAAAGAAATTAAATTTTGCCAAACGTTAAAAAACATTAAAAATCGACTTTCTTTAAGCTGGTGATTTATATGTGGAAAATATTTAAATAAAAATGTATAAACACATAATTCAGTCAATCAAGCTATTCGACAAGTATTCTGAATTAAAGTTATATTTTATTAATTTAACCCTTTATAATAACTGTCATATAATTTATACTGTTATCAAACATTAAATGTAAAAATAAAATTTAAAAGCCGTCCTGATTAAATATTTTACCGACTTGTAAACCCTTTTGCACCGTTTTGGAACAACGAATGACAGTTAGTCCGTACGAACACGGACCAATTTTAGATCTGGCCAGGTCATACCGGGACGAATTGCCCTCGGGAGGAAAAGCGTAACTCGATAAAGGAAAAGGTTTTTAGGCGTGTATTTCGCCTTGCCGAGGGGGTTTTGTTTTGATTTGTTTTGTTTATGAACGTTTGACGAAGTTAACGGTTTGTTAAATATGAGTTGTTGTTTCCGGGACTCTTGTTTAAACAGAGACTTCGTCGTGGAGTTGTCTATTTCGCTGGATTGGGTTGTTTTTGGTTTTGTCTCTGAACGTAAATACGTCGCTTAGTTACAGTTTAGGAAACGGAGCTAAAAGTTTCGAGAATGTTGTTTTGTTATTGTATCCTTCCGAGTACATGACAGAAGAAAAGATTTCAGCATGTGTGAGTTTGGGATCATTAATATTTTGATAGGAATAGGAAGTTAGGATGATTTTCAGCAAGCAGTATTTAATACTAAAATATACAACACTTTTATTGTATTTATAGCGGAAACAAGATACATAATGACACCAAAGTAGTATGTTCGACAACATGAAGCAGTATATTTATGACGAAATAAAATATATACTTTTAGTCTTACATTATCTATTATTTATTTAATATTTAATTGTTATTAGCTACGATTATTATGGGAAACTTCAACGCAAAAGTTAGTGCCGAAATATCACAAGATATAACCGGAAAGTATGGACTTGGAGAAAGGAACGAAAGAGGGCAGAGACTAATACATTTCTGCCTTCAATTTTTTTCATTTTTTTCAAGAAATTATTAATTGATATGAGGTTGAATGCTCGAATAAATAAACTTTGAAAATTAAGGCAAAAATCGAGCACATTAGCGTTATTTAGCGTTTGTATTTTTAGGAATGGCACAAAAGGTGGAAAAGAAAAAAGATTGTTTCGATATGTGTCCTGTTTTGTATACTGAGTTAAATAAGTCTACTGTAATGTCTAAGGTTTCATCATTTATGCATTTTAAGATTTCAATAGGGATTTGGTCTGGACCTAATGCTTTACCATTTTCGCTGTTTTTTAATGCCGTTTTAATTTCCTCTTTTAATATCTTTAAAACCATATCCTCTTTTACTTCTATCTCCATCTGTTCTGTTCTATTGTCTTTGAACAGTTCATTGATGTATTTGGTCCATCTCTTTAATATGTCGTTAGTATTCAACACAAGTTTCCCATTTGCATCTTTCAGTTTTCCCGATGTTCTTGTTCTATTGTTGTGAGTTAATTCTTTAATTTTTTTGTGTGTGTTAAGACTATCATGTCTTTTCTGGTATTTTTCTACTTCTGCGTATTGTTTTTTTAACCATTGTTCTTTCGCTTTCTTAATTCTCTATTTTATTTGTTTAGCAACTTTTTTGTACATCTGGTTATCTTTGTTCTTATATTGACGTCTTTCTTCCATTACATCTAAAATTTCTTCCGTCATCCATTGCTTCTTTTTATATCTAGTTGGTATTAGAATTTCTTTTTGACTTTTATCTATTTCTGTCTTTATTAATAACCATTTTATCTGTGTCTCACTATTTTGCAGAATTTGTTCTTTAACATTCATTAATCCGTAGTTGATTTCATCTGCCAGGCGTTGCCTTATGAGTGGGTTCCTTAATTTACTTGGTTCATTTTTTGCATTTGTTGTTCTTCGTTGTATAATGTTTTTATTAGTCCTAATTTATTGATTTTATTCGAATTTATCGTCTTTATTCTAATTTGTTAAAACTCACGATAATTTATCAAAAGTCTTTATTTTATACTAATTTATTTTACACTTAATAATTACAAATAATTTATTTGCGTTCGATACAATTTAAGCCACGTTCTGCGAGTTTCTTTTCTTCACTGCTGCTCAATGAAAATCTTCCGTTATTTATTTGAAACCAGCTGGTAAACAGAATGTTGTAGAAAATACGATGCCGTTCTCGACGTAGATACAGCGGCAATGATCTAAAAACTTGTATCTGTGCGATTCCAGAAAGCTTATATTTGTCGTTTTATAGCGAAGGGGACCCAACGGGTGTCAGGTAGATTTTGACCTAGAAATTACGAGAATCAATAAAAAAGAATTAGTCATAAAATATTTACAGTTCTATACGCCATAACATTTAAAATTGTAACAGTTGTATTATTTTCATTTTGAGCCTAATTTTGATCACTACTGGGTTGTGATCTGATCCTATGTCGGCACTTGGATAGGTTTTTGCGGATATAATTGCGTTCCTGTATCTTTGTCTAACTAATCCATAGTCTATTTGGTTTCTTACAATTCTCTCTTCTTGATCTGCTGGCGACTTCCAGGTATATAGTCTTCCCTTTGGCATTTTAAACAATGTATTAGCTATAACAAAATTATTGTTTTGTCAAAATTCGATAAGCCTGTCACCTCTTTCGTTTCTATTTTCCAGACCATATCCTTCTGTACATTCTTCTACTTTTTCTTCCCCAACCTTTGCGTTAAAGTCTCCTATTATAATTGACATACCCTGCGTTTTATGGATTTTAAAATGTTGTCTAGGTCTTCGTAGAAAGTTTCAATATCGTTCTCTGGTTTTTCTGCAGTTGGAGCATTAACTTGTAGGATGTTTATTTTGGGTTTGTTGTGGTTTAATTGTAAGAGTATAATTCTGTTGGAGTATAGAGTGAAATTTATTACAGCTTCATCAATATTTTTGTTTAATATTATCCCGACACCATATCTGCGTGAACCGTCTTGACTTCCTGAATAATATATTGTTTTATTGCTGATTTTTTATCTTTCCTGGGTCGGGCTATTGGACATTGCTAATTCCTAAAATATCTATATTCAGCCTTTTCATTTCTTTAACGGCATTATGTACGTTTCCAGCTTGATGTAGACCTCTAACATTCCAAATCGTTACTTTGCAAGGTTTTCGCATGTTGACGACCGGAGAAGCCTTGCAGTCTTGTGTTTCCTCCTCTACCGGATCTTGTTTTCCGAGTTCCATGATCAATAGAGTGTTTGGTTGTATTGTTAGTCATGATGATTTACTAGGGATGCTCTATGAGCCTTTAATGCATTGGTTTTCCCTTGCCTTATGCATCTCCACGCCGGTATACACCGGTTGGTAAAACAATGGGATCTGTGCCTTAATTGTGGTGGGATTAAGGGTGGCCGCACACAGAAAGAACAAAACTGTTTTAGTAAGAGACGTTTTTGACTAAACGTGTCTGATGCTGAGGTTTCCATATAAATGAAATGAGCTGACGCACACTGATTAGTCGTGTGTCTAAAGCATTTTTAGTCTCATTTAGTTTCAGTCAGTCTGTTTGATGTTGGTTGCTGGATCGTCGTTTTGTGTCAAAACATTTCAATGTACGCAGGGCAACGTGTTTTTGGAATTCCCTTCTTGAAATCGCTCGAGTAGTCAACAAGAAGCACATGTGCAAACAGCGATATTTTGCTTGTAGGAGGAACCACTGCCAGAAAACTAGTGCAATTTCGTCGTTATCTGTCGACATTTTAAATAAAACTGATTGCAGTATGGTTTGTGCAAACATTTTGTTTCTCTAAAAACAAAATGTTTCTTGTGGAAACACAAACATTTTCGTTTCAAACAAAAACGTTTTTGAGTAAAGCAGTTTTGCTCTTTTTGTGTGCGGTTTACCTTATATGTAAATATATTTGCTCATAAATTTTTTCAGTACCAAAGAGTACCACTACATACCTCATACATTGCTTTTCAATTGAGCACTGAAAAGAGTAATACACTGATAATATTTGACGTTTTTTCATGATAATAAACCACCATTCGAATAACTACTTCATGATATGTAGAGTTTATATGAAATTTTTGTTCATACTTTTCCACGGCTCTTTTTTAATTGGCGGTCAATTTTTTGGTCATTACAATTTCTTTTGTTTACTTAATGTTAACTACTAAGAGCCCTATAGTCTACAATATTTTATTCATAAACTTAGTTTTCCAATAACCTTTATTAGACAAAATGCTTTTCGGGATTATCATCTTATAAATAATTGAGTTTCCACATACAATTTCGTAACAATTTCCAAATCGGTGCACGTAATATCAGTCAATCTTTACCGGCAAGGAATACGAATATTCCAGATGCAGACCTCCGTTGCAGTATTCCCGGAAGATGTTTGCCAAATAAATTCTGTTTCTAAAAAGTCAAGTAAAAATAGCTATCTGTAGGTTAACGCGTGACATAAAGTAAGAAAATGGATCTTTGAGATAATGTTATTGAAAAATATAGGAATAATTTTTTTCTACCAAAAAACTATCATCAAGGATATATGTTTATAGGGGAAATAAATATACTGCTGTAACTAAAAAGTAATATTTTAATTAGTCCTGTTAAAATACTGTGAAAGGTTCCGAAAACTCTACGTCTCTGAAAAGTTGTTCCGTATGATACATACCATGTTTCAGAGAGCCTTTGACACCGAACAACAACCTGAAGAATGGTCGACAGCCCATATTATCTCTATTTTCAAAAAAGGGGATAGAAGAAAATGTGAAAATTACAGAAGCTTAAGCATTTTACCATCTATAGGAAGATTATATGGAAAAATAATAAAGGAAAAAATAGAAAAACAACGACCAGGAAGGTTTTACAGCTGGGAAATCATGTGTTGACCACATCTATACTATACAACAGCTAATAGAGAAGAAGATGGAAAAGAACAGACCAGTCCATCTAGCCTTTATTGACCTAAAAAAGGCATACGACTCAATACCCCGACAACGACTGTGGGAAGCCATGCAACAAATAGGAGTAGAAGATAAGCTGATCCATGTGGTGAAGTCCATGTACACACATAATAATGTTACAGTCAAGGTAGGTAACAAGTTTGGAAAACCATTTAAAACCACGAAAGGTTACCTACAAGGCTGCTCGTCTTCACCTACACTCTTTAAAATATTTCTTCAATACGCTCTAAGCCATGGAAAAGGAAATGTGAGCGATGGGAGTACCCATAAGGAACGACTATCTGTATACCCTCAGTTTCGCCGACGATCAGGTTATACTAGCACAAGACGAGGAAGATCTAAGTTATATGGTTCGAAAACTAGAAGAAGAATATAATATAAATGGCCTGGATATAAACATTAACAAAACAGAATATCTGAACACAACACAAGAACCAACAGGAAACCTGGAAGTGGATGACGGGCGTGAAATAAAAGGGACCGATAAATTTAAATACCTGGGGTTCATTATATCAAATAAAGGTACTACAGAAAAAGAAATTAAAAATCGAGTTGGTAAAACCAGAAACTCTATAAGACAACTGAATCCAATCCTATGGAATAGACACATAACAAAAAATAACAAAAAAGAATCATGAACTGTGTCGACCATTTTTAAATAGATGAGTATTCAGCTCATTAACTTTTCTAGATACAGTTTGATGGGAAACTGAAACACATTCATAATTTTTTCCCATCTTTTCAACTCCAAAGGATCGCGCACCGCTTGATTATTTCTCCATCTCTAAATGCTTTTCTACTTTTGACAAGCTCTAAACATACTTCATATGATGCTGCTAAGCTTGATGATTGAACAGCTGTTGGTTTTGTAAATTGAGATTTTTGTTTATTCAATTTAGCTTTAAGTTCTTTTACAAGAGTATTGCGAGCTTCACCTTAACCCTGAGCTACTATCGTGTATTTACACCCACATAACTACTATCGTGGGGTCATAGATGACCCGAATTTTAAAAACCTCTAAACAAGATATAAAAATATATTTTTTATTGTTTTTGTATTTTTGACAAATGAATGTGTATATAAAAAAGAGATTTTTTGTAAACTTAAATTTTATTTCAAGAAAATTAAGATGCTATAATAAAAATTATAGAACTTTTAAAATAAATTTTGATCAAAAACATAACTCATTATTATAACAAAAAAAAATATATCTTAAATTGAAATTAACGGTTCATTTTCTGAAAATTAGTTTATAATAGTAACGTCTTAACCTAATACAAAAGAAAATCATAATAGAGTAACCATATAAAAAAATAACAGCCATGTTTTTTTTTTCGTAATGTTAGAATCTTGCGACAAAAATATTTGAACAAATTGTAAGTCTTTATCCATTGTTTGCACATAGTACAGGTAACTCGCTTAAGTGAATGTGTTTTGCAGATGGTCCTATGAGATTCTGCGCAAAATGTGGAATGTTTGTTATCCTTACCTATGGGACACAAGTAGCATCTACGTCTTACAACTGGCCTTTTTGGTTTGGTCTGATCTTGATGAGTAATTTTATTTTCTAATGCTTTGGAAATTATCGAGCGTAATTCTCTTGACAAATTTGGCATTGCAAATCTTACTTCTAAATGTTCATTTATAAGACTGATTCCCAGCTCTTGAATAAAATCCTATCGATTTTTTTTAACCCCAGGATTAGTTGCGTGAAAAATAATGTGACTGTTTACTATAGCAATATCCATTATGGAATACCAAATTACTAAAGGCCATCGCTGGTATCTTCGACCTGAACGATAAAGTGCACATTTTTGATCAAGTGCATCAACGCCCCCTTTCGACGAATTGTAAAAAGCTATTATATCAGGTCTTTTGCTTTCCTGGTCAACAGATTTGTCGTGATGCATAAACGACACCATAATTACACTTTTATTTTTTTTTTCGGGACATATGATACGATTGTATTGTCTCGTGTAAAACCAAATAAACACTTCGTAATTTTTATTTGGTTGAAATTGTGGAGGCATTTCTCTCTTATTTTTACGCATTGTACCTACATAGGTAAGTCGAAGTTTTTTTAGTTTATCAACTAGCTCTATTGAGGTGAACCAATTATCACCAGTGACATTTCGGTTACTATTGGCAATTGGTTCCACTAAAGCAAGTACTGATCTTGTAGGTATGGATAGCTTTTGGGCATTAGGATCATTTGTTTTATCCGTATACACAAAAGCATTTACCAAATAATGTGTTTTTGCGTCACATAAACACATGATCTTGATGCCGTACTTAACTGGTTTGGCTTTCATGTACATTCTGAAAGGGTATCTACCTCTAAAACCAACCAAAATCTCGTCCACTGTAACATATTCGGAACAGGTGTAGTTTGCTGTACTGTTAGATACGAAACATTTAAATAAATAGGACACTGTTGCAAGTCGATCTCCAGTGGCCTTCTTTTGCTCTCTTATTTCATGATTGTCAAATCTTATTGCTGTGAGAACAAATAAGAAGCGTTCTTTTGACATTGTAGCACGAAAAATTGGCCTACCTAAAACACTTGTCGAAAATAATGAATCGACATTCTCATGATTAGACTTTAGTACACCTGAAAGGTATAAAAGTCCCAAAAAGCCTTAAGTTCACCTTCTTTTAGATGATCGACAAATGTACATGTATCCCCATAATTTACAATGAGCTCGGTAATTTTTTCATATGTGTACTCTAGAATAGAGGCCAACATGTCAGTAGTTATAAGAAGTGACCAGGATTCAAGTGGACTGGATGGTTTTGTTTCTAAGGCAGGTCCACGAAGACCAGGAAGGTGTGTCATAATGTTCTGTGCGCGAATTTTTGATGGGGCCGGAGCATTTTTAGCCCACTTATATCTGTTCCGTCCATAGTAAAAATTTGTTTCATTATTAGATGCTGTTTCACATTCGTCGCTTGATAAGTCACTTACGTCAATTTCTGAATCTGTGTCGTGAACCGAATGTTCACTTTCAGTGTCAGTATCACTGTTATTAGAGTCACTATAAGTGTCAATATTTTTGGTTGGTTCCTCCAGAGATTCGAGAAAGCCAAAAACATTTTCATTTGTCACCGTACTTCCGCTAATTCTTTTTTAAAAGAATTAAAAGCATTAAAAGCCATTTTAATGTATTATCTTAAATAATAATAACGTAACTACTATGGTGGGGTCAAATCCGACCGGAACTCAGCAGCACGTGTGCACTATCTCACTGATCGTTTGCTACTAAGCGGCATGCTAAACTACGTACTTAATTGGGAGAATACATAGAATAAGTTAATAATTGGTATAATAGGTATAATTGGTAGAATACATAATAATTGGTAGTTCGCCAAACTGTCTACCAGTGGCGCACGAAATTTCAAGTCCTGGTGTCAAATTTGACCCCACGATAGTAGTTCAGGGTTAATATTTGTCGTATTTTGTTTTGTGCTGGGTTTCATACTATCTACCAATATTGTATTCTTTTGATACCGCGAGTACTTGACAACCAATAACGCACTGAGGTTTTCCTTTTAACTTGATGAAGAAATATTGATTTTCCCATTTTCCTTGGAATGTACGATTTTCTTCGAAATTTTTGCGTTTTTTGGCACTACTCATTCTGAATTTAACATTCAATTTATTCGCCACTGTTTAACACGACACGTTCAGCTGACTGAAGCTAACTGCCTGCTCATCGGGAGAGGGTGTTCAAGGCTAACTACTTTCTTAAGATTATGGAAAGTTAGACAGGGTTGGCACAGGTAAAAGTTATCAATAGCAATATTTTTAAAATGTGTTTGAAGGGCCACAGTTTCACGAGCCTTGAGCTGTATGCGTCCCGCGTGCCTGAGGTTGGAGCACATTGATGTAAAATATGCAATCGCTAAAATTATACGAGAACAAGGATATGATGTATTTAAACTCCCACCATGCCATCCCGATCTGAAACCTTTTAAAATGGCTTGGGCAGCTCTGAAATCCTATGTGGGAGCCACAAATAAAGACTTTACATTTACGTCAATACAGCAGCTATCCACGAATTTTTTGTGACCTGGATTTAAGAGAGATATCTGAACGACGCTTAGAATATTACTTTATAAACAGATTTTGTTTTCGTAAAGAAAGAAATTTATCAAATAGAGATAGCCCACTGAAATTCATCGTTAGGAATAAAGTCAATCGTTATTACTGAAGTTATCACATATAACTTTTTCTGCAAAAATTCGAATGTTCCCTCTAACACCAACATCAGAACAGATCCGCCCTGGTTTAAAAAGTATATCGGTAAATGAAGATGGTTATACTAAAATAGTGATCTTATTTATTACACAGCTTAATTCAGTTATTGATATTATTAAAAAAAGCAAATTATTCTTTACTGCAATTAGCTTAACTACCACTCGACAAACAAGGCAAAAATAGCGCTCAAACTTTTTCTCATTATTTAAAACAAAAAATATTCCCCGCCGTGTGGATGTTAAAGACTTGATAAAGATAAATGATCCTACGAATTAGAGCTTCGTCACGAACAGTTTCTCAGAGCGACGATAATCGTTCCTTACGTTTTTGTTTCCAAACAATTTTAATACTTTTTTTTGCCTTTTTAATTAGCATATATTAGAGATGGATTTCTTGATTGTTTTATCAATGAGCTGGTCATTTTCTCGTCTCATTAAAACTAGAAATAACATTTTAGTGAAGGCATTCTATCAGAACAGTTTTACCAATTGAAGGGTGTAGGGAATAAAGGCGCAATGTCACTATTAGTACATTTTTCAGAAAACTACATTTTTTATTTTTTTATTTTGTAATATTTAACTTGTATGATCCTAAACTCCTCTTCTTTTAACAAGTTGCTAAACAATTTAGTAAAATATGTTATATAACAGTGTAGGTGTTAATTATATTAATTAAATAAAAAATATTTTAAAAATTTTGAGAGAAAGAGATGGGGGTAAGGTTACCATTTTAGTTTTGATCGATTTTTCTAAGGCATTCGATACTCTCAATCATTCACTGCTCTGTGCAATTTTGAAGTCAAGCGGCTTTTCCATGAATGCATTGAATATGGTTAAGTCATACTTGCATCACATGAAACAAAGCGTCAAAGTAGACGAAAAAAGCTCTGATTTTTTAAACATTTTGTCAGGGGTACCTCAGGGCTCAATCTTAGGCCCAATCTTATTTACTTTATACATCACCAACATTGGTACCTCCCTGAATACCTGTAAATTTCATCTCTATGCTTATGATACACAAATTTATCACTCATTTGGCCCGATTGACAGAGCAAGTGCTATTGAGATTGTTAATAAAGATATTAAATCATTGATTGCTTGGGCAAAAATCATGCATTAAACATCCAAACTCCAAAAAAAGCTAATCTGGTGGTTTTTAGTCCAAACAGGGTATGTTTGGCGATGGGTAACAGCATTGAAATAGTTGTTGATAATAATATCAATAAACCTGTAACTAGTGCAAAAAATATAGGTTTAACTTTAGACAATCACCTCAAATTTACAAAATATATTAACACCTGTGTGAGTAAAGCATTTCTCAGTCTAAGAACAATTTATCATAATAGCCGCTACAACTAACTAACAGCTCAAGATAAGACAAGTTCTATTATAGTCACTGGGGCCTTTATCCCCAGACTACCAGATATTTACTTGAGATTTTCTACTGGCCTAACCTTATATTCGCTGACGAAAGGTATTGATTTGAGCCTTTATAGTACTCCTAACATATAGCATTAAAATCTCGATTTTCGTAAAAGTTGACAGTGTGCCTTTATTTCCTGCACCCCTCAATTGATATTGATATTGAACACTCCATGACACTGTGCAGTTTGCGACAATGAATGTCAAATATTCTCCAGCCGAATTACTATAATATCATCATTCTGTAGCATTTTCAAAAATAGTTTGTAATAACATTTTAAAATATATACTAAGACGTTATACATTCATTCTTATACATACGTCTAGCTTTATACGTTACCTCCAAGAATAATTGGATAAAAGGCATTATGCAAATATGTTTCGGATGTAGACCCGATCCAAAATCACCCCAAACTGGAAGTAAATTGGCGGTATCCGGATTTTATTAAAAACCAGCTGAATCATTCGATTTTAATCGCATTTTCTCAATTTGTATTTAGCAATGTCGCGAAAAATTGCCTGATATGCTAATCTTTCCCGGTATCTCCTTTACAATCAGTTTCCAGATTTTTTTATTAAATTACTAAAATTTCAGCAGATTTCTATATATAGAATATTTTCTCAATATTTTATTACGGTTCTTGCGGATTATATGATTCCTTTGTTTTAAATTGAGAGTAAAATTAAGGCTCATGCGATACCTGAATATGGTACATGCAGTTTCGAAATTATAGAAACGCTGTCCTTGTTTCCACGTGTATTAATGATGAAATTCATAATGTTGTTGTAAAAATTGAAAGCATCACTGTTACTAACACCTGTAAACCACCAGCTATATCCTGGCCAGCTCGATCTACACACATCCACACCCGTCAACTACAATAGGCACCACGAACAGTGGAAATATAAACAATGCAACAGCAATGGAAATGCAATAGTAAAACGGGTGGAGGACGAACATCTTTTAGTTTGGTGCTAAAGACGGAGAAGAAGGAGTACAATCCTGATGTATTTTATGTCTCTTCTAATAAAAACGGCAGCCTCTATCAGTCTCTCGAAAAGTAATGGAGGACTTCCCACACAGCCAACACCGCCCAGTGATTATAGAGGCAGGAACCTAAATTCCTATAATCACATCCATCCCTCGCCCACGGTGGAATCTAAAGAAAGCTATGTTGTGTAGGTTTTCTGCGGAACTGAACAAGACTCTAGGCTGGATTATCCCTAACAGCGGCCTACGATACAGTCTGGAGAGAAGGCATGATGTACAAGCTCCTCCGTACAATCACCTGTAAATCCACCGCTCGAATAATCAACAGCATGCTAGCCGACCGAACGATTCAGTTAGTCATGGGAGCCGACATAAGCACCCCAAAAAAACTGAAGAATGGACTGCCTCAGAGATCTGTCCTAGCTCCTCTTCTCTTTAGTCTATACATCGCTGATTTACGAAAAACCAGATCAAGGCCGATGACTGGGTCCTTGCAACAAGTCATTTGAAGAAACAGAAGAAATCCTCACAGCGGAGTTACACATAGTGGGAAAGTTTTTCCTTAAATGAAGGCTCCAACCAAATGCTACAAAACAGAGGTTTCCAATTTCCACCTAAATAACAAGCTTGCAGGAAGAACACCAAAGTACCATGGTGACTCTTCACAGAACCCTATCTTTCAAGGAACATCTGTCAAAAATAGCTGAAAAACTTAAATCCAGAAGCAACATCACCCAGAAGCTGTGCGGCACAACATGGAGAGTATAAATTTCCACAATTAGATCATCTGCCCTGGGAATTATCTTCTCAACCTAGGAATACTACTCTTCAGCCTAGCTTAACAGTCCACATATACCCAAAATAAATGCCCAATTGAACAATGAGAATATTTGCTGGCGTTATCAAATCCACCCCTACGCAATGACTCTCAGTACTGAGTCACATTCTGCCACCAAAACTAGTTAGTTCAGAAAGATACTTAACAACGAGATCCTGCCAATCCATCAAGATATAGATGATGCCAACGGTAAGCGCCTACGCTTCAGACGACCGCCAACAAAAATAGCACGAACTGCTGTGGAAAATGAATTAAACTTAACGACCACTTGGACTCAAGAATGGATGGAACAACTAAATAGCAGCTTACCCTGCATCACACAAAAACCACCAGGTTTTAACTTACCACGCAACACATAGACTATACTGAACCTAATCAGAACCCAATACAGCAGATGCGGTTGCATGATGCACAAATGGGGTAAACAACCATCCCCACTCTGTGAATACGGACAACCACAAACCATCTGTCACACCACAGAACAGTGTCCCACAAGATCCTATCATGGCAGGTCAGAGAATTTCCTAATGGCGACTCCAGAGTCGATAGACTGTAGAAATAGATCATATGTAAACATGTATTTTTTATATAAAAATATGTAAATTCAAATGTAAATGTGTCAAGTGCCATAGGATAAATAAATAAATAAATTGAGTAATATAGTTCTCTCGTGTTTCCAATATCGGTATTTGTTTTGATTTACTTGTTCTATTTCGCCCTTCTCAATTTTTGTGCCAATTTTTTGGTTGTCTTCTGTTCATACCATCACTTTTGTTTTTGTTTGATTTAGTTTCATCATTATCTCATTTTCTCCTGCTATTTTTATGGATAATGTGAAGCATGTTTAAAATTTCCTTAATTATTCCTCTTAGAAAATTACTTTCACGCCACCTATGGTATATACTTTGCTAGAAGCCTTAAAAATAACCCATAAGCAACTAGCGATATGTCATGCCTGTTCGCAACAACAAAATAGCTCACCATATGTTCCTTGCCCTTATTATCTTTCGTTAGTTAAATAGAAACCCTTCCTCTTAACAAAGAAGTTAGTTTCTATTGTCGAACAACCCAACTTACTTTCTAAGAAAAGCTGAGATGTGGGTCTTCGATGAAATAATCTTTTTATCCAGGAGAAAGTAGTAAAAATAGAAATAAGACCACACTGGACTTGTCAATTAAGTACTATTTTCGCTTGGCACTCTTCGGCCAGTACTTTTTTTATCCCTAGGTGGTCTAAATATCGAAAATTATGTTCATTTCCGTTGTCATTACCATTGCATGTGGTTGTCTTCATCAAACGACGGTAAGTGGAATTTCAATTCACCATTATCCATTTATCTTCATACAATGCTTCGTACATTAAAAATTGTCTGTTTTGTCGTACAGACGTACAGACGTCTTCCAGTTTGATGACACTGAGTCAATTCTGTTTGCCGTCTTCCTCCATCCATTCAGTTCAGTCTATTCTTTGATGATTGATAAGCTGATTGAATGCACCGTAATTCGTTACCTTAATTAAATCATCTGCGCTGCTTGAGATGTACCAATACATCTGTCGTGGATGCAACCTGTCAAGTGCCTTTATCGATGACCGTTCTATGAGAGAACGTCATTACCTGTGACTACCTGCCGCCGACTATAAGTACAATACCGGTTCTTCTCTTGTACCCAATTATTCGATTCTCTTCATCTTCTAACTTCTATTCTCTTTATCTTTAGTACTCCACTACATAATTCTTTGTATTTGAGCTGCCAAGAACCCCGACCAAGATACTTCTATCTGACTGAAGCCCGAGCTTAGTGCCGTTCCCTGGGTAATCTTCATTCTGTCACTAAATAGGGTACAAATGTTAAGGTCACTTTTCTAAAGGTTAAGCCAACATTATAGAAGCAAAAGCATAAACATTCTGGTAACACGATATGTTTTATTTGCTGTTTATATTTATAGGTTATCGTTGTGTAATTTTACATTTTATAACTGCTAAATTGATCAATTAAGCAAGAACGTAAATATATTGAGATTTAAAAAAAAAACAAAAAGAGAAATCATACGATTTCTACCTGGCGAAATCGAATTCAAATATAAGCCACCGTGCCCCCTAAGACTTGCGAAGCAAACAGCTTGATGAATGCATCGGCAAGGGAGTCTAAAAATTGCACTCCAAATGCCGTTCATCATGGCCTATATTCGTAGTGAATTCGATTTCTGGTACTCCAAATGAAGTAAATAAACAAAACAAAATGACGGTATTAGATTTTGATTTGATACAGAGCAGCAACAAGCCGCATATACGTATCTAATACCGTCATTTTGTTTTGTTTATTTACTTCATTTGGAGTACCAGAAATCATGATGAACGGCATTTGGAGTGCAATTTTTAGACTCCCTTGCCGATGCATTCATCAAGCTGTTTGCTTCGCAAGTCTTAGGGGGCACGGCGGCTTATATTTGAATTCGATTTCGCCAGGTAGAAATCGCATGATTTCTCTTTTTGTTCTTAGATGGCGTAGTTACGTGCGTAAATAGTTATTTTTAATAACTATAATCTAAGACGGGAAAATATTTTCGTTTGATATGGAGTAGTAACTATACCGTACTGAGGAGATCTAAAGAGATCGAAATACGTATATGCGGCTTGTTCCTGCTCTGTATCAAATCCAAATCTAATACCGTCATTTTGTTATATTGAGATTTATTGATGATAACGGAATTGACACTTGGAACTGCGTTTCGGAATCTTCAAGTAGAATAAACATGATCCAATTGTTTATTTACATTGAAAAATGTGTCTAAGCAAAGCTGGCTGACTTCCGGGCATCCTTTTTCCTACCCAGGTTTATTTTTTGGTACAACAATTATTTGTTCGAGTATTTTATGGTATAAAATGAGATACAAAAATTACGTTGCAAACCTTAATTCACACAGTAATTCACGAGGTTTAGCAGCCATGAAACAAAGAAGAAGAAAATAAAATCAGAAACATCAGAGAGTATTATATGTGAGTTTACAACATACGTTTAATAATCTAAAGTACATCGGCAATTCATCAAAAGAGGCCAGAGAACAGAAACCCAACACGGACACGCATATTATTACAAAGACAAAAAGTTGCTCCTACTTTTTGTCGTCGTAGTATTTGCTTTGCCAAATCGCTAATAGCCACGACCGTACAAAACACACACGGCTTCGTGCACTCTGGCACATACCCTGTTTTTCGTCTGATACAGAAGGGTCAAATTCAAAGCAAAATAAAAAGGAGGCTTCGAAAAGGTTCACTTCACACGACCGCACGGGCATTGTACATGATTTTCCGGTTTTGTTCAGAATTTCAGTCCTGGATCAACTGCGGCTTTTAATTTGAGAGCAATTTACACGTCAGACTGTAATTAATGTTATGTTGTCGCGGTAAATATATTAACTTTCATTTAAAATGTAAATGGTCGACAAGAATGTTCATACTTTTTTAAATAGTCTGTGTTTGTAAGCAGAAAAACACAGATAATTAAAAAATGCAGATGTTGGAATACAGCGCTGAAAAATAAATCTTATTTTATTGGCTGTGGATTGATTTATATACTCAGCCATGATGGAAAACCCACCTTCGTAGATGTATAATTATCTACTTTTATATTAATACTAGTTGACCCAGCCACGCTTTTCTATGGCTTGGTTATTATACGACTGATATTATGTTTAAGTATTGCATTTTAACTCTTTATACAAAAAATGATTTCTCTCCTGTAACAAAATATGACTTTCTGTTGAATAAATCCTTTTTTGAGTTTCATTGGTTTATAACAAGAATCTTAATCTATACATTCTTTGCATTTATAGATCATTTGATTCTTCCAGGGAACTTTTTTTTCAAAAGCTGTTAAATTTGTTAAGCCGGGTCAAAACTATGTAACAAAACATATTAAATAACAAAGTTGTACAACAAATTTGTTTTACAACTTTGTTTTGTAACTTGTTATAATATAACATAGCATTAAGACTATATAACTAAAAACAACACAACAAAATGCGCATAACTTTTAGCTGGATGTTTGGTAGGTTAGGCAGTATATAAAATGGCGTCATACGTAGATTTTTTGTTCAACTTCGCTTGAATCTGCTTTCACTTCTGCGACTATTTCAGTCCATGCATCGTATTTCTATTTAGGTTTTTAAAATCCATAAATGTAGGATCCCATAATACTCGTTGTTCCCAAAATAGCTCAATTAAATGAGTAGTCAGTTCTTTCGACCATTCCATCGCGTAAATAAGAAATAACCCCACGTGAACAGAGCAAATAAAAATTTAGCAAAATCACTCAAGAATCAGAATGAACGGTTTCTGCTCGCGTACTATGCCAAAGAAATGTTTCAATAACATGTTTTTAAGTGTAGATCAGTCACAATGCGATTTTACAACAGTGTTTTATAACTTTCTTTGATGTTTACCGACAACTGTTGGATAACAGTTATACAACACTATGTTTTATAAGTTTTTTATTTAAAATTCTGTAACAAGTTACAAAACTTTGTTATTTAACATGTTTTGTTACATAGTCTGGACCCGGCTTTAGACAACCTGCCCAATAAAAGCAGAAACATTACGGTGTTGCTTGTGCTACTCAATTATCGTTGGTCAATATATTTGAATCGTATGGTTTTACAATGCATGCTAATTCTCGTACAAGATTTACTAAAACAACATTTACCATAATTGATTATATTGTCTCATATTTCTCACCTCATGATGTACCTTCTACAATTATTAATGCAGGACTATCTGATTATGAAGCAGTATATACTAAATTTTGGAGAGATCTCCACTCCAAGGAAAGGCTTGCGAGAGCGGATAGACGAAACCCGGGAAGACCACCCACAAGATGGGCTGACGACATAAAGAGGATTTGTACCAACTGGATTGCAGCAGCGCAGGATAGATCTGATTGGAGGTTTTAGAGAAGGCCTATGTTCAGCAGTGGACGACTATTGGCTGATAATGATGATGATATACCAAATTTAACACTCTTAACAAACAATTCTGGAAAACCCAACGTTTAGGTAGGACTTTTTCCGGTCAGAGCTGTCGTAAATTCCAAAATTTGTGCTTGGCTTCTGGGTGGCACTTTCCCTCTGTGAACGTGGACTATAATTTCAGTGATTTTTTAGATAGGCTTCTCTGTATTTTTAATTAGGCATTTACTTTAGTTACAATTAAGTCAAAACATCACAAACCCTGGACTACCAAAGGTATCAGCCCAAAATATCTAAAACTTATCAAAACAGCCAAAAAAACGGTCTTCGAAATAAAACTAACACAGTTCAAACATTTTCCCTTCCAAACACTGTAAATCTAAATAAATACTTCGTTAATGTGAGTCAAAATATACCAGCAACTATTTTGCCATAACAAGATCCCATTTCCTATCTCCCCAATTCAAAAAAGTTCTCAAATTCATACTTTATCTAACCAGTGTGTAGTATTTAGTCTTTATAAGACCGGGGTGTAGAGTTGTGTTATAAAGGTAGCACTTTTTATTGGAACGACCACATCGAGCGTCATAGACGGAAGATGGGTCTTGATAACTGGGCCTCCAAAGACAACTAACTCTTACTTATGGCTCAACGTGCCACACCTTGGGCAACTTCGTTGGTCTGCAGACTTAACTAAGTGAGGGTAACCAGATATGGCGAAAATTCCACCGAGCAGTTGCCGGTATAAGCAATTCCCTGTTTAATGGCCAACAGCTTCGGCTGGAGGAGCTAGTAAACGGTAGGACACCCCTTTGTCCTGGACCTGGGAAACTGGCTTTAAAGGTGGAAGAACCGTGGAAGCGGTCAACTACATAGAGATCAGGAAGAAAGATTGGGACACCTCATTATAGATCCGGATTGGATAAGTCCTAGTAGAATCAAATGGCTATGCGTGCAGCGAAATTCAATTCCGGAGTCAGCTCTTCAATCGAATCTCCGGGAGGAGCAGTTACAGTACAGAAAGATTAAAATGCAAAGAAGACATCAGAATAGGCACATGCAATGTGAAAACCATGGCACAGAAAGGTAAGGTAGGGAATAAGTGAAATGCGATTGCCAGGTTCAGAAACCGTAAATATTGCGGTACACCGCGTTTACTATTCTGGAACAGATAACGACAAATATGAATTATGTGTCGGTATTATATTGACAAAAGAAGTAACAAAATCTGTTGACAATTTCATCCCAATCTCAGCAAGAGCGATGCTCATACAACTAAAGCAAGACCAATCGATATCAATGTAATTCAAGTGTACGCACCTCCAACAGTAGGAATAGAAGAAGAGAAAGAAGAACTATACCATAGCATTAATCAAGTTGTGAAAAGCTTGAAAAAGGAAGACCTAACAATTGTCATGGGTGATTTCAACGCCAAAGTTGGGGCCAAAAAAACATCACCTGCAGTTGGACCATTTGCACTAGGAAACCGGAACGATCTGGGAGATATATTGAAGATTTTTTCGGAAACAAATCAATAAGTAATAATGAACACCTGGTTTACGCTACTCTCAAAAAAACTGTACACCTGAAAATCTCCACAGGATTCTGTGGGAAGGATTGTAAGAAATCAGATTAATTAATGTTACGTGTACTCACTGCTTCTATACGGAGTAGAAACGTTGACATTGAATGCGGCAACTCTAGCAAAACTTCAGGCTTTTGAGCTATGGTTGTACAGAAGGATCCTGAAGATACCATGGACAGACAAAGTTACCAATGAATAATTACCACGGAGGATAAACACAATGGAGGATATAAGCTACTCCAATGCATTTTTCAAGGTAAAATTGAAGGAAAAAGGGCCTCAGGACGAAGAAGAATATCCTGGCTTGCTAATCTGAGACCTTAGTAGAGAAATACCTCAACACAGCTATTCCGTATAGTAACCAACAAAGTCATCATAGCCAGAATGATCGCCAACGTTCGGAACGGACAGGCACCCTAAGAAGAATAAGACCAGTTGGTAAATCTGAACTGGTCCAAACAATCAATAGTATCAAAAGCAAATCTTTCTGTAGTACTGATAGACAATCCATAAAAATTTTCTTAAATCTCCCAAAAAAAGTCCTAGTCTCACTAATAAATGATTCCTTTGAAAAAGGTATGTTTCCGGAGTTCCTGAAGACAGCCATTATTCTTCCTCTTCATAATGATGGTGAAAAATCGAATATATGCAACGTTAGATCTCTTGCCTTACTACCGGTATTATTAAAAATTATTGAGAGACCTCTCAATAATTATAAAGCCCGACCTCTGTCATTTCTCATTGAAAACCACACTTTATCACAAAATCAGTTCGGCTTTTTATCTAATGAATGTAGCAGTGAGGCTGTTTTCTGTAATACCTGAGGTCTACCAAGCACTAAACAATAATCTACCGCCACTGTTTTTTGTGGCCATGCCAAAGCTTTTGAAAAAAACTAAATATCTACGGCATTCGAGGTATTTCTTTGAATTGGTTGATAGTGAGCTGCGGATGTGAAACTGTTTTATATACAGTTTTACATGTATTCAAAAATCTAATGCTGGGCTCAGTAGATGAGAACAACAGTATGTTCGCCAATGGCTAGGCCATGCATTTAGGATGGAAGAAATCAGACCAAAAAAAAAACTGTTGAATGGAATATCTCAGGGAAAAAACTTATTGGAAGATCAAGAAAGCGATTGGGGGGTGATGTGGATGAGGAGGCAAAAAATCTCCTTGGCAGTCGATCGTGGAGGAGAATGGATTATAGACCGTAATGAATGGAAAGATTTGCTGAGGGAGCCAAGGGCTCGAATTGAACTGTATAGCCATGGGATGGATGTATGTTTTTAAATAGGTAATGATTTATTTGTATTTTAACTCTAGGCTTACACAGCCTGTTGATAATTAAAAAATAAATAGTTACACGTACTTACTTCATCAATTAATGCGGTCTCGACTATATATTTCAATAATCATGCAGAACACGCTATGATATCTAGCCCCATGCTAAGAACTGACATTAGTCGAAGTAACTTTTTTAATAAAAAACTCTGTATCTAATTGTTCCATTCTTTGACTGTACCTCGTAAAGATATCTCCCGGTGGCCTTTCTGTAAATATCTGCTACATAAAAAAGGTGCGCATAAACTTTTATCTAGTAAAGTTCTTCCAGAAGATTGTGTGGAAATTGTGGGTCTGTAATTGTAGCCATAAAGATAATAACATAACCTCGGAAAGTTGGAGCGAATGACACCACGAGGAGATTTCACAAAAACAAACGGGGACAACAATAGTAAGCGCATTAGGAAGATTGGCAAGACAGCGATAAAAAGTAAATACGTGGAGGTGGATTTTCGTTTTCCTTTCTGAATAGGTATAGGGGTATTTTGCCTAATTTTTTTCTGGATCGAAATAAAATTTTATTCGGATAATTCTATGTCGGTTTATATTTTTTCTTAGATATTCTATCTGGTTCGAGTCTGTTTCCAAATGGTTTTGTACTAAGACAAGAAAAATGTTTCCAAGGAAGGAAATTAATGACTGGAGCTGGAAACTATAAAATTGGTTATACAGAGTATTTCGTAACAGTTACATAATTTTATGTATTTAATAAAACTAGGGACCGAGTTTGACAACTTTATTGAAACACATTAGTTTTATATTTATACACAACGCAAGATGGATATGTTGATGGTTATATAGTTCAAAGAGTGTCCAGTTTTAATTATCTTGGTTGCCATATTACTGAACAACTAGATCCAGATCAAGAGATAAAATGTAGAATCGAGATAGCCCGCACGACATTTTTAAAAATGAGATCATTCTTCTGTAATGATAACTTGCAACTTCAACTTCGAAAGCGCATGGTTAAATGCTACATTTGGTCAGTCCTCTTATACGGTGTCGAAGCATCGACATTAAAAATATCCACCATTAATCGTCTGGAGGCCTTTGAAATGTGGCTGCACAGACTTATACTAAAAATTCCATGGACGGCTATGCTGACAAATGTGGCAGTCCTTGAGAGAGCAAATGCTGCTCGCGAGCTGCTTGATAACATCAAATGTAGAAAGATGGCCTATTTTGGACACGTAGTAAGGGGAGACCGATATAATATTCTTCAACTTATTATGATGGGTAAAATCGAAGGACTCAGAGGAATTGGTAGAAAGCACGCCTCTTGGTTGAAGAATATCAGGGAGTGGACAGGAAGAAGGAAAGCTGAGCAACTCTTTAGAATAGCTCGAGACAGAGACAGTTTCGCCATGTTAATCGCCAACGCCAAATGGACTTGATAGGGCACGTTAAGAAGAAGAAGCAAGATGGACTATATAAACATGACATCCTTGCTGACATGACAGTATTCTACTACTGTATAGGCATTTTCTTGACATCCTCCAAAATATACATTTTAGGTTATTGAGTTATCTTCCGAAATGCCATAAATTAAATAAGAAAAAATTCAACATTTCTACCCTTCTTTTTCAAGATTCAATCTGGTAGGTGTTCAATCCCTTCTTCTTCTGAATTTTCTCCAACTACATTGACATTACCATTTCTGCAGACACGAGCTGTGTGCCCATATTTCTTACGCTTAAAACATTCCCAACTTTTTGCTGGACACTTTTCTGGCTCATGTTTTCTACCACATCTGAAATACTTCCACTCTTTTCTCTGACTTCTTGAGTCTTTGTTTTTATCTTGACTTGAACCAGAACTGCTGTATTTTGCATTCTTAATGATATTTTTATTTTTAAAGACAACTTGTCCAATTTTTCTGTCACGCAAGACAAATTTACTCTCAGCACCCATGGTTTTCACATAACCTTCTGCAAGTTCCATTACTAAAGCTGTTTCAAGCTTTATGTTGTGTTAATTAATGTTGTGCAACGAGTGGGCTTCAGGGAACCTTTCGAAATCACTAAAGCGTGATCTAAAAACTGTCGATCTTTGTTCTAAAATTACTATTTCGCGAAGCTGTACAAGAACATAGACCTTTCGTCAATAGATGTGTAATCTATTGACGAATTATTTGATTTACACAATACGATTCGTATTGTGTAAATCAATTTAACGACAGAAACTAATATTTCAAAATTTGGCGGTTGGTTCCCTGTTTTATATCTACATCTAATTGTTTCTGTTGAAGGTTCTTTTTATCATCGCACATTTTTATACTATCCTCAATACGATTGCGCTTAACAATTCGTTTTTGACTAAATTGCGGTGCTTGTTCACCTTCTTCATTGGCCTGTTTTTGCCTTTAAATGCTCACTCGTAATATTTTCATCACTTCGTTCTGAGCAAGACCAATATTGTTAAAGATTGGAGTAAGTACACTATTATCATCATTTATTCTTTCTTGAATAATACTACTTGCTGATTCTGGGATGCCATACACCATCAATTTCTTAGCAAATTGAACACAATCTTCAAGTTCATGCAATACTATTTCTACATTATTGCATGAACCATCACATTGCTGCTAGTGCTTAACTGTGTCTAGCTCCTCCATAAAAGACTTGATTTTCTACTCTAGTTAAATAAACTTGTTAAAAACAGTTAACAGTTAAACAGGTATCTTTTTAAGGAGATCTCACAGCTTTCAGAACAAATTACCGGTACCACCTCACTGGCTGCTGGCCAGGTCAAGACTTGACTTTACTTCCTGGTGGTGTAAATTGGACTAAAATGAAAATTATCTTTGCTGCAATGCTAATTCTCATAACCTTGGATCTGAAGTTGTATCGGCTCGCTTAACGGCTTTTGTCAATGTAAATAAATAATTGAATTATCTTTCAATGTTAACTATTCGAAGATTTTAACAACCAAATTAAAAGTGTTTAAAGGTGCGTATAGATATGCGCGCCGCGAACCTCTCGCCTTGTGTGCGCCGGGCGTTCGTGGCGCGTTCAATGTTCGTTGAAATTTTTCATTTTGACGAACCTTTCGCGATCCAAAGAGAACTGACGAACATTTAGTAATTGTAGATAATTATGTCTTTGTCGCGCCGGATTTTTCACGCCGGTAAGAAGACAACAAGGAAATCACTTTTTTTTACATTGGTCCGCATGTATATTGATTTCATTTTTAAAATGGTCCTTATGTTGAGTTTATTTCTCTATGTGTTGAGGATCCCACAATAGGGATTTCCCACGGTAAGCATCAATAAGTTTGATAATATTTTCTTCTGGCCACTCCATTACTACCAAATATTATAAGGTAATATACTATTATAATACTCAGACGCGCCAAAAACCAACAAACCTTTCACGACCCGTCCAAATATGTAATGTGAACCACCAAAGCGTTCGTTGAAAAACCGACAGAAGGTGGATCGTAGTGCGCCGTGTGTGCGCCGTTTGTGCGCCTATTGTAAACACGTACTAATCTAGCGAACATGCTACAAACGAACAGCGCGCGCACGCCAAGCGGCGCGCATATGTATACGCACCTTATTATTAACTGAGATTTACAGAGAGAACGATTTAAAATAAAAGACAGTGATTGCATTTTAAATAAACATTTATAGTATGTTTGCTCATTCGAAATAAACTATTACCTTTATTTATTTATAGAAAACAGTCAGTCCAGAAACCCAGGAAGACTTTGGAATAAATATGTGTGTATTAATATTGTATTACCAACGTTTTTGACCTTTTTGTTAACAGCTAGGAAACAGTGCTATCCATCAATTGACACTACAGCTAATGTGGGGCCTGAACCTTCCTCTAGCTTCTACTGAGCTTCTTGAGCTTCTACAAACATATCAATCTATTGTTGTTTCTTTCCATCAACGTGTTTTGGGACTTTTTTGACATCCCCATATATTTAGGCTCGCATATCATTTTCTGTTTTCCAACAGGTCTCTTTCCTTGCATTCTTGCATTTAGTAATTTACTGGTAATTCTGTAAGAATTCTGTTAAACACAATAAAATTATAATAAAATAACTAACCAACAAAATGTTTACCACATAAATCCTCTATTTAGACTTGTCCTGAACCGCGTTGATGAATACCCATCAGTGTTTCATTAGATTTCTCAAGTGAAGGAAGTTAGAAAATCGTGTTACAGTAAAAAGTGTTTGATGATGGACATCCGATTTATGTACTAAATATATATATATATTTATATATATATATATATATATATATATATATATATATATATATATATATATATATATATCCGGTTTTTTAGGCGTTACGCCCATCCGGTAGGGATCTATAGAGGAGTATCACCGAGCCGCAAGCCCTTATCTCTTGCCGTACTGCTCCACCATAGGCCGATCAGATCCCAGCATATCCTAGTCTAAGCCGCAGATTCATCTAGAATTTTAAACTGCTGCGTTAGACTTTTTGCTTTCTGTACACCGAGCTGAGGCTCGATCCCACATCCACTGAACCATTTGATAGTGAAGCGAATGAGAGGCAGCCGCACAGCCCGCTGAGCTATCTGACCGACACTAAATCAATTTTACATATTTTAAAAGATCTTAAAATATAACGTAGTGTACATATGTTTGTATCAATAGTAAAAGCGAAGTTAAGTTAAAAATTCATGTAAATATTGCTGTACCCATATGAACCCACTTGGCGGTTATGTAGTCAAAACTTATATTTTTATAATTTCAGTGGACTGAGCCCTTAAGGAATCTTTAGATTTGGCATATGAAGAAGATACTGTAACAGACATTTTTTATGAGCCGCCTGAATCAAATTTCCTTACGGATAAGGATTTAGGTGACGAAGACGAACGTGGTTATACAGATAACTTGAATGATCGTCAACTTTGTTCAGGTGCGAAAGTTGTATTTGCAGACTCTGAACGTCTAGGAGATGTACAATCAGACCTAGAAGTAAGTTATGATAACGATTTGCGGATATGTTAAAAAATCATTCATATAGCATTTTGTCCTAGAACAAAATATAGTTTACAGTGAGTCAATGATACGCTACTTTGGGCATCATGAACGCAAACAGTTTGTCCGAGGAAAGCCTGTAAGATTTGGCTATAAGATATGATGTAATCAGGGGAAAAACACTGGATCCAAAGAAGAATATCAAAGATATTTTGTACTTGTTAAGTACTCTAAAAGCTAATGGATACGAGATTGCGGGTACTGTGTGGAATACAATTCCTAGAAATTGTTCACTTGTTTCCAAAAAGACGATGGAAAGAAGGTACCACGACGGGAATATTGTTCGATCTTAAATAAGGAAACTGTTATCCAATACTATTGTATAAACAAAAAAAGTAATAGTCACAAGCACATGTTTTGGTGTTCAGCCGGTAAAAAATGTAGATATATAGATAAGATATTCTAAAAAACATAGCAAGACTATACAAGTACCTATTCCTAGACCATATCTTCTTTCACAGTATATTAACAGCATGGAAAGAACTAATCTGATGGACAGTAAGATATTTTGGTAAGAAATAAAGAGCAATATTTCCATAAACGAAAATATATGTGTAATTTTTTTCAGTGATCCAGTCGGCATACGTTCCAAAAAATGGTACTGGCCATATGGGACCACCTATTTTTCCAAAAAAAGATTTTTTTTATTTCGGCTTAAATTTAAGAAAAATAAGTTGTTATCACATAGTTTTAAATAAAATTATAGCATATAAATTCAATATGATTAATATAGCTAACATATCCGGCTAATACCCATAACAAGAGCGAAGCGAGAAGAATGATGTGTGCGAAGCCTAAACGTGTCAAAATGCCTTAATCGATAATTAAATCAGTTGTTCCACTATTTTATTTTGTATATTTCTTACATAGTTGTATATATCATTTTTCATAGAATAAAATTCCTCCCCAACCACCATTTTTTTTTATTCCTTCCAACCTCTTATCACTTCGTAAACAAGCAGAGCAATTAAACAAAAGTTACACAAACCAAAATGTTTCCCTAGACACAATAATTGCTCTCTGATATAATTCCAAAATTTCACGTGATTATTATACCGCTTTAACCACACACAGATTGAAAATGGAGGGATAAGGGATAACATTGAGCCGTATTGTCCACTAATGAAATGCGTGGGTGCGGCTGGGATCTACTATCGTGGAACAATTGACGTTAGAGAACATATGGGTTCGTTTCAAAACGTGCCATTTGGCGTTTAGTTAATAGGGTTATTTATGATGCGTGTACAGTCCAGTGCTATTTTGATGAATTGATATACGAAAGGTAGTTGTATTATAGTTTTAAGAACAGTGGATAGTGAATTATTAAATTTTATTTGATATTGATAACATAATAAACCAGTTACAAATGGTCATTCTTATAGACAAGCAAAGAAAAAAAACAGCTGAAAAAGTTTTGTACAGGTTTTTTAAGGTTCCAAAAGGTATATGAGGGATAGGTGAAACACGTCCTTGAAAAACTACCTCTGAATTTGCTTTGTTTTTTTAAACAATCATCAAAAATAAAAAAAAAATAATACATTATTTGCCTTTAGAACGTTTCTTATACATTTTAGAGAAAAATGGTTTAAAGAAAAGGTTCGATCTTAAAAAGTTCTTAATTTGCAGGTTTCTAAAGTAAAACACGTAAAGAAATAGAGCATGGAAACTTCTCTTGTCCACATTAACGTGGCGGTAATTGTTTATACCTTCCCTGTATATGTCATCCACACATTGGATCATAAAATTAGATCTTCACTTATAATCTGTTTAATTTTCAGTTCTTAATGTTAATAAACAATGGAAATATGATTTCAAGAAAAAAATCTGTGTTCCTACTGTTCAGAAAACTGTTTTTTAGGGTTAGGTTAGATTAGGTTTTTCACCATCTTTTCAGTAAGCCTACTTATAAATGCATAACATAAAAAAATATAAAAAATGTTAACTCTTAAATATTGGGGAAATCTGCAAGAAAAACTCTAATGTGTACCAATTGTTTCGCCGAACGTTTTCGCCAAAGAGAATTAATTTGGCTTCTTCAGGGCTGAAAAAGAATAAATTATAATTAGCTACCATATATTATCTAATAAAAAACATTTATCTCACCGTAAATTTTATAAATGTCGAGTTAGGATGTTAAAAAACGTAGCTAGTAACAACATAGTGGTGTTTTTTGTTACTATGTACAAAAAAGTTTTTCTTAACATTAGAAATGTATGGTAGCTTTGAACTTAACATAATAAATGGTAGCTTATTATAATTTATTCATTTTCAGCCCTGAAGAAGCCAAATTAATTCTCTTTGGCGAAAACGTTCGGCGAAACAATTGATACACATTAGAGTTTTTCTTGCAGATTTCCCCAATATTTAAGAGTTTAATATATATATATATATATATATATATATATATATATATATATATATATAAATAAATAAATAAATATATATATATATATATATATATATATATATATATATATATATATGTATGTTACGAATATTTATTATTTTTATAAAATGTATTTAGTTAATTTTTAGTTGTATCATGTTACCAAAAATTTCCCGTTGCTACTGTTCCATAAACAATGTCAAATATAATATAAAAACGTAAGAAAAACAAACTGTCACCAGAATTAGGGAAAAATTTAAATAATTTAATAATTTAGCAGACAGCAAGAGAACAGTAAGTAATGGGAATTAATTAGTTTTTTTAAATTGTTAATTTTATATATTGTAGGAATTTGAGTTGTTTTTACGCAAATAAAACAGTTAACTACAAATCCGTCAATTGCTAGCTGTTCAATACAGATAAATTCCCAACAATATATATATATATATATATATATATAATATATATATATATATATATATATATATATATATATAATATTCAACATCGTTTGATTTAGCTATTCCATGGTGTTCCATTAGGTTTAAGATATTCTATCATCCATTTACTAATTTTAAATTGGTTCCATATTTGTTCAGGATCTTCTAGTTATTTGATTTTTAGTAGTTTATAAATATATTGATGAGCAGAAATAGATTTCAGCTCGTGCTTCAAATAATTCATTTCAATAATAACAAAGCCGTCGCAGTACTTCTAGTTCATAAGATAAAACCGCTTATCGATAAACTCTTGTTGACATGTCAAGCCCCAATTATTCCTCAAACAGAGCTTTGCATAGATAAGACGCTTGTGCCCTTTAGAGGGCGCTTATTTTTTAAGCAGTACATAAAAAACAAACGGCACAAGTTCGTTATCAAGCTTTTCAAATTATGTGTCGATAAAGGATACACATGTAACCTTAGCGTATTTTGTGGTACTGAAAAAATTGAAGGTCAATCGGTGGCAAGCGTAGTAGTACTTACACTCCTAAAACATCTGTTTGACCAGGCGAGAACACTCCATACTGACAGTTACTATACGAGTGTTGCACTAGCTCATACACTCATAGACCGAAAGACGCACTTGGTAGGAACACTGCTTACAAATAGAAAGCTCAAACCCAAAGATATTCTATCGAAAAAGTTAAAGAAGCACGAAGTTGTCGCAGCCGAAAGTAACACAGGTGTTGGTCTGAAATGGAAAGATAAAAGGGACGTTCTAATTCTTAGTACTAAACACAACGATCAACTTGGAACAGTGAAACAAAGAGGAGGTAAAGTACAAAAGTAAAAAAAAATTGTCGATTATAACAAATCTAAAGCTTTCATTGGCTTTCAATAGGCTTTCAATTAAAGCCTATTACATGAGCGTACAGAACCAGATGAGGCCAACACAATTCAACATTATTTTAAATAAAGTCAAGGTGCTGGTAGAAAAAGAGGACGATGTGTAAACTGCCATAAGAAAATATCACAAGAGACGAGTACAAAAGCTGCAAAATCTCAAGCCACCCAAAGTAAATTTAGATGTGTCCCATGCGAAAATATTATTGTTTAGCGTGTTTTTTCGAGACCCACAAATGCTTTATAGAATAGAATAGAATAGAATAGTAGAATAGAATAGAAATATGCTTTATTGTCACTGAAAATTATTGAACAATTTTATGGAAAAAGCTAAAAAAAATCAGTCAAATAGTACAAAAAGTATAAAACAAAACAAATATAATAAAAAAACAAAACAATACAATTTTAAATTAGTAAAATTATTGTATAACTTACATAATTTGTACAGACAACAACAAATGAAACAAATTGTAGCCACTGCTTGAGACACCCAAATGTAATTATAAACAATACTAATTTTGTTTCTTTGTTATACACTAAGAAACTCGTCAACTGAATAATATGGTCTTTCAAATAGATAGATTTTTGTCATCTTACGAAACTTAATGAAATATGTTGCGGATTTAATTTCTCTTGGAAGGTGATTATATAGTTTTTTTGTACTATATAGCATGGAATTCTTTACTAGCTGAGTGGACGGGATCGGTAAATAAACGTTAAAATCCGAATTTCTAATGGAGTAGCCATGATCTAGTCTATCGGGACATGTAGGACAGAATCTCATTGAACGAGTAGAAAATTACAATTACCTCGGAACAAATATTAACGAGTCAAACGAATACACCAGAGAAATAAGAATAAGAATAGAGAAAACCCGCAGTGCATTTAACAATATGAAACAAATGTTGTGTAGCCGTAACCTAAGCCTAAAGCTGAAAATACGAATGCTAAAATGTTATGTTTTCTCGGTCCTGTTATATGGGGTGGAGGCGTGGACACTAAATAAGCAATGTATGGGTAAGCTGGAGGCATTTGAGATGTGGGCGTACCGAAGAATGTTAAAAATCTCCTGGAAGGATAAGATAACTAACCAAGTTGTATTAGACAGGATGAACAAACAAAAGGAGGTCGTATTGAGTGTTAAAATGAGGAAACTACAGTACCTGGGACATATTACACGTGGGAATAAATATCAACTGTTGCAACTAATTATGCAAGGAAAGATTGAAGGTAGGCGCAGCATAGGTAGGAGAAGAATGTCATGGTTGAGAAACCTCAGGGAGTGGTTTGCTTGCACTTCCATACAATTGTTCCGAGCGGCAGCCTCCAGGGTCAAAATTGCCATGATGATAGCCAACCTTCGTAGCGGAGATGGCACGTGAAGAAGAAGAAGAAGTCTATCGGGAAAAATGTTTAGATGCGTGCGAATCAAACAAACCGTTTCCAAAATAAATAAAGAGCGAAGCGTCAAAATTCCCTGATTTTTGAAGTAGATCTTGCAATGAGAGATTTGTTTGAGACCAAATAGATAACGAATTGCTCTTTTTTGCAACTTAAAAATAGTCTCAAATTGGGCCGCTGTACTAGAACCCCAAAATGGAAGCCCATATCGAAGATTGGACTCGAACAATGAGAAATATGCCATTTTGACAGAAGATAAGTTTAGTTCCTTCGAAACAGATCTTATTGCAAAGCAAGCTGAGGCTAGTTTCTTCCTTAAGGAGTCAGTATGCAAGGACCATTTAAGATCATTTTCGATAAGAATACCTAGAAATTTTACGGAATTAACGATACTGATTTGGCTCTCATTCAAAAGCAAGGGTTGAATGACTCCTTTATAAGATAATGCTACTGTCTTATACACGTTAAAGCTAAGTAAGTTGGAGTCTGACCAAGCCTTGATTATGAACAAATCAGCGGTTATAATTGAATGAAGCGTTGAAATATTAGAGTTGCTCCAAGTAATACTGGTATCATCAGCAAATAGAAAAATGTTTCCTTTAATTTTCAAGTAAGTGATGTCATTAATGAAAAGTAAAAAAAGAATGGGACCTAATACTGAATCTTGCGGTACTCCACACTCAATATCTTTACAACTAGAGACGGTGTCTTTTATTCTAACCAATTGTTTCCTACCTACCAAGTAAGTTTTGAACCAATTCAAAGACACACCCCGAATTCCATAGAAAGTTAATTTTTTTAATAGAATGTTGTGATTTACGCAGTCAAAGGCTGTGGAATAGTCGCAGAAAACGGTGGCGGAGGAGAGGTTACTATTTAGTGATAGATTTACCTCATGTAACACAGAAAACATGGCATCACTAGTACGTTTTATTAGACAGAAAGCCGAACTGATTTTGCGATAAAATATTATGTTTAAGGAGAAAGGGCATAAGTCGAACTTTTATAAGCCTTTCAATAATTTTTGATAGTGCTGGTAACAAGGCAATAGGTCTATAGTTGCAGGCATAGGATTTTTCTCCACCTTTATGAAGAGGAATAACGATGGCAGTCTTTAGGTAGTTAGGGAATGTACCTTTTTCAAGGGAATCATTTACTAGCTAGACCATGATCTCTAAAACATTATGCGGAAGATTTGAGAAAATTTTAATAGATAATCCATCTGTACTACATGACGATTTGCTTTTTATACTACGAATTGTTCGAATGAGTTCAGTCTTATCAACTGATTTTAAAAAGAAGGTATCAGCAATGTTTTTTGAATTAGGGAGATAGGAAACTGGATCTTGTTGTGGCGAAATAGTTGAGGTTATATTTTTACTCACATTAAGAAAGTAATCGTTTAGATTTTTGGGGTTAGGAAAAGAAAAGGTTTGATTCGCTGCACAAGTTTGATTTCGAAAATCGTTTATTATTGACCAAGTTTCTTTTGAAATATTTTTGGAGCTTGTTAGGCGATTATGAAAGAAAAGAAAGATTATTATAGATTTAACAGAGAAAATTAATAGATGGAGTGAATACATAAGAGAATTATTTGAGGACAACAGAAGTAACATTGTTCTGATATATGGCGAAACGGGACCTGAAATTCTAAAATGTGAAGTAGAAATGGCACTTAAAAATTCCAAAACTGGGAAGGCAAATGGACCGGATGAGGTTCCTACCGAATTGCTAAAGCTCTTGAATGATGAATCAATAGGTATAATATTGCACTTATTTAATACAATATACAATACTGGTATTATACCTCAAGAGTGGCTGTTGTCTACATTCGTTACACTGCCAAAGAAATCTAATGCTAAAGAATGTTCAGAACATCGAACAATGAGCCACCTACTAAAGATATTTCTAAAAATCATCCACAACCGAGTTTATCAAAAGTTGGAGTCAGATATTAGTAATACACAGATGGGGTTCAGAAAAGGGCTTGGTGCTCGAGAAGCTCTCTTCGGTTTGAATGTTCTCACACAAAGATGCCTAGACGTTAATCAGGAGGTACATACGTGTTTTATCGATTTTGAAAAAGCGTTTGACAGAGTACGCCATGATAAGCTTAGAGAGATTCTTGAAAGGAAGGACATAGATAATAAAGATCTGCGAATAATTCTCAATCTATATTGGAATCAGAAAGCTAACATCAAAATAGAAACTGAAACATCACAAGCAATAGAAATATGTAGAGGAGTACGACAGGGTTGCATTTTGTCACCTCTGTTATTTAATGTATATAGTGAAAGCATCTGTCAGGAAGCCCTTTTACAAGCAAACGGAGGAATCGTAATTAATGGAGAGATTGTAAATAATATTCGATACGCGGACGACACTGTACCAGTTGCAAGAACAGTAGAAGAATTACAAAGATTACTTACAGACATAAATATTGCTTGCCACAATTATGGTATAAATATCAATATTAAAAAAACCAAGTATATGGTCTTCAGTAAAAACATGACACAACCAGCGTATATTAGTATAAACGGCACTCAAGTTGAAAAAGTATCAAGTTACAAATACTTGGGAACTTTAATAAACGAAACTGGAGACCAAAACAGTGAAATAAAAAGACGTATCGAAATTGCCAGGGCCACCTTCATAAAGATGAGAAAATTCTTCTGCAACAGAAATATAAGCATCCCTCTACGATTAAGAATGCTGAGAGGCTATGTATTTAACACTCTATTATACGGTGTAGAGGCCTGGACTCTCAAACAGAACAACATGAAAAATATTGAAAGTTTCGAGATGTGGTGCTACCGTCGAATGCTGAAGATTAGTTGGGTTGAAAGAATAACAAACTGTGAAGTAATACGAAGAATAGGAAAAGACCCAGAGATTTTGTTAACGCTAAAGCGAAGAAAAACTCGAATATTTTGGTCACCTGATGAGAGGACATAAATACGCATTACTTCAAAATATAATGCAGGGGAAAATAGAAGGAAAACGGAATCCAGGCCGTAGAAGAATGTCATGGTTGCGGAATTTGAGAGAGTGGTTTGGCTGCACCACTCATGAATTTTTTAGGTCAGCCGTAAACAAGGTCAGAATAGCCTTGATGATTTCCAATCTCCGATAGGAGTGGCACAAAAAGAAGAAGAAGGCGATTATGAAAGTAGGATTCTTTGGCTACTTTGAGTAGTTTTAGATATCATTTTCTGTACTTATTGATATAATCAGAGATAAGGATACTGTCATTAAATTTTTTAATATATAGCAGAGAACGCATATTGTTCGCAGATATGCGAATGCCTTTGGTAATCCAAGGTTTGTAATGTTTTGGCCTGATAGTTTAATAGAGGAAATGCTTTATTAAAAATAGATACAAGTCTATTTAAAAAAATTACTAACATTACATTCAATGTCCCCAGAAGAAAAGCTCCAGTCAGAAGTCAAGCATGAATTCTAGAATTTACGAAAGTTTTGAGTGGAAAAAATCCTACCTAATCGTCGGGTTTTTGAGTGGGGTGTTTTTAAACTGCTAAACTTGATATATACCGCTTCATGATCAGAAAGCCTCTCTATTAATAACTGTAGAATGGACGTCAGCGGGTGGAAAATCAGAAACCACATAATCAATTGTCGAGGATGATGTTTTGATTGAATGTTTTTTGAAATGTTTTGTTTTTTATACACTGATATTGTTTCTAAAATATTTTTTATGTATGTAGAGGATTAATTATTTTGTTTTTGTATGGTTTATAAAAAACAATATTATTTAGTTTAGTGTTTTGAAAGCAATAAACGTTTTAATTACTGGTGAAAACTTAAATCAACGTGGCAACATGGTATTCCAGCCAACCATACGCCGTCAACTTTAACAAGTCGCCCTCTTAGCTAGCGACCATCGAACAAGCCAGTTCGAAATTATACAGTCCATTTTCATTTCAGTTTATTTAATGTTTCAAATGTTAAATTTATTATAGTTCAGTAAATAAAAAGTGTATAACGTATGCAATTCATTTCTACATAAAGTTTGGTCCGTACGATCCAGATGGAAAGAAGATTACAATAATTTTGATGCAAAAACAAGTGAGTCCTATTTCATTATTCAATTTCCTAACCTCATAAATTTACAAAACGTGTTTCTTTACCTATCTAAAACCCTACCGGTAGCCGAAATTTAATCTTTAACCGGTTTTCCATACGGTTAAAATCTCAGTTCATATCAAGTATATTTGTACAGCGTTGCCGATTAGTTTAACATATCCGATTTTAAAATATTTATGCAGGATTCAAAAAATTAATTATTATTTTCATTACGGACTAATAAGTAATTTAAAAACTTGGTTCTTTTCATTGTTTTATTAAAGCTTTTTTATTTAATGATTGCAAGTGTTTATTAAAAGCTTTACAATATATGTATGTACGTTCATTTTAACGTAAAAACAAGTTTTTTATTACTTTGAAAGTGTGAAATTTATGTTTTCATTTATGCATTTAATGTTAGAAATCTCACAGTAGATTTTATTTCAATTTATTTTACATAATGGCTGATCTTAAAAAACTAAGACGTAAACGAGGTTCGATTAAACAGCAATTGACATGTTTTATTTCATTTTTCAACAAAATTCAAAAACTATACGATGATAGTGAACATATAGAACAGACAATCATTTTTGATTTACAACAAAGATCTGCAAAATTAGGTTCATTATATGATGAGTTTAATGATTTACAAACCGACATTGAACAAGAATGTGATGATGATCAATTAGAAAATGAATATGCTGAACGAATTAACTTTACAAACGACCATGCAACTTACACAGCAAGTGCTTTATGTTTGGTATCCAAATTAAATGTTATAATTAGTTCTGAAACAAATAATACAACTCACAGCGAGTTATTTGAAAATAAAGTAGAATTTGTCAAGCTTCCTCCAGTCACAATTCCTTCCTTTAATGGAGAGTTTTGCAAATGGATAGAATTTAAAGAAACATTTGAGTTATTAGTTCATCAAAACTCTTCATTGAATGACATTCAAAAATTCCATTACTTACGAACTTCTTTAGGCACAGAAGTGCAACAAATTGTTAAGCATTTAGAATTTTCTAAACAAAATTATATTTTAGCATGGCAGGCTTTATGCAAACGGTTTGACAATCCTCATTTGCTTGTCAATAGTCATATTAAATCGTTATTTAATTTAAAATCAGTCACACAAGAAAGTGCTAGTGCTGTAAGAGAATTAGTAGATACAGTTAATCAACATTTGCTTGTTTTAAAGAATTTAAACTTGTCTTATGAAAATCCATTATCTAGTGCTATGTTGATTCATATTATTTCAGACAAATTAGACAAAGTTACTTTAAAAGAATGGGAGCAAAAATACGATAAAGATACTTTACCAGAAGTCAATGATTTATTTAAATTTCTAGATAACAAAGCAAATCAATTAGAAAAGCTTGAAGAGAGGGGAATAAATGTCAACTCTCAAGTTCAACAAAGTTCTCAACAGAGAAAACCATTTAAAAAACATGTATCTTTAGTGTCAAATAATCTTTCTAATGCAAAGAAAATATGTCATTTATGTCAAAGTGATCATCTTATTTACTATTGTCCTCAATTTTTACAATTAAGTGTTTCTCAAAGATGGACAAGGATTAAAGGTATGAAATTATGCACAAATTGCCTATGCAAGGGACATTTTAGTAAAGATTGCAGTCATGGGTCCTGTAAAGTTTGTAAAGGTAAACATAATACCCTGTTGCATCATTATCAGGATCAAGGAACTTATTCAATTAATCACATTACAAATTCAAATATGCGAGCAGCTCAAGCTCAGTCATTACAAGTAACAAATAATGGCACCAATTGTCATGAATCAAATAACGCGACAGAGCTAGCTGTGTCTAATTTCTCAAAAACTAATAATACATATGTTTTACTGTCTACTGCCATCATTAATATATGGGATGATAATGGTCAAGTTCATCAGGTAAGAACTGTTCTTGACAGTGGTAGCCAGACTTCATTTCTAACAGAAAAATTATGCAAAAAACTTAACCTAAAGCAAATAGATGCAAATCTTTCAATAGTGGGGATCAATCGTGTCACTTCCACCCTACGTTATAAATGCAATGTTTCTATTGGATCTACTTATGATTCAGATATCTTCAATTTAACATGTTTTGTCCTACCTAAAATTACAGAAAATTTACCTATTTATAACATTGAAGGTTCTAAATTAAATATTCCTAAAAACATTTCTTTGGCAGATCCTTCGTTTCATAGATCACAATCAGTTGATATGCTTATTGGTTCCGATTTATTCTGGGATATACTTCGAAATGGAAAAATTTCTCTGGGTAAAAATCTTCCTGTCTTACAAAACACATGTTTTGGTTATGTAGTTGCCGGGTTGTGGTCACAAAATGTCGATAAGGTCCAATGTTTTTTTGTACAGAATGATCAAGTACAGAAGGATCTTGAAAAATTTTGGTCAATAGAAGAAGTTTCAAATACAAAGTTAATTTCTCAAGAGGACAACATATGTGAAGAACATTTCAAGAATACATATTCTAAAGATTCAACTGGTAAATTTATTGTCAAGATTCCATTAAAAGAAAGTAGAGAACAGTTAGGAGATTCAAAAGACTTAGCTGTGAGGAGATTTCTAAATCTTGAAAGACAATTTGAAAAAGATCTTCAATTAAAGAATCTTTATGTTTCATTTATGCAAGAATACCAGGCACTTAACCATATGTCAATTGACACATATTTCGATGACAACATTTGTTCATATTTTCTACCTCATCACGGGGTGCTCCGCAATGAAAGCCTTAGTACACGATTAAGGGTTGTTTTCAATGGTTCTGCTAATACAACAACTGGTAAGTCTCTTAATTCTATTCAGTACGCAGGACCAGCTATTCAAAATGATATTTTTGCAATATTGTTAAGGTTTCGGTTTCATAAATATGTAGTTATTTCAGACATCGAAAAGATGTATCGGTGTATTGATGTCCATCCAGATGATAGACATTTACAAAAAATATTTTGGAGAGAAGATGTACATCATCCTCTTTCAATTATGACCTTAAATACCGTGACATACGGTACCTCGAGTGCTCCATATCTCGCAATGAGATGTTTAAGACAAATTTCTTATGATTGTCAAGATAATTTTCCATTAGAATCCAAATTAATTCATGAGGATTTTTATGTCGATGATTTGATTACAGGTTTTGATGATTGTGATGTTGCGAAACAAACCTGCAGAAACATTTCTAATATACTGCAGTCAAGTGGTTTCAATTTACGCAAATGGGTTTCCAATGATCCTGTCATTATAGAACATTTAAAGAACAATGCCGATGAACTTAGCGTCTTAAACTTGGGAAATTCAGATCCTGTAAAGACACTAGGAATACAATGGATTCCTAAACTCGATATTTTATGTTACAATCTTCCAGAACAACAAAAAACAATAAATACAAAAAGACAGATCTTGTCAGAGATTGCAAAGGTTTATGATCCGTTAGGACTTATCAGTCCATGTATTATTTTGGTCAAAATATTATTACAAAAGTTATGGAAACAAAAACTGAATTGGGATGATCAGATTCCCACAGAATTAGTAGAGGACTGGAGTCGATTCAAGTCCAAATTACATTTGATAAATCAATTTCAATTGAACAGATTTATTTTAACCGAATCGCATCAACGATACGAGATACATGGATTTAGCGATGCATCGTTTAATGCTTACAGCGCAGTTGTGTATATCAGGTGCTTCGATAATTCTGGAAACATTACAGTTCGTTTATTATGTTCAAAAACCAAGGTGTCTCCTATAAAACTACTTACAATTCCACGATTAGAATTATGTGGAGCTGTATTATTGGCAAAATTAATGAAATCAGTTATAGAAGCAATAGGGGTTTCTATACTTCCAATTTATTGGTGTGATTCACAAATTGTGTTACATTGGTTACACGCAGATCCAAGTAATCTTCAAGTGTTTGTAGGCAATAGAGTTAGTGAAATTCAGCGTCTCTCAAAAAGTCATTCATGGCATTATGTTGCATCAAAGGATAACCCAGCTGATATTGCTTCAAGAGGCTCTTATCCCCATGAGTTACTTAATCAACGTCTTTGGTGGAATGGTCCTATATTTTTACTGGATTGCTCTTTTATTCCTCCACCATTTAAACAGTCAGATTCTATTATTATTCCAGAAATCAAACAAAAACCAATCTCCTTAATTTCAATAACAGATCAATTTATTATTTTTAATAAATTTTCTACTTTTCGTAAACTGTTGCGAGTCCACAGTTATTGTTTAAGATACTTAAGGAACCTACTTAATTCTAGCAAAAATAGAAAACTACCAGATGCAACATCCAGCAATCATGTCCCTCGCAAAAATCAGTACATCCCCTTTTTATCACAAGATGAATTAGAAAAAGGTCGATTAAGTTTAATTCAATTAGCTCAAAATGAATGTTTTCAGGAAGAAATACAATTAATCAAAGCTAATAAAGAAGTCAAACGAAATCACAAACTCTTAGCTTTGTCGCCATTTATTGATGGTAATAATTTGTTTCGAGTAGGTGGTCGATTAACCCACTCTGGGTTAGAGTATAATCACAAACATCCTTTTTTATTAGATGGTAAGCATCGGCTTACTCAGTTGCTAATTGAGGATGAACATTTAAATTTATTTCATGCAGGTCCACAATTATTATTGTATACTATAAGGCAGCAATATTGGCCAACAGGAGGCATGAATGCAGTAAAATCTGTTGTTAGAAATTGCATAACATGTCACAAATTTAAACCAACTCAAATTACTCCATTCATGGCCGATTTACCTCAATCTAGAGTAAATATTTCATTTCCATTTGATCACACCGGTGTTGATTATGCAGGACCCTTTGTCCTTAAAGATCGCAAAGGTCGTGGTTGTAAAACGTATAAAGCATACATCTGTTTGTTCATTTGTTTCAGTACAAAGGCAGTTCATTTAGAATTAGTCACTGCTCTTACGTCCGAAGCATTTATCGCAACATTTCGAAGATTTGTTGCTCGCAGAGGTAAACCATCTCACATATATTCGGATAATGGGACTAATTTTGTAGGTGCAAAAAATGAGTTAAATATATTATTTAAGTTTTTGTCTACCTCTTATGATACATTTTCAAACTTTTTCACAAATAAAAATATTCAATGGCATTTTATTCCGTCGAATTCTCCGTCATTTGGAGGATTGTGGGAATCTAACATTAAAAGTGTAAAACATCATTTACTAAGGACAATTAAAAATGTTTTATTAACGTATGAAGAATTTGTAACGATACTAACACAAATTGAGGCTACGGTAAATTCCCGTCCCCTTTACCCTATGTCCTCAGACCCTAATGACTTTTCACCCTTAACCCCATCTCACTTCTTGATTGGAAGATCACATACTGCTGTTCCTGATCCAGCTTTTGGTGAAACGGTAAAACTGAACCAGTTAACAAGATTTCAGCTGCTTCAACAATTGCAGCAAAGTTTTTGGAAGCAATGGTCTACTTCCTACCTTTCCAGCCTTCAAAGCAGATATAAGGGCAAACAAAAGGTACCCAATTTGGAATGTGGTACATTGGTGACCATCAGAAATGAGAATGTTCCTCCATGTCAATGGATTTTAGGACGAATCAGTGAAGTTCACCCAGGCCCAGACGGCGTAGTACGAGTCGTTACAGTGAAGACGTTGAAGGGAACTTTACAAAGAGCTGTAACTAAAATATGTCCTCTACCAGTATTATTGAACCAACCGTTCAAGGCGGGGAATATGGTGAAAACTTAAATCAACGTGGCAACATGGTATTCCAGCCAACCATAACGCCGTCAACTTTAACAAGTCGCCCTCTTAGCTAGCGACCATCGAACAAGCCAGTTCGAAATTATACAGTCCATTTTCATTTCAGTTTATTTAATGTTTCAAATGTTAAATTTATTATAGTTCAGTAAATAAAAAGTGTATAACGTATGCAATTCATTTCTACAATTACTATTTATAACTGGGAATAAGCCACAATTAAAGATAAAAAATACGTTTATTGACGTTTCAATTTAAAATTCGGAAATCGTTCTCAAAATACAAACAGTAAATTAAACAAATTTTGTTTTTGTTACATAGTGAAAAAATTCTTCTAATAATTTAATTTTATCTGACTCATTTATATTGACAATTCAGACATACATTATGCATTTTAAAGTAGACGACTTTAAAATGATATTGCCAATATTGTTGAGTTGCGCTCCTGGGACGACTTTACTTATAAGATAGTTCATTCGATTACATGAAATCAACTTTAACTTGAGAATATCCGTCAGAAAAAATCATAGCATGTAATTCGTCTTTAAAAAGACAAACACATGACATGATGACAGTAAAATTCTCCTGTTAGTGATTCCATAGTAAATTATGAGGGAAAAACCAGGAAAAAAAACCTCATAATACTATCCCGACATTGTAAGTATTTGTTCGTGAATTTAGTTTACCTTCAACAAACATCAAAATTCTGATTTTATATGTTACGTTATTTAAAAAACGTAAATGATGTATCCTTTATATGTTACTGACTTACTAATACTGGTATTTTCTTATTAATAACTTCCTCTTTCAATATTGGTAACCAGATCCTACTACATTCTGCCGAGGAATTTGCGACACAATTGGCCTCATTTAGCATAATTAGAGCCGCTTCTTTGATTTTTCTTTTTTTACCATCTGTTTCTTTTAGGACTATATTTGAATTATTCCATTGAACCCTATGTTCATTATCCCATGCGTGTTTACATATTTGAGATCTATCAAATTCTCTATTTTTAATATAAGATTGATGTTCACTTAATCTAACATTTAATGGCCTTGATGATTCACCTAAATAAAACTGATCGCATTCACAAGGTATTTTATAAATGCAATTCTTTGTCCTTTCTTGTTCATGGTTAGGTTTGTTTTGGACAAAATAGATCTCAACGTGTTTGTTGTTTTGAATGTTGTTGAAATGTTGAATTTATTTCCTATCCTTTTAAGTTTTTCTGATAATCCTTTTATGTACGGTATTGTTATTTTCCTCATATTATTCCTTGTGTATGCTGTAGGATCTCGTTCTAAGTTGTTCTGTTCTATTCGATCGATTAGAATTATGCATTTTAAAGTCGTCTACTTTAAAATGCATAATGTATGTCTGAATTGTCAATATAAATGAGTCAGATAAAATTAAATTATTAGAAGAATTTTTTCACTATGTAACAAAAAACAAATATTTGTTTAATTTACTGTTTGTATTTTGAGAACGATTTCCGAATTGGAAATTGAAACGTCAATAAACGTATTTTTTATCTTTAATTGTGGCTTATTCCCAGTTATAAATAGTAATTAATTTACAATGCCACAAGAAAATAGCTTCAGAACAACAATAAACGTTTTGTAGTTTATTGTAGTTTTGTGGGTAATTCGTACGGTTTTTAGATGTCAAATTTCTGATGACTGCACTAATCATCGATTCTTCAAAAGCATAGATTAAATTATAAAGACATCACCTTATTAGTAAAATGTAATACAAAATAAAGTTTATGACATATTCTTCCTTATGAAGAATAAATAGTCTGTGTTGTATCTCTAACACTTCCATTTAAAATGTATTCCGTCCAATGTCATGATACTATGAACTAAAGATAAACCCACGCGCACGCGATCAGTCGTGTTACGTCACTTGGCGACAAATGTCACCAGAAATGTTCTGTGTTGTATGGAGTTTTGTCAGATTTAGTATTGTTTTATCGTTTATCTTGTACGTTGACATCGGTTTACTGGGAGACCCATCTTTCCGAAGGTTTACTTAAACCATATCCAGATTTTCTAATTAAATGTAATGAACTGGACCATATTTTTAACAATTTTAACAAAGGGTCATTAAAATTAACCAAGAAATATTTAAAATCGCTAATGGATTTAGCTGTGTTCAGATGTAATGTTAGTAAACGTAAGTTCAGATGTCCAACATCTTTTTTTAGGTGTAAATTATATTTTAAAATTAGAAAAATGAATAGATATATTAAAGAAACATCCAAAGTTAAGAAGAAGAAAATATTAAAAATTGTAAAATAAATTGTTAAATAAACTTGTAAATTATTACAGTGTACTTTATTTTATCAGTTGTATTAATTTTTTATTTTAATAAATCAAACCATTGTATATAAATTTCCATTTCCAAAAGGATGTTTAGTTCATACTTTTTTATATAATTTTATTATCTATTTAAATTCTATTAATTTACATTGCTAGGCTAACAGAGATGTATATATATAACATATTTTTAAGTTTTAATTGCGGATATTTTACCTAACATCCCTAAATATTCTAAATATTTTATTAAAAACCCTCTCTTTCCATATATATTTTACTGACTGTGATGATAAAAGGTTGGTGATAAAAGTGGAACTTTTATCACCAAGTGACGTCATGCGCGTCGACGTACAAAATTCGATTGCGAAGTGGGTTTATCTTGGAAGTCTTAGTATCATGGTCCAATGTTCAATATTAATTTCTTTGGATTCTGACGGTCTACTTCCAAATATATTATGATAAAATGTCAAAAATTCAATGAATTACGAGAGCTCAAAATCATATCAGCGAAACGGCATAGTTGTAGCTGGATACAAAAGAAGGACTACCGAAAAATTAATCTTATTGGCTTATTAAATAGAGATACACAGCTATTTTATAAACTAGACTATCTCTTAACCGCGTACTAATGACTCGAGACTGGCTTATCAGTCTAGTTGACTGGAATATCACGCACACTTACCGCTTTCCAAACATTTTCAATTTATTACCACTTTTTCGCTAGAGCTCACCCGCTAATTAGAAGCACAACCACCTCGGCAGCTAGTTTTCCAGATCACGTCCTTCAGCTACTTTTTTTTTCGTTGATTAAAGCCATAATTATGACGGCTGTTTGCGAAAACAAAGCTTCGCGCCGACGGACCGTTTCGCGCGAACGCCTTTTGATCCTCGGCCTCCTTTGATGTACGTGTCGGAATTTATGGACTATTTTAGAAAGGCATAACGGCCTCTTATATTTCTCTTAACATAACTCACCGAACACAACGGAACTGAATTTGGCGGTAAATTGTAGAGTTTGGCGTGTTTTATTATATTAGGAAGAGAAGTGAGCGAGTAATTTTAAGAAGTCTACTTCGCAAAGAGCTAGAGAAAATAATAGAAAAGGAGGGCGAGGGTTTCAGACAGTATTTCCAGCAGAGTCGTCCTAATATTTATTCACGGAAACTATTATGTGTCTAATTAATACTTTACTATACTCCAGCAAAGACATGATGAAATGAGTCATACTCGTGATATTGTAAGTTATCGTATAATTTAGCTGTCATTATGAGTTTTACCAAGAAGCGTATCAGTAGCGGAGAATTTGTTTTTTATTTAGCGTATGGCATACTAAGAGCACATAATTAAAAGCAATATTTTTATAAAAAACGTTAAATGGAGTATTACAAACGAACATCTAATATATCGATATAATCTAAAATATTTTCGGTCTCATTCAGGAAGTCCATCTTCTTAATTTTTCTTGTGGTTCTGTCAATATATTATCATCCTCATCTCTTTACTTCTTTTGTTTGAATTCCTTTTTGCTTTTGTTCATTTTCTGGTAAAATTTTCTCATCTCTATTGGCTTACTCAGATCTTGTAGTTCTTGAGGTTGTTTGTTCATAGTTTCTCTCTTCTTTCTGCGGTGGATTTTCTTTTCTTCCTTACGTAGTTATTTATATTCCTCCTCTGCTTGTCGGGTTCTGTACCCCTGTTGCATTATTACATATACTCTGTTTTTCTCTCTATTATAATCTGATATTCTTCGTCAAAACAGTCATTCGTTCTTGTTCTTCTTTGTTTACCTGTCATGCCTAGTAGTTCTTCAGGTGGTTCTTTTAGAATGTTTTGCACCCTTTAAACTCTTCACAGAGAACAAAAGTCTTTGACTTTTGAATGTTGGGAAATATAATTTGAACCGAGGAAATTATTGCAGGCATTTCCTCAATAAATATTATTCAATAGTTTGCAGGAAGTTGAACAAACTGTAATTAATCTACTAATCGATATGTTTGACAACTATATATGGTGAAACTATAAAAATTCAGGAAATTAAGATTAATGTGAGATTAAATGTTAATGGATTAATTTGTAATTGAACATATTGGCCACTCTATAAGAATCAGACGACGAATAGAAAATTTCTTAATAGGTACATAAAATATAAAATTATATTAATAGTTTAAAACAGTCACAACACTTGAGTGAGAGAGGTGTTTTCACAGCACGAGGAGAAACCAGATAGTCTGGGTCTCCGAATAAATGAAAAAAAGAGGAAATACTTGATAGTAACCAAAAATACAAGACCAAGAGTTAGGCAGGACATTAGTATTAATGATCACCACGTCGAAGTAGTAAAGGAGTTTAAATACCTGGGGGTATATCCATGGATAATCACAGCCATCAACCACATAGAAAAAGAGGTCTCAGCAAAGGTAGCTGCGAAAAATAGAGCATTTCAACTGCTCCCTTTCAACATTATTAAGATCGAAGATGGAAAAAAAAATCTAAATTAACACTGTACAAATCGATTATTCGCCCAATTATTACATATAGCAGTAAAACATGAACTCTCAACCTAGCCCAATAGCTAACCCAATAAGCTTTTAGTATTGAAAGAAAGACAGAAAGACAGATAGAAAGAAAGACGCCGAATGCTGAATTGATGACTCTGTATGGAACTGACAACATAGGCATATCAAGACAAACAGTGTTTTTTGAAAGACCAGATGGTAGAAGATAAGTAGGCCGACCGAGAAAAAGATGGAAGGATGACGTTGAAGCCGATTTATCCAGAATTGGGATACAACAATGGGAAATAGAAGCGCAAGATCGTAGAGGATGGAGGACCCCGAAGAAGAAAATATCTATTATTGGGTGCCTTTTTATATTTACTCCTTTTGGAAGAAACTTTGTAGCATTCAACATAGTTGACTCTATTTGTTCGGGTTTTATAATATCTATGAAGTGTCCAAGATGTCCATGGTTGTAATGAAGGTTGAATATTTTTTCGTAGGTGTTCGTTTATTCTCTTGCATATTCTATTGCACGTTCATAGGCTGCTTCTACTTTTAGTAGTATGTAGTCTTTTTCTAATGTGTCAGCTCAATATATTATATATCACCAAGACCTTCAGAAATATCCTTGGTTCCGTTTATAAGTGCTTCTCGAAACCTATTTAAATGTCCATTTATTATTTCTTTTGTAGAATTAATCTAAGGTATAGTTTGTAACATCATCTTCGTCTGATGGTTTGAATTTTTTATTTTTTCTGATTTTCGTCCAAAAAATCGATGTCCCTGTATACTTCATCATTTACTCCAAATGATGTAAGGACTGTTCCTAGAAGTCCCCTTTTCAGCCTTCTTCCAACTTTCAGATCCAATGCTCTACTTATCCAGCTCGAAGGACCAATGGACAATTCTCGAATGTAATTATATTTGTGAATTGTTTCTAATGCCCTGTGTTCGATTCTTCTTAATCGATGATGATAGTTAATGGACTAATTTGTGATTGAACAACTAACCTTAATGCCAATAAATAAGCTGTAGTGTCCAAGTGATTATTAAAAAAAATGTAAATAAGTTTTTCTAATATTAATTTTATAAATGGACCCTCATGTGTAATCGATTTATCATTAAACAATGTAAAAATCTATATAAAAGAATTTTAGAAGAAACCTGCGAAATTATAACTTCCAAAACATATCAATTTGAGGCACCCTGTACAAACATGAGCAAAATAACTTTCAGTGCGACATTTCTCATATCTGGTTAATACTATATGATAGAAAATATCTAAAAAATACGGCATACTAACACAACTGTAAATCCAATAAATCCAATATTTGTATTGATGCAAAATATAAACAGCACCTGTGCCTCGAGGGATTCAAACAAAAATATGGCACAAATATTCATTTTAAATTTTTATCGTAAACATTTTTCATTTTTTACAGTGTTATTTGCCTCTGGGTGCTTGAAATTTTGTGATAACAAATTTTAGTACACATTTTTATAACATAATCCGTCTATTCTATAACGTTATAGGTCTACCATTCTTTTTCAAGTTCCGCTCCTATTGGAGATTGGAAATCATTGTCGGTTACGCGGCTGAAGAGTTCAATTGAACTGCATTTAAACCATTCACGGATATTGATTCTGACTTTGATTTTGCCTTACATTATATTCTTTAATAATTCGATTTCTTCACCTCTTATGATGAGCCCCAAGTATTACAACTTTCTGATCCTTACGAAATTTAGTTTTCCTTGCTGGCCTTTGGCTTAAATCGCATCCTTGGTGTTAAAGTTTTTCAAAATTGAAGTGATGTCACCATTACTTTGACTTACAATAGCCACAAGTAGTTGTTTCTTGTAGTGTTCCTTGAGAAGTTTAATAACGTTTTAATCAATGGGCTGAATTAATGCAGTAGTATTTTTCAGTAAGTATATTGCCTCGATATGTCCATTGGCAGTTTCGATTTTAATTCGTCCGTATTAGGATGTCCTGGAGCATTGCCTAACAAGAGGGGGGCTTTCATTGGCAGTTACTTTTTTCTTAGCTCATCTTTAACTTGTGGGACACAGCTGTTCTTGTACCAATCCATAAAAACTTCTTTTGTCACCCAGGCATGGCTTTGCCACATGTACGTGATTGGTAGCATCTCAATTTTAACATTTTTGAAGACACGAGGTTTTTTGGACTTACCCACGCTTAGCAATTTTAATTTGTGGGATCCTCATGCATTCGCGCATACCATAAGAGTGAAACGTTCTCTCTGAAGTTTTCTACCAAAAACTTTTTTCGTCTGAAGTGACAAAAGTATTGGAAGTTGCCTCCAGTTAAGACCGGTTTTCAACAGCGTTATAAAGTTTTTCAGGAATTAAGTCCAATTCAGTGATCTTTTTACTCAAATTTTGAATAAATTCAAATATCTCAGACTTATCTGTACTCATTTTCTCTTCACTCATCTGCAAAAATCGTTTTTTTGAAGTTTTCAAACTAACCTTGGCTAGCACGAAAGTCAGTTTTGTTTGTTAATTCCTGATAAAAAAACTAAACTTTATTTTTTTCTGAGCTTTCACCATATTATAGTTGGAGTTTCACTACACTCACATTTCTTAGTAATATCCTATTTATCTTTTAGAGTCAGCGTTTTGTGCTTTCGTTTTGAACTTGAGCTCGGTATTGAACTGAACTTTCTAAACGAATTGAATAAAAGTTTGGCACTACGTATTACTGTATCTAAAAAGCAATGAAGCATCAGAAAGAACGTACAATAATAACTCAATTTTAACACTATTTAAAGGATAATCTTAACACTATTTAAAAGATATTGTCACAATATTGACTGGGCGATACAAATGGGAGTTGGAACTTCCACTGAAAATCTATAATCGGTTATATGTATAATTGTTAAACAGAATGGTCATTTGTAAATCTTAGAAGAGTAAGGCGCGACTTAGCATATGATACGGATCATTTCTTAATGGTAGCTAAAACAAATTTCCCCTACAAACACTATATAGAATGAGTAGATCAAGCTGAGAAAAACGGAACCCCAATAAATATCATCAAATATACCATCGATAGTTTAAGAAATGAATCTACTACTCCTACACCAGGTGGGGCTAGCCACGAAATAAAATAAAATAAAAGAAAAATCGCCGAATACAATGTACCAAAATCTAAATATATGTATACACGTAGCGGCACATGACGCTCTTGAGGTAAAAGTATTATCTACACTACAAGATACAGAAACGAAATATCATGGTGGAATAAAGATTTAGGAAATTGCGGATGAAAAGAAAGCTGCTTATGGGAAATGACTAAGTACATAAAACATGCAGAGAAGATAAAAGTGCACACAAAAATAGATGCAATGAAATCAATTTAGAAGCAGGTAACGCAAAGGCAAATCAAGCATCGAAGGTTATTAAGGGAATGCGGAAACAACATAAAGACACTTCGGAAATGAACCTCATTGCGATGGAAAAGTGGAAAATTTAAGGCAAAAACCTTAAGGGAAATTATAATAGACTTTTTGAATGACTATAAAAGACATTCAACCAACCTAACATAAAGTGAAAGAGTTATAACAGACTCAGGAGATGTAACTAAAGTCCTTCATCAATAAAAAATGGAAAAGCACCGGGATTGGGAAGTATACCAATACCACTTTGCAATAAGACTGCCGTGTCTCTTTCTGTACACTTTTATCTATCCTACACGTTTTGTGTACTTAGCAATTTCCCATAAGCAGCTTTCTTTTCATCTACAATTTTTCCTAAATCTTTATTCCACCATGTTGTCTTGTTTTTGTATTTTACAGAGAATACTTTTACCCCAAGAGGTTCATTTGCCGCTGCTTGTATACATGTATTTAGATTTTCGTACATTGTATTCGGCGATTCTTCTCTTATTCTATTTAATTTCGAGGCTAGACTCATATGATAAGTGAGTTCTAGAGGCAATTCTCAAATTATCGATGTCTTTATATTGAAACCATCCATTAAAAAATTTCAGCGCCATTATGTTGTTCAAATAGGTCGATGAGTCTTTCCCCATTGTTATTTACAATTTCTTTTTCATAGTCTTTTTCATACTCTGCCGTTTGCTGTGCGATTCACAACTATTTAAGTTTAGAAAAACTCTTGTCTGTATTGAATTATGAGATGCAAATTGCTATTTACTAGTTTTGGCCCAGCCCAGTTATTTTAGTTCCTTGGTACCAACCATAAGTGAGAGGCGTTCCCCTTTCCACTATCTGAGCAGGCTCTCGAGAGGCGAGAAACACCCTCTCGAGCATAGTGTTATTAGTATTAATAAAGAAAACTTCCATTAACAGATAAATAAAGCTTTGTTAGTACCAAGGAAGTTTTCGTACAGCGAACTCAATGACAAATCTTATTTTCTTACTGAACAAATCAATAAAATGACTAAACATGATAAATAATGATATACACTCATTGATTGCATGATTAATAGGAAACATTTAAATATATTCATTATTAATGTCCGAGAAACCGAACTGATACTTATACGTAACTAATTAAATCAAGGTACAATTCACTTGAGCATCAAAAACTCCATCGTCGATTCCATCAAATACATTCGCCCTCCCTGCGTATGACAGCCCGAAATCTGCCGAAATATTGACACGCAAACAAAGTGGTTCCACTTGAACACTGACCTCTCTCCCAACGTTTTTCAAACAAACAATTAACACAGTATCCACATCCGAGAGAGCAGCGCACGCATCCAGACGAAAACTCCAGTTTCCAGAGTTGTCTCCCACATTTCATCATTCAGTCGGTGTCCCGCCGCCGTTCAAGATTGGTTGCAGCACTTCCAGGCGCTCCGATCGGGACCGCTTGCGATTCGACGACGAAATAAACTCTCGTGGTTTTTTAAAGTGGGTTTTAATTTGGTTGTGTGTAATTGGGAGCTGTGACAACTACTGAAAGGTTCTTACTATTGGTTATACTTTACTCTAAAGTTGGAAAAATGTCTTAACTTTCACTTGTTTTTGTTTTATACTTAAAAGAAAACCTTGTTCAAAATTTTAAAACTTCTCTATAATTTAGTAGCTGCTTTTAACTGTCTATGTAATTATCAAAATTGATTATAAAATTGACATTTAAAAGCATAAAAATGGACTTTTAATACATCAATTATTATCAATTATACTGTCAATAAAACATATAATAGTTTCACAGAAAATTAACTACTTGTAGCTATATGGCAAAATTATTTAGCAAAATGACATTTTACCAAATTAGCATGTCACTTTACTATACAGTAATCATACCATCAATAAAGCCTAAGTTGACAGAAAATTGTTTATTTAAGTATTGCAAAAATTGTCATCTTATTCACACTTGTAGGCAAAATTAGAGAAACCCAATAAAAAAAAAGACAAATAAGATCCACAACATTTATTTTGGGTTTGTTGTGCTTCTATAAAGAATTATACAGGGCGTTTCAAAAAGTTATGTCATAATTTAAATTACACATTACGGGGACAAAAATAAGTTGATTAAATCCATTTTATCTTAGTACAAAAATGTACACAAAAAAAGTTACAGTCCTTTGAAGTTGCAAAATAAAAATTGTTTTTTTTTGCATTATATCCTAAACTACTTGACAGCATTTTTCATACAAAAGAAACAACAAAATCTAAGCGCACAGAAAAATTTTAAGGGAGTATGCAGCTCTAAATCCCCCCAAACTTTTGAGTACGTTTAAATCAAATACATTTTGTGGTATTATTAGTTTAACACATTATTTTTAAAACTTTTTTGCCTCCTTCACTTTTTTCAAAAACCAGTTTTTATTGAATTACGGCCCTTTTCATTAACCTTTAAAAAATTACGTGCAACTAAATAAGTGGCTTAGATGAATTAACGAGTAAAAAAATGTCTATAACCTTTATAAATATGATATTACAATAAATGTTCAAGATGACCCCTATTTTATTCCATACATATTCGGTATCGTTTTAAAAAGGAAAACCGAATGCGCTGAAAAATCATATTTTTCTGACGAAACTGATTTGCAGCTTCAATTATTCTAACCCTCAATTGTTGTTCGTGTCTTATTGTTACAAAATACACTTTCTCTTTTATAAACCACCGAAAGCAAAAGTCCATGGGGTTAAGACCTGGACTTCTGGGTGGCCAAGAAATATGTGCGTCACGAAACCTTCTAATTCACCGACCAAGATACTGCCTGCAAAGGTATTCCCGGACTTCATTACTGTAATGTGGTGGAGCGCCATCTTGTAGAAACCATATATTTTGCCTTATTGCAATATTCACTTCTTCCAAATACTCTCGTAAATCGTTTGCCAAGAACTGCAAATAATTATCACTATTTAAAGTGTTGGGAAGAAATACTGGCCTATTAGATTCTTATCCACAATTCTTGCCCAAACATTAAATTTGAAAAGTCCTTTGGTGATGAGTCATTCTTTTGGAGTGAGGACTTTTGTCGGCCTAAATGTGCTCGTTATGGTTGTTTGTTATTCTATTTCTACTGAAGGTAGCCTCGTCGGCAAACAAAATATTTCTAATAAAATTAACATTTCGAGTGTTTTCTATTAACAACTAATCGCAAAATCCAATCCTTTTAGTATAATCGTCAAACAATAACTCTTGAACCGTTGTTAAGTGATAGGGTTTAAGCAGCTGATCCTTCAAACGCCTCCAAACCCTTATGTGAGGAACATTATTTAGTTCAGCAGCTATTGCCCTTGTACTTGTTCCAGGGACTTCTTCAATGATTTCTAAAATGTCTTCTTCAGTTGCATCCATTATTGGACGACCACTATTACCAGCAATTTGCTGTTGGAATGTACACGTTTCCCGTAAAAGACGATCAATGTTCAGAAATAATAGGCAATCGGGTGTATTTCGATTGGGGTATTTTACTGCATAATGCCTCGTGGCTGCTGCACTATTTTCTTGTCATTCGCCTACAATATTCCCGATAGTTTATTGCAATCATAATTTAATCTGATCCAACTTACCCAAAATTAAATGTATATCTGCCATTTCCTGAAATGTGTAGACCATTGTTACCTTTTTGAAACACCCTATATAAATGAGTAAAATTAACATTGGTAAACAGATTTAATAAAAAATAATAAATTAGTGAAAATACACTAACATAATACTTACAAGAAACTAGAATTGAATTATAAATTTTAGAGGAACACTAACATCTTAATCTTCTCATTGTGCATCAACTGAACAGCACTTTACTGATTTGTTTCTGATATGTGACACACTAAGTATTTATGTTAACACTTCTTGCTATTAAAAATACCTATAATCCTTCTGACATTTTGTTAAGTAGGCGTCAATAAAACTTTGTCGAATTAAATCTCATTTGTTTGCCGGTTAAATCATATTTGAGATCTCGCAAGTTAGCTGGTATCTGATTAGGATCCCTGTTGATCCCTATGTGCTCTATACTAAACGTTTTGTAATGAAATTACCCAGACCGTTGTTGAACTTCCACCACAAAACTCTTTTTCAACAATAGATCATCTACACGTTTTAAAGAATCTATTTCTTGTAGCAAATAAGTGACCTCCCCATACAAGTCAATATATTTTAAATTTTCGCAAGGGGCAAGTGCGATCTTGTTATAGCCGTAGTTGTCTTCTTTTTTTTTAGATTTGCGTATAGCAGTCACTCAGCTTAGTTCCTTATCAGCTGAACCCTATTTTGAACTTAGAAATCGAAGTGCGATTTATTAAAACTATATTTATGTATTCATCCACTTAAATAAGTCAATCGCTTGATAAGTATAATCTATGTTCCATCAAATATGAACATACAAATGATGCTGAACGATTTGGTCCTTCGATTTCGGAAGTTATCTTGAAAAATCGTTTTGGCTAATTCTACATTTAATTTATATGGGATAATATAGGAGTTAAAGATATCTACCAGCTTGCTCTGTTAATTCTCTAAAGAATTCAAAGCAATATTTGGAAATATTTTATGGAAACAAACAGGAGTTTTAGCAGTGATATATTCTTTCTTCTCCTTTTGGCATCATAACCCTGGATGGGTCTTTGCCTGTCTGGCTATGTCCTTCCATTCAAATCTCTCTTGTGCCCTTCTTCTCCATTGTCTTATGTTCATTGTTTTCAGGTCGTCTTCCACGTCATCCAACCATCTCGTTATGGGCCTTCCTATGGGCTTCCATTGTAACATTTTCTTTGTTGTTTTTGCATCGTTTTGTCTCTGCACATGTCCCAGCCATGACAGTATTTGACAGTCAGTGATATATGCCACCGGATAAATAATGGGTCTGTTGCTTCCCTCTGATATCAAATCGACAATCAACAGAGTGCCAGTAGCAGATAAAAACCTTCTAAGGCTACCAAATATTATGTAGTAATATTTGTGCATTTGAAGGAAGACATTACGAAAAAACTTAAAATGTAGTCACCAGCGAGTATTGTGTGCTTGCAGACGTCAAAATATTGCTTAAAATAATAAGTATTATGGGTCTAAAAATATAGAAAAATGATGTTGAATTAGCAGAAAAGCGTTCGAATTAGTATTTTCTAGAAAGAAACTATGTTGATGAATTAGTTCATCAAATTTCGTTTGAAATTCCTTATGTTTTCGGCTATTACAGTAGCGTTTTGTATCCTATATTAGAAACATAAGTTATTTGTGGCTTTATAAGTACTCCCTTTTTTTCTGTAATGACAATGCCCAGAACTCCCAAAGATGCACAGTGTCATCACACATGCTGCATCCCCTTGTTTTTTGACTAGTTTTAATATTTACAGGGATAGTCGCGTTTCTTCCAGGGAAATAAATATCGAGGAATAGAAAATAGAAAATATCTGAAAAATGTGTCTCTTAATAACAAGCTGAAGGGTATATTGGACACAGTTTTAAAGAAAAACACAACATAAACGAGAAGATAAACAATCAATACTCTTTCATTTTTATATAGCATTCCCTATACCTAAATCCATTACTTTCCGAGATATTTTTTTCTTCGAATTTCGGAAATACATTCAATTTTTGTAAGTAGAAATAACTATTAAGTATTGAGTGATAATATAACAAAATTATTTTTATTCAATAAGTAACTAACAAAAAATATATATAAACTATAACAATATGCAATGAATGTATCAATAAATGTGATATTATGGAAATATCATATTTCTTTAATGATATACAAGATTCCAAAAATTCCTACAAGGTAATATGTGTTGAATAATAATATAACAAGACTCATATAAAACAGAAAGCAAAACAATATACAATTCATGTAACAATTTTTAGATTAAAAAAAATTAATGGGAAAATCTCAGTAGTTGGCTGTATACCATCGCTTAAAAACATCCAGAAGTTAAAACACCTCACCATTGGATTTTGATATAAAAAACATAGGTATAGTTAAAACTTTTAAAAAGTGTCGTCAAAATTTATATAGTGGCATAACGTTTTCGATCTATCCTCAGTGCCTTATGTAGTTGAAGCTAACATTAATGTTGTGACTGTGACATCCATATATGGGTTTACATCATTCCAAATTTAAATTATGTTGTGACTCTAGGTCGATGACATTGGATCAAATTTAATACTTTAGGAGTTACATGTCTCCCTGCTCGGTTTTAACACGTGGTACATGTCAGTTAAAACGACACAGCTGTCGTTCCTGTGTCGAAAGAAAACATTAGCAGTGTTTAGTTTGGGTTTAGAAGCGGATTGGGAACGCGACAGGTTCTATTTTCCATACAAGTATTGATACAAAGAGCTCGCGACGTAAATTGCGAAGTCTACGCATGCTTTATAGACTTTAAAGAATTTGACAAGGTGCAACATCAAAAATTATTTCAGATACTGAAAGAATCTAGTATTAATGACAAATATTTACGCCTAATTAAAAATTTAATACTTACAGCAAAGGGCAACTGTACGAGTAGACAACGAAATCTCACAAGAATTCACAATAAAACGGCTAGTACGTCAGGGCTGCAGTTTCTCATCGACCTTGTTCAATACTTACTCGGAAATGCTGTTCAGTTATCGGAAAAGTTATTGATGGTTTAAAAGAACGTATATAAATCAATGGCGAAATCATAAACAATTTTAGATATGCGGACGATACGGTTTTGATGACGTAATACAGCACCAATTTACAGCTAATAATGAACCCTTGAAAATAGTCGACAAAGCGCCTAAATCGACTTGGATGCAGCCTAAATAAGGATTTCCGAAATTTGAAGAAAAATAAACATATCTCGAACACTGTATAAAAATAGAAAAATGAAAGAGTATCATAAATACAATATTTCTAAAAAATAAAATACAGAGTGATTGATTTAAAAAAATTAAGAAAATCCTAATTTTGTTTTGTAGTTTACCCTGTACACAAATTTTAGTCGATGATTTCAAATAAACTTAATTTAAAAACAAGAATGTATTGTTTACTTTATAATATAAAGTAAATAATTGCTTATACATTACTTTTTTATATACATGGTTTTGATTTCATAGGTATTTCGAAATAAAAATGGTCATAACTTGTACTCTTGTTACTAATGTAAAGTAATACAAAGCACAATAATATAAGAACAAGAATTATAAGTAGAATATAAATTAAAAAAAATATATAGGGTGTCCCATTTAATAAATATAGACATAGGCCTCGTCTTTTTCTTCCACGTCTCTCTATTGTAGGCGGTTTGTATCCACTTTGGGCCTGCGTGTTTGTTCAAGTCATCTGACCATCTCATTTGTGGCCTTCCTCTTTTTCGTTTGTAACTATACGGTCTCCAGTGTATAATCATCTTATTCCATCTTTCGTCTTTCTGTCTTATGGTATGTCCAGCAAATTTCCACTTAAGCTTTGCTATCTGCGTTGATACATCGGTAACTTTTGTTTTGTTGCGGATCCAAGTCTTTCTTTTCTTGTCTGATAGCCTGATGTTCAGCATTTGCCTTTCCATGGCTCTTTGGGTCTTTGCTATTTTTTCCATGTTTTCCTTTGTAAACCTCCAAGTTTGAGAACCGTAGGTGAGAAACAGGAAGTATACATTGGTTGAAGACTCTTGTTTTTAAATATTGGGGGTATTTTCTATTTTTTAGTATATAGAAAAATTTTCCGAAGGATAACCAAGCCCACCGTATCCTTCTCTTTATTTCTCCGGTTTGATTTTCTAACTAAGTTGTCCTTATTCTCTCATAATTGAACTAGTTGTCCCAAATTTATTAGTTCATTAGGTAATTTATTAGTTAATTAGGTAATTTATTAGTTATTAAGTTATTAATCACCCTGGGGAATTCCACATATTTTCCAAGTATGGAGTATATCATTTCTTACATTTTTTCCACATAAGTTTTTTGGATATCTTGTACCACAAAAGAAGTATCGACCGATTTCGTACAAAAAATTCACCCTGTTTATAATAATAGTAAAGTATTTATCAGATTTTATAACTGTATTTAGTAAAATATTTACAAGCTTTGACAGAAATATTTATCAGGAATTCTTTTTTAATTCTATTGAAACTAGTGAAGATATTGAAATAGGTAGTCAAACAATTCAATCTGTTTCTGGGATATATTACGGGAACTAACGTACGCTGAACTTATTTATGTTGATAGGAACAAAAATAAACTTAGATATTGTTATTTCACGTTTGTAAGCAATCTTCAGATTGTTTTCGTTTCGCTATGATTGATGGCTGTAATTAGGTATACGGATAAATCAGATATACCACAAACATTCATTTTAGCGAATTCATTTTTAGATGTGGATTCAATTGTTCTTAATATTATCATTATTTTATGTTTTTATTGCGTTTTCTACTTGAATAGTTTTTTACTTAACTACTGCTATCAGTATTTTTAATCTGCGTTCCTCTGACTTACTAATTGATGTCTAACGATATTCTTAAGATTATGAAAAAGCGTTTGACAGCATAGAACTATGGGCAGTGGAAGAAGCGCTTGTTAATTGCCGAATAGATTCACCGTACACAATGTTAATCCACAATATATATCAAAATGCCACTATGAGAATTCAGCTAAACAGAGATTTGCAAACTCCATTAAATCGAATTTGTAGAGGTGTCAGACAAGGAGATATAATCTCACCCAAACTATTTACTCTGGCGTTGGAAGACATTTTTAAATCTATAGACTGGGACAATAAAGGGATTTGTATAAACGGGAAATATTTAAATCATCTAAGATTCGCCGATGATGTACTCCTGATAGCAACAACTATGGAACAACTACGAATAATGATTTCAGACCTAGAAAAAACATCTCTTGAGAAAGGACTAAAAATGAATCTAAAGAAAACTAAAATAATGACTAATACAGAAGACAGATCAGTAATTACCATAGGTAGAACCGACATAGAACACGTCCAAGAATATATTTACTTAGGACAAGCTATCAGAGCAGACAAAAGTAACCAGACTAAAGAAATAACCAGAAGAATAACAATGGGGTGGGCTGCATTCGGAAAACTCTTATATACTATCAAAAACCAAAAAATACCTTTAAAATTAAGAACAAAGGTATTTAATGCATGCGTCCTACCTGTTCTGACATATGGTGCCCAGACGTGGACGTGTACCAAGAGCAACTTAGATAAAATACAGAAAACTCAACGAGCTATGGAAAGACAAATGTTGGGAATATCGTTGAGAGATATAAAGAGGAACGAGTGGATAAGATGCAAAACCTAAACAACAGACGCTGTCGAACATGCATTGAAATTAAAATGGAAATGGGCTGGGCATAATGAAAGATATCAGGATGGAAAATAAAATAAAGAAATTGGCCGCTGGAGACCATATACTGCAAAAATGTCAAGAAGTCGACCGCAAATGAGATGGAAAGATGACATTGAGCAAAGCGTAGGTCCAATGTGGAAAAAACAAAACAGAAGACAGAGACAAGTGGAGACAAATGGGAGAGGCCTATATTCAACACATGAATAGATTTTGGGCTATAGATAGATAGATAAATTCTTAAATTGATGTACCAAATAAGTAACAGAGAAGCAACAGGGGGATATAAGAAAAAACAGAAATTAATAAAACAAAAGATTAGAATCGCGAAAGAAAAGTGAATGGATAATAAATGCATTGAGATGGAAGAGTTAGAATACAAACATGAAACATTCAATCTGTTAAAAAAAAGCTTAATAGCTGACCTGTATCATAAGAAAATTGCCCATACTATCATCATTGATTATCAACACTACCCAGCAGCAGTTCGAATCCAGCATTGGATGAGCGCTAGGCTCCTGTTCACACTAGCCGCACCTCAGAAGGTTTAACACAGTCGGTATATTAATAAGTTTACTCAGTTCGTGTCAATATTGTATCACCGACAAGTTATCTAGTTTTTTGCACATAAATTCAAACTAAATGTCATAAATCAGCTATTGTAAGCAAGTTATCGGCGTCCAAAATACGTTGTGATAATTGTTTAAATAGACTTGATAGAACGTTCTTTGCGAAAACTTTTATTTGCTCCAGTGTTCTGGGTGGTCCTTTAAAAAAGTATACAAAGTGAACCTATTTCCCTAAGGACAAAACTTGTCCCCAAGGGAAAAAACCATCGTCCTATGACTGGTGCGTGAAACAAAGGCATCAGGACAGACAGACACATACTGTGTAAGGACAAACACACCTGCGTCTTCGCTCATGGTGGGTGGTTAATAATCAATGCTTTCATAGAGTCAATAGGGAAAATAATAATATATGAAGAAGAAATTCCAACAACTGTGTACACGTACATAAATGACCTATTTAATCACGTCAGATCAGAAGAGGAATAGACATTAGACACAAGATAAATCATAATGATAAATATATAGAATAAGAATATATAGGTAAAGAACAGAAAATCTGTTGGCAGTATGTTTAAACATAGCAGACATGTTTAAACTAGTTTATTTATTTATTTAACAGGATAACCTCATTAACAGGTTAAATTACAATATACATTATCACAGTTACGATTCAAAACTTGGAATTACTCATATTTACATTATTGTGAATACCATGGGTTGTTCTGTGGAAAAGAATATTGAAAACATTGTGGTAACGTAGAGCTTGATGGGAAGCATTAAAAATTAATCTGGCTTAACAGGTTTGGAGAATCAATAAATCCATATATGATCTTATACCTATATAAATATAGCTCCTGATATATCACGACGGTTCTTGAGTGAGGGTAAAAATAATTGTGATTGGATACGGGAATAATCATAATTGTCAATAGTAGTGTGGACATGGTAAGCACAATATGCTTACTCAAAAATTTATGCTGGACTTTTTGTCAGCGAATTAATGGCGAAATACTTGCAATTCCTAGTAACGAAACCAAGAAGTTTATATGCCTTTATTGAAATAGAGTTTATGTGGCCACAGAAAGTAAGCTTCTCATCGAAAATAATCCCCAAATCCCGAATAGAAGAAACATAATTCACTTGCTGATTCTTAATAGTATAACTTGTTTCATTGAATATACATTCTATTGAATTTACGAGAAAAACTTATAAAACAACATTTTTTTTTACATTTAAGTAAAGTTTGTTCTAATTGCACACAATTTTGACTTGAGGACTTGACTAAAAGACCAAGGCTTGATCTTCTAAACTATCTATAACTTTTCAAAATTTCAATTCATCTGCCAATATTAGACATTCGCTATTTAGGAAACAGGAAGTGATGTCGTTAACAAAGATATTAAAAAGAAGTGGAGAAGTGTGGCTTCCTTGAGAAACTCCAGATGTTACTGTGATACTGTCAGACAGATGACTACCTATCTTGACTCTTTGACTTCTTCCAGATGTATAGTTTTTAATCCATTTAACAAACCTGATATAAAAGCCTACATTAATTAATTTGCTCAGAAGTATTTGGTGATCTACACTATCAAATGCTTTGGAAAAATCTATTTATATTGCATATATTTGTTTACCCTCTACCATATGAGATAATATATCAGATTGATAGCAAACCAAGTTTGTTGCAGTTGATATTTTGCTATGAAAACCATGTTGTGATTGAAATATTACGCCTTTACATAATCAAGAAAGTTGCTTTGCTAAAGAAAGACTGTCGAAGAGCTTAGGGATTGCAAATTGTAAACAAATTCTACGATAATTTTCAATATGGTCTTTCTGATCATTTTTAAATATAGGAATAACATAACTTTCTTTCCATGAAGAAGGAAACATAGAGGCTTCCAGAGATGTATTAAACAATATAACAAAATGGTATACTAAGGGTACAGACACACTTTTTTAATAAAAAATCAGGCACTCCATCTGGACCAGCAGTAATCTTATTGGGCAGCTCATTTATGTCATTACAAATTTAATATAGTTTGAAGAACACATTAAAATATTAGTTAAACTTTTTAATCATGTGCACTCAACTACCGGTGAAATCCCAGAATACTGGTAAAAGTTCTATATTCATAACTTTATCAAAAAAACAACGCCCAAAACTTTACTTTTTCTTTACAAATAGATGGTGCTGGAGACCTTCATCAAGTAACTTTCGATTTGCTGATGACAGAAAAATAATTACAGACAAGCTAGGTGAAATCATCGACATATCACCACTGCAAAGCACTAAATACAATATGAACCTACACATAAACACAAACAAAGCAAATATAGTGTCAAATTTGGTCCGTATTAATGGAACACAAATAGGATTAGTCGGGAATATATCTATCTAGGACGGGAAATACGCATAGATAGAGACAACTAACCGTGTGAAATTCTCAGGAGGGTAAATGTAAGATGGGTGACTTATTCAGAACTGTGTTTAACACATTAAATGCCAAACTATATTTGCGTTTGGGTCCGTGGCGCCGTAAAAATTTTATGGCTGAATCGTATTTAGATCATATTTCTAGGAACATGTTTATAGAAAAAAAAAAATAATAATCATTAAGATTAAGCCAATTAAAAGTGTGAATAAAATATATACACGCGGCGCCTGATTAAAATATATAAAACTACGACCGTGTATAGATATTATGCATACCACAGCTGGACGGTGAAACTTGCACAGACTTGCACTTTTTATGGTCATTTATATTTTACAGGGCACAGCATATTGTTGTATTATAGTTTGGGTTCTACGTTTGTTCTGATGAGCGGGAAATAGCAGTATTTGTTGTAAAAAGATGTAACACAAACGTGAGAAAGCAGAAAGGCAAAGACTGGAACTAGTGTGAGTGATGAAGAATTAGTTGATTCTGAATCAGATACAAGCGGTATAGAGCCATTTTCTGCCGATTCTGATGATGATCCCGATTATACCGAAAATAAAAACATTGAAAATTCCGATTCAGAATCAGAGGAAGAAGTTCTTCAAGTGAAAAGACAAAAGTTGCATCAACTACAAATCATGCATGTTCCTCGAATTCAGATGTCAATGTTCCTGAAAATGTACCACAAGTGTAGGGACCAATCATTAAAAATTTTAAAAATTTAGTTTTTAATAAACCTGTAGGAGTTCCTGATGAAATAACCATTCAAATTCAAGGCAAAACTGAATTAGACTCATTTCAACAATTCGTAACTGATGAGATATTTGAACTAATGGTTTTGCAGACAAATATTTATGCTGATCAAAAAATTGTAGAAAAAATTACGAACAAAACCATTGGTCCACAATCAAGAATGAATGAATGGACCCCAACAGATAGAGCAGAAATGAAAAAATTTTTAGGAGTCATCCTCTGGAACCCGTTGAAAACGTATGTATTGACGAAAACATGATTCCTTTTCGAGGACGAATATCACTTCGTCAATATATAAAAGGGAAGAAACACAAATTTGGGTTTAAAGTTTTCAAGTTGTGTCTAAAGGGTGGCTATACATATCACATGAAGATTTATTGTGGACTAGATAAAAGTATAGGTATACCCGTAGCCAATACAATAGTTCTTGAACTTATGGATGGACTTCTGGAAGATGGCCGTACACTGTTCGCTGATAATTGGTATAATAGCGTCGGATTAGCTAAAGAACTAATTGCAAATAGTACACATTTGGTCGGCACATTACGAAGTAACCGCAAGGAAAATCCAGTGGCAATTGTCCAAAGACAACTTAAAAGGGGTGAAATGTATGGAGAAGAGAAGGATGGTATAATTGTAACTAAGTGGAAGGACAAAAGAGACATGTTATTTATAAGTACTAAACACGGAGATGAAATAACGGAGGTTAGTGCAAGAGAAGGAGGAGTCCGAAATAAACCTACTGCTATTTATTCTTACAATTTGCCAAATCATTTATTGACATTTCGGATCAGATGTCATCCTACTCTACTGCTTTACGAAAAACAATTAAATGGTTAAGAAAAATTGCAGTTGAGGCCTTAACAGGTACTGCTGTAGTTAATGCCTGGATTTTACATAATTCAGTACGTGATAGCCGTACATCAATAACATTTCGAGAAAATTTGTGTTTGCAGTTACTAGTTGTCGACAATATTTCTGCAACTACAGACAATAATAGACTAGAAAAACATGAACTGAAGGCGACAGAAAAACAGAAGCGGTTTAAAATATGTTACACTCGTTTAGCAGGACAACATAACAGAACATATGCAGCTGCTCACAGCAAACAAGTGATATATATCTGTCCAGTATGTCCGGACAAACCACCTATTTGTATAGACTGCTTTTTCAATTCTGATGTGTGTAAACCAAAATAATTGATATATCTAATATTTTTTCATTTACGAGTTTTTATTTGATGTCAGTATCTACTGAAATGTTTTTTAAAATCTTTTTTTTGTTTTTAGAATGTGTAAATTTGTTTTATTTTGAACTACTTTTACCTCATTTGTAATTTGTACACAATAAACAAATTATCAGTACAAACATAGATACTTTACTTTAAAATTAATAATTTTTTTACTGTAATAAAAACGTCCCAACAAAACTGTAAAAAAAATGATTGACAAAACCAATTTATCTGCCAATTTGATATGATGTAGCGCCGCACCAATACATATCGCATAAGATACCTACGTTAACTGTGCAGAAATCGCATACACACGACTACAATACAGCTATGCCTCGTGAATAAAATCTATACACACGGCGCCCTGGACCCGACTACTGTATATATATATATTTTATACACAAATCGCTTAACGTGTTAAAGATAAGGATATTCTAATTAGTTTAAAAAGGAAAACGGATATATACTACAATTTTTACGTATAAGGCATATAATTAATAATAATCTTATAGTGCCGAGTACCTATATTGTGTTGGCAAATTATCTTAAGGCCAGACGTCTGCCATTGTTATTTATGCCTGCCCAGTTCTTTATATTCTGTAGCCACGATATTCTTCTGCGACTTACTTGACTTGCTTGTTCGGTACGGCATTTTATCTCTTGTTGAGGGTTCCATTATTGTTCATTCATAATAATTTCCAAATATGTAAATGTTTTCACTTGCTAGATTGGAACTTTATCTAGTTTTAGTTGTACTCTTAAAAGTGTGTTTTTTCTTATTGCCATACATTTAATTTTTCCAGAATTAATCTTTAAGTCGTTTGTTTTTTCTACGGTATTTATTTTATTTAGCATCAACTTCATTATCATGTTCGTTGTCTCTGATTATCACGGTGTAGTCGGCGTAACGAATGTTATTTATAAGGTACCCGCTGACCTTTATAGCACACTCACAACCTTCAAGTGCCTCTGCAAAAACATCTCCATATAGAGGTTAAATAGGATAGGAGACAGAATACATCCCTGTCGTACTTCTTTTCAAAATTTAAATTTCTCTGTGTTCGTTGACTTATTTAGCCTTAATCGTGCTTTTTAGAGATTCTGGATAATTCCTATATCTTTCTCGTCAATTTTAGAATTGTGTAGCATTTTTATTTTTGCATTGTGTTTTATAGTGTCAAACGCTTTTTCACAATCGAGGAATGTAATGAATATATTCTTTAGTTTGTCCATGGAGTTTTGTACTAACGTTTTTGAGCAGAAAGCTGCTTCACGTGTACACAGTCCGCTCTTGAACCCAAATTGCCGCTTAGCTCCTCCAGCTTTCTGAAAATATTTTGTTAAACAGGAAGTTAACAGGTTTTTGCCAACAAAGAAACAAATTTTGTTTTTTGTGACGTCGAATTTCAAGCACTAATATAAGGCAGCAGCATTTCATCATCATAAGTGGCTCAACAATCCGTTGTGAATCTTGGCCTACTAACAAAGACGTCGCTGCTTCTGTCGATTCCTGGTAACTTCCCCTCATCTTCTGACCCTTAGAATCTGTAGGTCTTCATCCATATTATCAATCCATCTCCTTCGTGGTCGTCCTCCACTTCTTGTGGAATCTGGTTTTGAAAATGTTAATCTCGTCGTGTATTCGTGATCTGACATCCATAGCCCATTTTCATTTACGGTTGATTATAGTTGGTTAATGTCTTCTTCTTCTTCTAACAGCACTCGTCGCAAATTTCGCACTATAGACTCTACCTCTATCCATTTTTCCAGGTTACTAAATAATTTAATCAGAACGATCATTCCTAAGAATGATATGTGTATGTTGTAATTTTAACATTAAAATTAAAAGAAAATGTGAAATCAGGGGACAAATATAAATATAAAAAAAACCCAACAGTCTATACCAAATAGATAATACTCAAATAGTTCCAATAACACCGAAAACGGTGTTGATGACGACAAAAATAAATCACGCAACTAATCCGACGAGTACGTCACCTCCTACCCATACCCATACAGGGCCAATTACAAAAAGCGCTGCAAAGACAATCTCGATCCTCTAACCGACCCTTGCTAAGATCCTCTATATAAGTAACCGCTTTAACTGGGAGAGTCATTTCACAAAAAAAGTAAACAAAAACAGCTTCGGCCACCAAAAAAATCAAAAACCTAAAAATCCGGGAACGTGGGGCCCAACCACTTGAGCACCAAGTCTCCAAGCTGGGCGCAGACCAGAGCGGAAGCCTGAGGCCCAAACAAGTAATCCAAGAGGATAAAAGAATACAGCGCTTTACGCTTACCTGAGGGAACCATCTTGGAATTCTATTTCCCAGGACATGAAGAGCATTTGATTAATAGGGAGAGGGATAGTCTGAAGCATTGGGGCCCGGTGGAGTGATTCCTGTTTACACACGAATTAATACACCTCGCTCCAATGAATTGTTACACCAGAACGTAATTTCAAGGGTGAACAAGTCTCTTTGGCTGGTATTAATTCAATTGCTTGCTTGCTTGGAGCGTCATTTTACTTCAAGTACCAGCTCTGTGATTTCCGTGGTTCCGTTCTACTCTTTTTTTCCAACCGGTGTAATGTTAAGAATGGCGGCTGGCAGTTTTACAATATAAGATATGTAGGATTTGATTTAAATTCCAAATTTTGGCGGTGTGCATTTTTTTCCATCCAAAAGTAAATATGAATTCTTTATTAATCGACGTTTAATAATTCACTACCAATGTTACAGTGTTTGTGTACATGGCTTTTTAAATTCAAACAAAGGCTTTAAAAATTGTAAGGTGGCTAATCAGGCTTCTGTTACTAAAATTAAGTGTATACATAGATTATAATTACATCTTAATTATTCCTTTTACTTACAGATTAAGTAATTTTTTAAATTTAAATCTTATAACTACAATTTCACTATTTGATTTTTTGATTTTTACAATTGTAAAAAACTGGGTTGTTTTCTACCAACTGAATGTATTACTTCACATGTAATATATCTTTTATGTCAATTATCTTATTTCACTTTGCGTGGCGATCTTATCTTTTTCATCATTTTCCAATCGGCATCTTCCATTTAATTTAAAGAACTTTTTTCCTAAGAGCAATTTTGTTCTTCACAGATATAGACTGCTGCTGTTTTGTAAACACAAAACGAAACGTTTTTACAAATATATGAAATAGTTCTTATAGCTTTAAATATTTTATTCATTCAGCCATGAATAGTCTTTAAACTTTTTTTCTTCTATCGGGGATTCAGGAGTTGGCTTCGACTTATCTGTCTTCGGTGCCTGCGTTCAAACCGTCTCCGATTTCTAATTAAAAGATTCTGGAAGAGTTTACGAATCGGATTTTAAAAGTTTTAATACCGTAATTGCTTAACTAAGAGGTGAGATATTTCTTTAATTTTGGTCGTTACTTTTAAATGGTTAAACGAATTTCGAATATATATTACGGAATAGCTGGTGCATACTCATCTATTGGTCGTGGCTGTAAATAAGTACCATACAGGGTGACCAAACTAGAACAGAATAGTTTTATTGATGTTTATTAAAAAATTTGAGAAAATATGAAGTGGTATATACATATACATCGCGACGTTGCTTTGAGCTTTCTACATCCTTTTGATGTCTTCTTCAGGGCTTCCGAGATTTCAGCCTTCCGAGCCCCCAGACACTACTACACTGATCAACCAATGCATCGGTTAGTGATCAGTGTAGTAGTGATCTCTAAATGAATTGTCAAATATAAAAAAAAGTTTATTACACGAAAAATTGTCTTAAATAACAGTAATTAAAATAAACAATGATAAAGCAATAAATTAGTGAATTTATATTTTCAATATAAACTACGATTTTCTAACTTTATACGTAGTAGAGCTTTTCAGTAAGGTCCAAAGCTTATGCCTAAAATAGACATTAGATCAATGCTATGCCGCGAAAGATATTCAGCTGTTGTTGTTGGCGATTTTCAAAGAGGAAGGACAAGGAAGACCACGACGAAGATGCTGCTGAAGGTGTCATCATAGTGAAAGAGAAGCCGCCGGTTGAGAAACTAGAAGAAGACATAGATGAATCAGGTAAAAAAATATTTTAAATTATTTTACCATTATGTTAGCCAAAATACTCTCGGGAATTAAATATGAGTTTCATAAAAACAAATGTTTCCAGATATTTATTTACCATTTACTCTATTTACTCATTGTAAAGTTGAACATTTTATTGGCAGAGAGTATGAAAATTGTGTCATTTTTAAGTGGGTCAAGAAAACTGAATTGGTGGTTAAACTCTCTCGACGACATCGTAAATTTTTATGTCGATATATATGCGGTATTTTACTAAAGATGCAGTCCTTTTATCGATTTACGTCTTTTATATTCATTTGTATATCTGCGAAGGTTCTAAATATCTTTGTATACAAAGTTAATTTACAATTTGCTAGAAGGGTATATTTTTTTCCTTAAAATTTTCTATTTCCTTTCTAAAAGGTATAATAATAAAAACTCTATCGAGCTACAGCACAGAACGTTTTCGAAGTATTCGGAGTAACTATATCAGTGCTTTAGGGATGTACATGTTTGAAGCCACTAAATATATGGGTAAAAGTCCTTTAAATGTAGTTTGAGTAACATTGAATTACATCTTTGATATTTAAAAACTATGATGTTTAAGTTACAAAAGCAATTGTTCGCATTAACGTAGGACTTTACTGGGGTTGCTAGTACTTAGATGAATGTCTGTGACGAAGAAACATTTTAACCTGTAAAAAACTTCATCCTTTACTCATACTGGATACTTTATTATTATCCAGATTTAGCCATACGGCTCACACTCCCTCTAAGGGGAAAATTCACTCATCCCAGATACCTACGGTATCAAAAGGATTGAGCTCTGGTGGGACTCTTTCCATGTTATCGAGCCCTAGGTGACTTGGTATGTTGGAGTATCTCCCAGAAATTTTCGTACACATCTGGACGTCGCGAGGAGTACAGCTTTCTGCATGGCCTTATAAAGATGTTCATTTAGACCCAGCTGTTTTATGTTCGCTAGGAGGTTTTTGGGAATAACACCAGTAGTAGATAGAACAATAGGTAGTGTCTGGGTACTTTCCATTCTCCATTGTCTCCTGATTTGTATTTCTAGATCTCTGTACTTGGCGATCTTTTCGTTGTATTTAACAACTAAATTATTGGTGTTGGGTATCGCCACATCAATAAGTGTTGTTTGTCTAGTAAGTTTATTAACTAGTATGAGATCCGGTCTATTATGGGCCACTGGTTGGTCTGTAAGCACAGTGCGGTCCCAGTATAGCTTGTAGTTGTCATTTTCAAGCATTCTATCAGGAGCGTATTGATAATAAGGAAGATGGTCGGTATGGAGAAGTCCCAGTTTGTCAGCTAGTTCCTGGTGAATAATCTTTCCTACTGAGTCATGGCGCTCTTTATAATCAGTACCGACAAATGCCTGGCAGCCACCGGTAAGATGTTGGATGGTTTCTTGGGCTTGGCATCCATATCGGCATTTGTCATTTTGGACTTGAGGATCTTTAACAATATATTTCAGGTAATTTTTAGTTGGAATAACCTGATCCTGAATGGCAAGTAGGAAACCCTCAGTCTCGGGAAACATCTTTCCTGATGTCAACCAATAGTTCGACGCTGTATTGTCGACATATTCTTGGTTGATCTCATTGAGATGTCGCCCATGCAGAGGTTTACTCATCCAGGTGCGCATTTTTTCTTGCTGAGTCAGGTGGTTTATGCGCATTTCTTGTTCCCTCAGTTTAAGCGGCGTCGTATCATCTACTGCGCAAATTGCTCGATGTAAAGTAGATGTCTCAGCCTGTACCTGAAAATAAAGTCTTAGATTAGCAATTTGTTTATCTAATTGCTCACCTATATCCATAAGTCCTCTTCCCCCTTGATACCGCGGTAATGTTGTTCTCTCTACTGCACTACGTGGATGATGTTTTTGCGCCTTTGTGAGAAGTGTTCTTACTTTCCGCTGAAGACCCTCTATATCCGTTTTTGACCACTTTATAATACCAAATGAGTAGCTCAGCGCAGAACAGGCGTACGTATTTATTGCCTTAAACAAATTTTTACTATTAAGATATGACCGATTTAGTTGTCTTACTCTTCGCACGAACTCCGAAGTTAGTTCCGTTTTCATTTGTTTATGGTCAATTTTACGCGCCTGTTTTACTCCGAGATATTTGTACATATCATTTTCACCCATTGCCTCGATGTTTTGGCCATCTTGCATATCGAAACCTCCAGGCTGAACCTTTCCTCTGACTATATTTAGTATACGGCACTTGTCTAGTCCAAAATGCATACTGATGTCATTTGAGAAATTTTCTACAGTTTTTAGCATCTCATCTAGGTGATTTCGGGTGGAAGCCATTAATTTTAAATCATCCATATACAACAGATGATTAAGCTTCGCTACAACGGTGTTGTTATTTTTGATGCTAAATCCTGAGTCAGTAGAGTTCAGCAGCTGAGATAGTGGGTTCATCGCTAGGCAGAACCAAAGTGGACTCAACGAGTCCCCTTGGAAAAGGCCCCGGTTAATAGGGATATCTTCAGTTTCGATATTAATTTCACCAGGTATTTGAAGGTGAATTTTAGTCTTCCACTCTGCCATTATATGCTTCAAAAAGGTCACGAGATTATCATCGACTTTATATATTTTCAATATATCTATAAGCCATTCATGCGGCACTGAATCAAAAGCCTTCTTGTAGTCAATGAAGGCAGTAAAAAGGTTTCTTTTTTTGGTGTATGCCTGGTTAGAAATGACTGAGTCGATAATAAGTTGTTCTTTGCATCCCATGGAGCCCTTAGCGCATCCTTTCTGTTGGGGCTCTATGATATTGTTCAGAGCACAGTGTTGGTAGATACGCCGGGCCACACAGGATGTGACCAATTTGTACAAAGTTGGAAGACAAGTAATTGGGCGGTACTTGGCTGGATCTTGGGTGTTATTTTGATCCTTCGGTATTAGATAAGTGGTTCCCTGAGTAAGGAATGATGGTATTTCCTGTGAATTAGAAATAATATTATTAATAAATACTGTTAAAAGCTCATGAACACTCCAAAACTTCTTTAGCCAGAAGTTTTGAACTCCGTCCGGTCCAGGAGATTTCCAGTTATGAAGCTCTTTGATAATGTTCGAGACTTCTTCAGTGGTGAAAGGTTCATAAGGAATATTCCTGTAGTGTTGACATTTGTTCGTGGTGTCTTCAATCCATCCAGCATTGTTGTTATGGGTAGCTGGCGTCGAAAGTTGGTTTCCCCAAAACTCATGAATTTCTTCTTGGCTTGGGTAGGATTTATTTGCGTTTTCTACAGTGGAATTAAGTTTCCTATAGAAAGTTTTCTCTGCTTGCTCAAAAAGTATATTGTCGCATTTCCGGTTGTTACTAACTTTGTATCTCCTCAGGCGGCCTGAGTAAACAGATAGTTTTTGTTTTAATGTGTCCAGGCATTGTTGAGGTGTGTTGTTTTCTGGATCATATCGTGAGTGTCTTAGAGTGTTAAACTGTATTTCTTCAGCTCTTTTGATGATTTTTCTACTTCTTACTCCTCTTATGTACTCTGTTATTTGTCCAATGTCCCTACGCAGTAATTCGATCTTCTTCAGCAGTCGTTTTTCCCAGGGTGCTATTCTGTTACCAGTCCTTCCGATGTTGGTACCCCGTCGTGTTCTGATCTTAATGCCCATAACATTAGCAATTGCTGTTGCTGCACAGTAAATCAGCATATGCAAATATTCCAATGTATGGGCTTCTGTGATATAATTGGGTAGGACTTCAGTATTCACAATTTGTAACAGCGCTCCTAGTTTCTTAGAAGAGTTTATTTTTGGTAGCGGTGGTCTGCTAAGTGGGTTTGTTCCACTAAACTCTTGTACGGCGCGCGCCATTTCGTTTGCCAGACTATCGTGCAACTCGTTATTGTCCTGCTGTGTATTATTAGGTTGAGTTTCTTGTATGAGAATCTCAGGAATCTGCTCATTAGGGATTTCATTAGGGACTTGGTCTGCAACTTGCTCTTGGTTATGGATCTCCCGTTCGATTTCGCGTCTGATGGTGTCGCGTCTATTCTCTGGAATGAGATTGTTTCTTAAAATTACCCGGTATTGATCTGCTACTCTTTGTTCAGATACTTGGATTTCTGGGTACTCCCTGCAAAATTCGGCATACAGTTGTTGTCGATAGCCGATTGTTTCTTGACCGAGGTTTGTCACCTTATAATAAAAGCGCAAAATATTTTCGTTTATGGACACTGTCCATTTCATACGCTGCCTCGGTCGTCCCGCTTGAGTGAGCGCCGGCTGATGTTCCAGCGCAGCACCTTCAGCGAGTGGAGCTCTTGTTGTTGTTTGGCTCACTTGTGGTTGTTGTTGTTGTTGTTGGGCTGTAGCTGATTGTATGACAGGGGCCCGCCTCCTCAACACCCTGCCACCGACGTCCCGCATGCTGTCACGTCCAGCGTCGGCTCCAGACGTGCCCTGGCGATCCCCAGGCAGCGACCCTAAACATAAATTATTAAACTCCATTATCATGGGTGTGCATTTTATACCTACTGCCAGGTGTCAGTTTTTGTTCCACGACAGGTATTCCTGTTACCCTCTGGGTATCTGCGCTACGGATACCCAGAAAGCATCCCCCATTCGCAGGGGGCCGCGCCTGATAGAAGAACTGATAAAAACTCCCACAGGTTATTATTATTATTATTATTATTATTATTATTATACATAAGCGAGGGCAGAGGAACCTCTGCCCTATTATGCCAAAAAACAAAGAAATTTCATTAATAACATACTAGTAAATAACAAAATTACAAAAAAAAACTTGGTTTAAAAGAAAAACAATATTTTAATTATAATATAAAACGGTCAAGTCTGTTTTTGAACCAGTTGGTAGAGGGAGCAGAGACAATGTTATCATTAAGATTTTTCCAGCTCTCAAAAACTTTAAACTTTAGTTTAAACTGATGACCTCTGAGGCATTTATCTTGATTTATGGTAAACATTTCATCGAGATTTCCAAAATTTAAAATGATTTTTAATATTTTAAATGTTGTAATGAAGTCTCCACGTTGTCGGCGAAGTTCAAACGAAGTTAGGTTAGCCATACTAAGTCTTTGTGCATAAGGTTTGTGCGTGGTCTTCTCGGTCCCAAAGGAATTCGAGTGGCTTTTCTTTGAACGTTTTCCAACAAAGTCTTGTCTCCAACCAAATCAGGATACCACGTTGGTCCAGCGTATTTAAGTATGGGTCTCACGTAACGAGTGTAAAGTTTACGGAATGATTGCATTGAAACTCTCGAAAAACACCTCCGAATAAGATACAGTCTGGAGTTCGCGTGTTTATAAATAGAGGTAATATGGTCGGACCAAGTTAGGCTGCTGTTTACGATAACACCAAGGTCGTTATACGAAAACATAGAATCTAATGGCTGCCCGTTATAACCAACGGCACAAGTGGGTTATTTTTAATTCAAACTCATTCAATTCATTCAATTCGAAGAACTATACATTTTTCCGCATTTAAGGGTAGTAACCAGTGGGAACACCAAGTTAAAATATAGTCCAAGTCCACTTGGAGGGTTAGCGGGTTTGTGCTTGGATTGGCATATATTTTTGTGTTATCAGCGTAGAACGATATTTTACTTAAGACATAATAAGGAACATCGCTGATATAAACCGTAAAAAGCAGAGGTCCAGGGACAGAACCCTGGGGCACTCCACTTTCCACTAACCTGTTCTGCGAGAAAGATTCGCCAACCCTAACTTTGTAATATCGATCTGTCAGGAAATCATCTATCCAACGAAGTAAAGTACCGCGAACTTTGAAATATTCTAGCTTATGTGGAAGTCTGAGCTTAGGTACACGGTCAAAGGCTTTAGAGAAATCTAGATAAACAAAGTCGACCGGCTGCGAACTGTTAAGTGATGGCGTCCAGTCGTTAACACAATGTAGAAGTTTGGTTAGAGTAGAGCGACCAGAGACAAATCCATGTTGTTGTGTTGGAATAACATGTTCCTGGAGAAGGAATTTGGTCAGCTCTTCGGAAATAATGGCTTCCATAACTTTGGCAACTACTGGAAGTAAGCTAATCGGACGATAATTGTTGGGGTCGAGTTTGTTGCCTTTTTTAAACATAGGACGGAACCTAATTTCCAACTAGAGGTTACGGAGTTCTGGATGAAAGGAGTTTGCATATTTGTCGTTAAGGGTATTGTATGCATGTCTGCGCACCTTTTTAACAGTTTTGCTGTTAAACCATCTAAACCAGGTGAAGCAGCTGTGCAAAGTTTGATTAAGTGTTGTTTGACATGATCCACTGTGAATTCAACTTGCTGTAAGGATACGCTGACACGATTACAGTTAATAGCAGGAAGATAGTCATCATTCGATTCTTTACTAAATCCTGTGAAAATGCTAAAGAGAGTTTCGGAAGATTCTTTGTCAGAAGAGCATAAAGTCTGGTTGGGGTTTTGAAGTAGAGGAATGGAAAGTTTAGACGTCATAGAGGAACGTATGTATTTGTAGACTTTTTTAATGTTACCAACATTTGCTTCAAAATTTTGTCTCAGAGTTTTTAGAAATGTTGTTAAGTTATTTGAAAAGCTGCGGTAGCTTTGGAAATCACTAAGAAGCCCGGTGTGTTTAAATTTCCGCCTTAGATGTCGTTTGTGATTAATTTGTTTAATTGCTGTTCGATTTATCCAGGGTTTAAGGTTGTTTTTATAAATCTTATGGAAGGTGGTATTTGTAGAAATTATATTGTGGACTTTATCGAGAAATGCAGTCCACATTAATAAGGGGTCGTTTAAGTCTGCAAAAAATAAATTCTAGTCGATTTGAGAGAGTTCAGTGTCAACTTCAGAAAAATCGGTAGTAGCATATGTTACAATATTATTTTTGCGGGGTAGTATTTGATTGAATTGGATGTGAGCCTGTTATAACTGCATGATCTGACTTTCCTATAGGAGAACTGACTTCGACAGACGAGATCAGCTGTTCGTCATTAATAAGCACTAGATCTAAAGTAGATAATGAAGTTATTGGCTAGGTGATCTCTGGGAAATTAAAATCTCCAGTAATGATAAGATTATCAAGAGATGATAGTTCTTCAAGTTTTGTGAAGAAAACATTATCATGTGCAAGTAGTGTAGCAGGTGGACTATATATACATACTAAATTAGGACAAAAAAATTTTAGTAACATGTGCTGTAACGATGTTCTGATCGTTTAACAGTTTGAACCGTCGGAGTGTCAATGTTTGCGCATCCACTTCTTCAACGAGACGGCGAAGTAGGATTCGGAGCGGCTATTTAAGGCGTGTGAGTAGCGGAATTAGACAGTCTTGTAGCTCTAGGCTCCCTGACTCGCCGGTGTACTGAACCTGCGAGCCAACCCGGACAGAGAGATTTCCGTATTGAGGATCATACTCTGTCCTTAACCAAGCGGAACCCATCGGTATTGTGTATTGAACATTACCGTATCTCTGCACAGCCGAATATTTAGTTTGCGAGTGCGTTCGGAGCTCCTGCTAAATTGAAGCTGAAGCGAGTATAAGTCTGCGTGCGATTGATTTCACCTATTTCATTTGTTTGTTATTAATAATAAATATTTTCTTTCTTTTATAGACGTTCGCCGGGGAATTCATTCATTGCGGGATCCAGACGGGGACGTAGAATTCATTTTATTTTTATTAATTGTATATATGCTAAATTAATAGATTTATTTTTATTTCAACCTGTGTTTTACTGAGTCTGTCGCCCCGAAAGAGCTACCCGACACAAACTGGCGCCCGTGTAAAATTGAGGAATTGCTAAAAGCTACCGAAAATGAATAACATGCCGACAGATAAAGACACAGACTCAGTAACAGGTACGTCGTGGATAAACCGATTTTGCAAAGAGGAATTGCAAGTTCGACTCAGAACCTATTTTAAAACTCGCGAGGAAGCGACAGGAACAATCCCAAAAGAAAAAACTTCCAAAGGAACGGAATCCGACACACTGATCCAGTAAATTTCGGACATCCGAAGACAATTATAGGAATTAACAATAACGAAACAAATGGGACAATCAGAGTTGCTAAATCAAGTACGAAGGTGGAACACACACTTCGACAAGAAATAGTCGGATGCAATAGAATTCTTAGAGAGGATAGTCGAATTAAGCTTGGCCTACGAGATCGATAAACAAGATCTACTAAGAGCATTACCAGAATTATTAGGAGAACACGCTTTGTTATGGTACAGAAACAATAACAAAAATTGGAAGTCATGGGCAGATTTCAGCGAAGATTTTAAAAAGCTTTCTATCCCAGAGGATATTTGCTACAACTAGAGGAGCAAATCCGAAACAGAAAACAGGGACAAAAATAGTAATCCAGTAATATCTATTAGCTTAATGTTAATTTTGAAAGTTGTGGTAATAATATTAAATAAATAAATGCATGCACCGCCACCCACACGATTTTCTCTATCTTTACGATATATTACGGTATGTCCATGTCACGAATTTTCTGTCGAAGATTCCATCTGCTGCACTACCTGTTGACCAGGTTAAGGTGATTTTGAGCACTCCTAAGTACTGTATTTACGTCTCGTGATGTTGTTACGAGAGCTGTATCATCTCCGTAAAGCAAAGTTGTTGTTGGCGTATTGTGGGTTGGAGAAGTCAATATTGTATGTTGTGTATAATATGGGTGCCAACACTGAACCTTGTGGTGCTTCTGCTGTAGGAGTAAAAGAGTCAAAGAAGTGAACTCGCACTCTCACCGTGATTAGACGTTTAATGTGCTGACAGCTTATACAGATGAGGAAAACGACATAGACCGAGGTGCGCAACGACAGACCGTCCTTCACATTGTTGAAGAATAACCCCGAAGGCGATTTCCTGGAGTTCTCAATTAGTTTCTAAATGCGACCGAAAATGTTTTACACTATATTAATAATACATTAGATATTCCTTTGTAATACTCCATGTAACGTTTTATATTGTTTTTTAATTATGTGTTCTTATTCTATGTCATACGATAAATAAATAAATAAATCCAAAGTTAAGCCATAAATAATATTTATTTAAAACGCTTTTACGTATTTAAATTAATTTGATTTATGTTTGAATATCTAACATTGTCCAATTCAAGTTCAGTTCCGTATAATTAATAAGAGGTCAGTAATATTTAAATCTCTATTATAGTTACGTATTACATTCAGTGTAATAGACACAAACCATTTTGAAATTCCTTTTCTCAATATTTATTTAAATATTTGCATTTCGAATACTTAATTACACTCATACTGCAAACTACTTGCTAATTTTACTATCAAATCTTCTATTTTTACCGACCAGTCGTGTTTATTTTTCGTCCCACAAGGGATCCTATGATCTTTACTTGATCAAGATAAACAGTTACTGCTTTCCGTTCACTGGACGAATTTATTAGCTTCCGTCTCCAAACAATGAGCCGATACAGGTGGTTGGAAGAATGTAAAGTAATGCGGGAAAGTATAAATCAATTCTAGGAATCCGATTTGTTTATTTACGAGAAATGTTCACCTCTGGCGAATAAATCTGTCCGAAAAACCGATTATTTGTCAGGGAATATATGCTCGGAACTGGAAACACCGCTGTGGTGTTTGAAATTGAATGCAACGGTGGAGATTTCAAGGAGGGGTCGATGCTAAATAACTCGCGAATAGATGCGTTGAGAAAAATACATGAAAGACAAGCCAGAAACTCCATATTTTTTTTGGTTTACCTCAGTTTCTTTATTTTTGTCAATGATTGGCACGGTTTGGGAGTGTGGTTTAAAGTTTGTATAATTACCTTTAGAAACAATATAAAAAAAACAGTAATAATGCGTTTATAGACCTGTAATCCCGATATCAGACAATTTTTTTAAATTATTGTAGGAATTATTATAAATGCTACTATTGTACGGTTATAAATAACCGTAATTTTAATGGATTTTGTGTTGAAAACAATTATTTTTTTCACTCATTTGGTGTATTTTGATAGCATAACTCTTAAACTTTTATTTGCTATGCGTAGAATTACTGGAAAAAAAAGGTATCTGGTATAAACAGATAGCTGTGGATCGATCTGAAATTTAGGGTTTGTTGGAGACCATAATATCCAACTTTGGGCGAAATAACAAATGACTAGATTAACTTTTACAATAGTTATAAACAAATAACGTTTTTGCTTTATTTTGTAGTTTTTAAAGCAATAAATTAATTTTACAACTTTCAGAAATCGCCATTTTACAGCTTGTTTTATGTTTTAAAAGATAAAGTATTGTAATTTTACGTCAAATATGAAGTTTTTCAACGGTAAGCAAAAAATCGAAAAAATGACATTTCTTACACTTAATTATTATTAATTAAAAAAGACGCCGAAATTTATGCGGAAAACATATGAGTTTTCTTTATATGGGCCTACAATAATTTAAAAAATTGTCTGATATCGGGATTACAGGTCTATATATTACGGGTTTAAAGGTAGGCGCTCTTACCACTGAGCCACAGAGGGGGTTATAATCCGGATAAGTATAATAATAATACAGAATAAGTTATGTGACAAATTTTAAGATTTGGCAGTGACAGTGACAGTATGTAAATAATAGGTATTTATTATTAACCAGTTGTATATTGATAGTTTAACTCTTAACTTTCATTTGCTATGCAAAGAAATATTGTATTTTCATTATTTCCTGACTAATGTTACTACAAAAAAGGTCTCTGTGATAACCAAATAGATTAACTTTAAATCCAATTAATGGATCGATCTGATATATTGAGGGTTTGTTAAGGACCGCAATACCCAACTTTGGACAGAATTACAAATGTCTAAGTTGATTTTGTGCAATAATTATAAATAAATAACGTTTTTGCATTATTTTGCAGTTGTTTAAGCAATAAATTCAATTTTATACGTCTTATTTTTTATTGAGTTTAATGCGTCGACAACTAATGGTCATTGGCATGGTATAGTGCATGGATGTATAAACACAGATGGACACAGCAATAAGATACCTTTAACACACAATGTTTTGAAGCTTGGATAGAATGTGATGCTTCCTCAATGAGCATAAGCGTGCTTGAATTTTTACTCGCGGGATAATTATTCAGACTTTAAAAATTGGAAGTAGTAATAATGTATAAAAACACGTTCGAATTAAAAAAAAAAAACGAGAGTTTAACTATTAACAAATCACGTCTTCATAGAAAAATTAAAATACAATTTTATTTGCTTTAAATATAATATAATGAAATATAGTTGAAATCAAGTTAATGTTTTAATAGGTAATTTTATAGGTAATAGTATAAAATAATGCTACAATAAAAAATCTTTATGTTTTCTCCTAAATTTGCTACCCAAATAGTTCGATCGTCAATATTATTTGGAAACCTACATAGAAAAATAAATGAGTTTTATTCATTTCACTAATTTATTTGTATCCATGAGAAATATTAAATTAAAAAGGTACTAAACATATATTTTTTAATTAGATGATGTCTACTTACAATTTAAAAATGTCTACTAATTTCATGAACTCACATCTTATTTAATACATTAATGAACATGAATAAATCCAATGGTATGCCTATGAAAGACATGTTTTAAAATGTAAACAAACACGCTTCCTCAGTTCCTCATCTTAAATAATGTAAATAGACAGTACTTACAAATGAAATGAGAGATCGGGATGTAAATATTTCATTTTTTGTAAATGCAACACTGTAGCACCATTATTATAATATGTTTATTTCACTTTTCACAAATATCATTCAAAATACAGCGAAAATATCGAAAAACAACTTTTCCTCATCTACTGTAAAAAGTAAACAAACATGGAACAGCTCAGCATTTGAAGTTTGACGTACAGCCATAAGACAGAGAAATGTAAATACCGTTGCCATTTATAAGTAGTTTTCAGTGCTTCTACATATAAAATAATTGATTGATATGTGCATATTTGATATTTTGATTACAATTAAATATATTAATATAACCAATAAATTATTATTTTGGTTTGATAGCACCTGTAGAGTGTAAAATACGGAGTAATATTTTCAGCGACCCGCGAATAAGAAATTTTAATAAAAAACGTGTCAACAGTTGAAGGTGCTGAGAATGTGACCTATTCAAATAATTTTGACTTCACAATTTTATGTAAATAACTGAGTCCATCTGTGTTTATACGTCCATGGTACAGTGAATTTTTACAGTCAAGGTACCTAGTGTAGTGTGTGTGTAGGTGTAGAGTAATTGTCTTGATACTTGGCAAAGTCGAAGTTATTGTCTTTGCTAAGAAACGCTAATTGTATCCGAAAGTCTGCGGCCCCTCCGGTGAGTACTGATCGCACAAGGATAGAAATTATTTTTATTTATTAATTCTTAATAAACGAAAATTTCTCCACCCAGGTAAGATTCGAACTCGCGAACTTTACGTTCAAAGGTAGGCGCTCTTAATACTGAGCCATAGAGGGGGTTTTTATACGTTTTAGAAATTACCATTGTACAGCTTTTTTTATGTTTTAAAAGATAAAGTTTTGTATTTTACCTTAAATATTAAGCTTTTCAATAGTAAGCAAAAAATCGAAAAAATGTCATTTTTTACACTAAATTGTTAATAATTAAAAAAAGGCGCCGAAATTTATGCGGAGAACATACCTATAGATTTTCTTTATATACCAGTAAACTGCTTTTTGCGATAAATTCATTCAAACTTCTTCAATAATATCCTTCCCAAATGATTTTTCTTAATAGCCAGTCCTAACCCATTTGTCATTCTGTGATGCACACACAATTGATTATATTTTAACACAACCATTCTTATACCCAATGAGTTTGTTACATTAAAAAAGGACAACAATTGATTTCTCCCTTAAACTTCTCTTCCCGCTCGAATGCACATCCTCAAGAAAATAATAATGCTCCAGTCCACAACAGAAGCGCTTCCTCCTCGACTTGCAAGCAGATATTTTCAAAAATGATTATTTTATCGAATGCTGGAGATATGGGGAGGAAAAGGAGCGGGAGCGCAGGTTAGTTGTCTGGATAATACGACGAAAATGGGGATAAGAATGAGCAGATGATATATTCGAAAAAGTATCCAGATGTGAACTAAGGTTGCAAATAAGTCAAATTTAAATAAAATATGCATGTCTGGCATTCGTTTTCTTTACTTTATACAATATATCTGAATATGTATCTTATGCCAAATATCTTATTGCCTTTATATGTCGTTTTTTTATGGTTAGTCCTTAGAGCATTCAGATTGTCTATATGAATTATAAATAATATACCATATAACCAAACAACTATTTCAATGGCTAGTTAAGATGTAGTGTTGGTCGAGTATTAATCAGTATTCATCTTTAATTCCATTTCATACCATTCATATCACATACACTCCACGACACTCAACTTAGTGAAACAAATGAAAAGCAGAATCATCCAATTATCAGATCCTTTATTCTATAACAAGAACCTTGAAATACTAAGCAAGGTACTTATCACCAATCCTTATCTTTTTTGTTTCTTCTCCTTAATTAATCCTTCTCCTAATCTCCCTAATTAATCTATCTCCTTAATTTGTTTTCTGAACTATGGTGTATTGTTGTTGTTTCTTTTGTTCAGTATGACTTTACGTTTTCCTAGAGCTTCTGTTGCGTCTTCTTCAATGTTGTTTTTAATTTTCTCCTAGCTCGCGTTTATATTTTCGATGTCGTCTATTTGTTTCACCTTTATCTTATGTGCTAGCCTTATTTGGTACATTTCTCTTGTAGAGTTCCACAGTGATATTACATTAAATTTTTTCTTGGTGATTTCCTGTAGAAAATATTTTGGTCTTATCAATTCTTATCCACTACCATAGCCTTAATGAGTCATGTCTTGAAATTGTTGTTAAAAGTAATTCACAATAGAATACATAAGTAATTAGATTAAGGCATAAGTAATACACTAATGGGATTTAGGAAAGGACTGGGAACACGAGATGCACTGTTTACAGTAAGTGTTCTTTTGCAGAGATGCTTAGATATTAATCAGGAAGTATATGCCTGTTTCATTGATTTTAAAAAGGCATTTGACAGAGTGCAGCATAATCGTCTGAAAGAAATTTTATTAAATAAAAACATAGACAGTAGAGACATTAGAATCATATGTTACCTCTATTGGAACCAAACAGCAAAAGTAAAAGTTGCAAATGAACTGACCGCGGATATCTAGATTCGCCGTGGGGTCCGCCAAAGGTGTATTTTATCACCCTTGTTATTCAATTTGTACAGTGAAGCCATCTCAGAATTAGCGCGCTTGCCGAGATCAGTGAGAGCTTATAATAAACGGTGAGCTACTTAATAACATAAGATATGCTGACGACACCGTCCTTCTGGCAGGAACACTAGAAGAACTGCAACACCTTGTTGAATAACTAAATATATATTGCAACGATTATGGACTAAAAATAAATTTGAAGAAAACCAAGTTCATGGTATTTACAAAAGCACAAAACATCAAAGTTAAGCTAGTACTAAATAATACAGAAATTTAACAAATATCTTCGTACAAATACCTTGGAGCATGGATCACAGAAGATACTGATCAGACAAAAGAAATAAGATGCCGCATTGAAATTGCACGTTCAACTTTTAATAGAATGAGAAAACTTTTTTGTAATCGCGATATCAATATATCGCTACTTATAAGAAAGCTTCGATGTTATATTTTCTCTACCCTTTTGTATGGGGTTGAAGCTTGGATACTTAAAAAATCCAACATTAAAAATCTAGAAGCATTTGAAATGTAGTATTAACTACGTATTTTGAAAATATCATGGATGGATCGCAAAACAAACGAACAAGTTCTCGAACAACTAGGAAAACAATGCGAAGTTTTAAATTCCATAAGAATCAGGAAATTGGAATACTTGGGGCACATCCTGAGAGGTGAAAAATACGAACTACTAAGGAATGTAATGCAGGATAAAATTAAAGGTAGAAGAACCGAATGATTTCCAATCTCCGATAGGAGTGGAACTTAAAGAAGAATTCTTATCCAAATACACAATTGAATAAGATCTTGTTTTACACAGACGAGAATGAAGACTTAATTCCTTCCCTTGCGACTGTTGATCCTGTTAATCCTGATGGCTCATACTTCCTAATGCTTCACTTTTATTTCTCATATAGATAGCCATTTCTTCTATCAAAAATATCTCTTCGTGGTTGACTAGGATACTGAATAATATAGAAAATACCAATGGTAACAACGATAATTGTTTTAAGATCAACGTGGCTCACAGATCAGCTTTAACAATTAACAACCTTATTTCAAAAATGAAGGATAAAACAAAGATAAGCTTAAAAGAACAGCATTCATTGTTCTTTATGTAAAAAAGTCATACATTGGTCAAACTTCTTAACTACTTAAGTCTAGGATCACTCTCGATAAAAGTAATTCACGCAGTCATCCAGACCATTGAACATTAGCTAAATACGTCCATTCCACAAGTCATTCTATAGACTTTAATAATATCACTGTTCTTTATCATGAAAATATCCGTATTCAAAAGGGGATTTATTGAAATGTCCTTCATTTTTAATAATGATTTCTCCATCAATGTTAAAGCTAATATTAAGGATGTGAGTGACAAATATACCATTTCTTATTCATCTTATGGGTCATGTGTATGACACATAAAGAAAAACTAAGCCAAAATACCAAAAAGCTAATAGGTAAAAGAAGACACCTGACGAAAAAATACGGCTCCAAATTCTCCACAATAAAAAAATGAAATAAAGATATTAATCAATAAAGAGTCAATCCGAAAAGACGTAAGAGAAAACAATACAAGAGAAATAACTAAAATAATTCAAGAAAACAAAAGTTTAAAAGTTTGAAAGTTTAAGTAACATAGGTAACAAAAACATGTACAAAATAAAAAAACAAAGATGGAAACATTACTACTGATACAACCAAAATCCTTGAGGTTGTCAAGGTGGAACAATTAACTACTACTAAACTACTTAACCTAAACCTCTTAAGAAGTCTCTATCATTACAAAAATTGAAATGGTCGATTCTGCCATAAAATATTATAGTCTTGCACTAAGTTTATAAACATTAAACATCATACTCTTCGATTTTATTAAATCTTCTTATACCGGATCAATGTTTCTCACCAACAATATTTAGGGTAAATTTTTGATTTCGCTATAACCTACAACATAATAACAATCTAAAATAAACACAATTTATCTTCTAGATAACTTCTTATTCGGTACTTTATTTGGCAAATATTTTACATTTATTCATGTTAGTTGGTAGTTTAGGTTTCTTTCCTAAGTGGCGCTAGGTTTTTAAACCTAAACTTGTAACGTGGATGCGTAATAAACATCCCGTACACACATTAAGTTCAAGGCCAGAATCGCCCAGTTCGGAGATGAGGGCGGGGTAAGGTCAATTGTATAGAAATTAAATAATATCTCAAAATCCAAACACAATCAGACAATTCGAAATTATAATTTATTATTGGACGCCACCCCTTGTTTATCCTCGTAGGGGACGAGAAAGAATAAAAAAGATATATAAAAAAATTTACAGCGAAATTACACTTTATTATTTCTCAGTAATAAAAAGAAACATTAAAAGTTATGTTATTTCCAAAGGATACTAAAATACCATTTCATTATTACATTACTATAAACAAAGCAACTTTCTATCTTTTTAAATCAAGCATTGGTTGATACAAACAAATGAATTTATATATTATTCCCAAATTTCGAAATTCGTTTACATTTAAAATATTATAGTAGTTATTTATTAACTAGGCATAATAGAAAAGTTAAGTCTTTAAACAAAATTTAAAAGACTGCTATATTTTCTTTCTCTGAGTCCATAATTATTCTCGCTTTCTCGATAGGGTATAATAAAAAAAGAAAAGGTACAACATTAATCGTCCATTAGCTGGCAGCCATACACAAAGGATATGTTCTGCTTCCTCTCAACCTCCAAACACTTCGTTAAATTAGTTATTAGGGGTCCATTTTTTTTAGATCATAAGGGATTATTGGGCTGCGTTTACGACAGCATAAGACTTCTCAGTTAACTTCGAGTCAAATAAACATAATTAATGATCTTTTATTGTCCCCGGTAAAAGAAGGTCTAAAAATAATTATTTATCTGAAAATATAGACAAAAAAAGGCCTTTTTTCTTTGGCTTACCTCCATATAGAGACCACTTCACAAAAACACGTCCTAACAGTTGGATGTTTGTAAGAGAAAAGAGACAGACGCTATCATTTTCCGGTTTGAATTGGGGCGTGATTGACAAGTTAATAATCGTTCTCATCTATCGGATAGGTTTAGAATTACAGTAGAGATCTTGAGTCGGCTATCAGTACTCGGCAGATAGATGGGGTTAACAGTTTCATTTAGAAAAAATAATCGAATTTAAAATGAATTTACTAAAACTTTTGAAACGGTTACAAACTAATATAAAGCTTTAAATCATTTTGTTTATTAAATCTTATCTTAAAATTACAGCAACCAATAGTTTTGCAATTTTGCGAAGAAATCAATAGTAATATTAATTATAATAATATGTAATTATTATTCTTAGTATTATTAATTAAACGTATTGTTTCAAGAACAAAATATGATTGACTCCGTAGATAGAAATCTCAGTTGAAAGTTTAGGTTATTTTATTTAGCGTATGGCTACATCACAGGTTCATATAAATATAAATATATAAATGATATAAATTACAAACAACAGTAAATATAAAAAAATATTATTCTACAAACAAACATCTAGATTATAAATATACTCGATTGACTCTTTTGTAGCAGCCAGGAAATGAGATGTAGGAAGAAGACGAACCTCCTGGCTACGAAATATAAGGAATGGTTTAGTCTGAGCTCTAGCCAACTATTTAGAGCTGCTGTAAGTAAAATAAGAATTGCCATGTTGATATCCAACCTTCGTTAGAAGATGGAACCTTAAGAAGAAGAAGGAAATCTGAAGGGTTGCCATTATAGGATCTAATCGGGCATTCCTCTACCATGTGTTTTACTGTTTGCCTTTCGAAGCCGCAGTCGCAATTTGGTGATTGTATTTTTCCCCATCTAAAAAGTGAGTCGGAACATCTGCCACAGTTCGTCCTTATTCTATTGAGTGTGGTCCAAATTCGTCTCGGTTGGTTGAAGCCCTCAGGTTTGCTTGTAATACATGGCATGTTCCAGTTAGCTGGTGCAGCGTTATTCTCCCATTGTTCTCTCCACCGTTCAGTTACATTAAAGTTTTGATCTACTAGCCTTTTTGCTGTTTTTAGAGGCGGGTGTCTTGAACGGAGCCTATTTATGTCTCTGGCGGAAGTTCCGACATGGGAGCGGAGCTCAGGATCAGTATTGATTTTTGTAAATTCTCTGACAAGGGCATGTTCCCGGCGGATGGGTGGTGGAGCTATATGACTCAAAGCTGGTAACCAGTAAGTGGGCGTGGCCTTGATTGTGCCCGATATAGTTCGCATGGCTTGGTTGAGTTGGACATCAACACGGTGAGTATGTGGACTGTTTATCCATACTGGTGCACAGTATTCCGCTACGGGGTATACCAGTCCTAATGCTGTCGATCTAAGTGTGGGTGCTGAGGAGCCCCATGTAGTGCCGCAGAGCTTTTGCAGGATGTTGTTACGAGTTCGGAGTTTTGCAGCAGTCTTAATAAGATGCTCTTTAAAGTTCAGCGTTCTGTCAAGTGTAACACCTAAGTATTTTGGGTGTTTATTATATTTAAGGAGTCTATCCCCAAAATTGATTCGAGGTTGATAGTTGGCCATCTTGTTATATAAATGGAAGCAGGACACTTCTGTCTTAGTTGGATTGGGTTGCAATCTCCATTTTCGGAAATAATTCCCTAGGGCATTTAAATCGTTTGTTAGAATGCGTTCAGTGACCTCGAATTCTTTATGACTTGCGGCAAGCGTCCAGTCGTCTGCGTATCCAAACTTTTTTGATGTGGTTTCTGGCATGTCTGCTATATAGAGGCTGAAAAGCAAGGGGGCCAGCACGGATCCTTGTGGAAGTCCATTATTCAGTTTTCTTTGGGTACTAGTCTTGTCTCCCAATATAACTTTAAAGCATCTGTTGGATAGCATGGCGTTAATAACCTCAGTGGTCTTTCTGCATGGGATTATTCGCATTAATTTATATATTGCCCCTTGTCGCCACACAGTGTCATAAGCAGCAGATAGATCGATGAAGACAGCGGTTGTTTTTGATTGCTTTTGAAAGTTTGATTCCACATAATTGGTCAGGGCGAGTACCTGGTCTGTGCAGCTGCGGTTTGGCCGAAATCCTGCCTGTTCCACTGGTAAGTGTTGGAATATGGTTTTGCTGATTCTATTATACAACAGTCTTTCGAACAATTTGTACACCATACTTAAGAGTGCGATGGGGCGGTAGTTTTTCGGTGAATTATTACTTTTCCCTGGTTTTAAAATGGCGACGATTTTTGCATTTTGAGTTGGTGGGGGACGTTTCCCGTTTGAAGGATGTCAGAAAAGAATTCTGCGAGCCATTGCCTAGTGAATCTGCCGCTATGTTTGAGGAACTCAGCGTGAATAGCGTCGAAACCCGGCGCTTTTCCTGTTTTCATTTCATTTAGGGCTTGCGATATTTCTTCATGCGTAAATGGGTTGGAATATTCTGTTGACTGTGCAAGACTAGATTTTATGGTTTTGAGGTCTTTTTTAACTTTAATTGTATGTAAACGATTTTGAGGTGCCCTAGAGGTTGACACTATGTGCGTAGCTATTTGGTCTGAAGTTACTAGGTTGGTTTGGCGAACGGGTGGGTTGCTACTTCCGAGTTTCCGCAGTAGGGACCAAGCTTGTCGACTTGACTTCTGGAAGTCTAGGTTTTCTACTGTCTGTGTCCATTTTTCACGCCTGGCAGCATCAATGCTGTGGAGTAGTTCGTCTGCAATCTCCTGCTTTCCATCTTCGCAATATTCTTCATACAGTTTTTCGCTCTGTTCTGTCCAACCAGGGATATATTCTTTGCGGTATCCTCTAGGGATTGTCGCTTTTGCTGAGGTGATTATTGCTCCTGTTAGTCTCCCGTAGTTCTGGCTCTTTGGTGGAATCCATCCTAGGCATTTGTCAAGGTTACTGGTGAAAGCAGACCAGTTAGCTTTCTTGAAGTTCCATCTGGGTCGTGGGAACGATCTTATAATCGGAATGCTGATACCGATCTTGATTAGGACGGGGCGATGTTGACTATGTGGAAAGTCAGACATAACCCTTCGTGATGCTGCTAGCGGTTGGCCTTTGTTGTCAATGGTAACAAAACAGAGATCAGGGTTATATTCTCTCCTCCAGGCCGCAGATCTGAAAGTGCCTCTATCTTTGGCGTCAAATAGAAGGTGGGCACCATGTTCCTCTGCCCATTCCACAAGGGATGTGCCATTTCTGTCAGTGTCTGAGTATTTCCACATCTCATGGTGGCTGTTGAAATCACCTACGTATATGGCTGGATGTTCATAGGAATTAAGAACTTGGACAGGCCAGGTAATAGCAGGAGGTTTGTATATGTTAGCTATTATGACATTGCCTATTTTCACAGTTACCTCGTGGATGTTGTTCTCGGTAGAAGTGGCGATTAATGCTGCATTTTCTATGTTTGAACGGACATATGTTGCCACTCCGTAAGCTCTATCGTAGGTAGCGCCCAAAAGATCATAGCCGGGGATTTTTCCTCTTGAGCTTAGTTGACCTTCGTTTTCTGTGTGCGTTTCCTGAAGTGCTACTAGGTCAACTTCGTTGTCTTTTAAAAGTCTGTGCAGGATTTGACATTTTGCCCTGCTTATGCCTTCTATGTTAAAATGGCAAACTCGTATGCTTGGTCCGAGTTCTTTGGTCAAATAGTCCTGATAAGGTCCGTTTACAAGTGTCATTTCTGGAAAGATTTTCTGTGATGATTGAATTGCCAGGAGATTCAAGATTGTCTGGCGCCTTTTGTGCTAGTTCATTTAGCGTTACCCAGGGTGCACGTGTAGTGTTCTACTACGGACGCGAACTAGCTTTACGCCCCGAAAAGTTTAGGTTTTTTTCTATATGGGCGTAGTTACCCTACCGCAAAAACAGTATAAGTTGTCGTTCTGGCCTTTAATATAAATATATTTTTAGTTTCCATTAACATGTTTGGCACTTGCTGCTGATTACCTAAACTTTTACTTTTATCTACATTCTAAAAGCTTTCAACTTTATTTTTAAATCATCATTTTTGTGTCTAAAACTTGTTTCTACCCATTAGGAAAGTTTTTAGCTCATGTCTCGTAAGCTTAAATCCATCCATTAAAGTTCACGCTTTCCTTCGAAAATAAGTTATCCCATATCCCTTCTAATCCCATTGTTGTGTTACCCTTGTTTGGATTTTTCAATATTCATAAGCTTTTGGCATAGTTATTTTCGGAAGAACGTGAGGCTCTAAATTTATTTTTCATTCATGAAAATGCATTTTTAAAAAGGTCACATACGCTCTCTAATGCTCGCTGCCAGCGAGCTGAGAGCGGTACAGACGTCGTAGAGCATTATTCAGGAGTAGAATAATGAGTCGAAGTGAAGTTATTAAAAACTCACGACGCAGAGTTGGGGTATGTCGAAACGGTACGTTTGAACTGGGATCGCTAAGTGATTCATTGAAATTTGATTCTTTTACATAAATTGTTTATAGTTTAAATATTTTTTTGTGCAGCTTTAATTAATAATTTCATTGTGTTTATAAACTTATCCAAAACTTTTATTTATCCAAAATCTATAACACACTAAAATTGTATATAACACATTAAAATAAATAAATGGTGTACAATTTCTCATAGAATTTCTTCTGCAACACAGGCTATATGTCATGAATACGCACTTTAAAAAAAGCGACCAAAGAAAGTGGACTTGGCAATCACCAAATGGTTTAAACAAGAACGAAATTGATTTTATATTTACTAACAAAAAAGACGCTGTTCAAGACGTAACTGTATTAAATCAATTTTCAACTGGAAGTGACCATAGAATGGTTAGGGCGAAGATAGTCTTAAACATACAGAAGGAAAGAAGACATATGGTAACAAGGACTAATAATGTTACATTCACTGCGATTACTAACACCAGGGCATACCAGGAAGAAATAGAGAGTAATCTACAGAAAGACCTGCAAGATGAAACCAGTATTGAACAGCTTAACGAAAAATTGGTAGAAGCCCTGAAGAAGTCACAGAAGAAGTGCCAAGCCAAGCACTCAACAAAAAATGAAAAACTCACAGAAGACACAAGAAACCTAATGCAAAAAAGAAGGGAAATGAAAGAAAAGCATACAACGAACATTGCAGAGCTAAGGAATTTAAACAAAACCATTTCAAAAGCCATTAGGAAAGACATAAGGAACTTTAACACTAAGGAAATAACTGATACCGTAGAACAAAACAAAAGCCTAAAAGTTCTAAAACGAAAGTTGAAAACAGGAACGAGGAATATTTATAAGTTAAAAAATAATCAAGGACATGTCATACATGAACAACAAGAGATACTAAAAATCATCGAAGAGTACTATAGAACATTATATAGTCGAGATGATCACATTCCCGAAGTAGAAATTCCAGCAATACTAAATCAAGGGTCAGAGGAACTTCCAGATATAACCGAAGAGGAAATTAAGTCAGCATTAAAAGGTATGAAGAACAACAAAACACCTGGAGAAGATGGCATTGTAAGTGAAATGATAAAACTAGGAGGCGAATGCGTCATAAAGGCTTTAAAAACCCTTTATAATGCCTGCCTCTTTGAAGGAAATACGCCAGAAAAATGGAATAATGCCATTATGATAATATTGCATAAAAAAGGAGATGTAACAGAAATTGGCAACTACAGACCTATCAACTTATTATCTCATTTATATAAACTCTTTATGAGAATAATTACTAACAGACTGGGACCTAAGCTAGATTTTCATCAACCTCTAGAGCAGGCCGGATTTAGGAGTGGCTTTGGAACAAATGACCACCTACAAGTAATAAAATCCTTGATAGAGAAAGTTATAGAATACAACAAGCCATTGATATTAATATTTGTAGACTTTGAGAAAGCATTTGACTCAGTCCAGCATAGCTCCATGTTAAGAGCTCTTACAGAGTGCAGTATTGACCATAGGTACACAACTCTTCTTCGAAATATATATGATAGCGCAACAGCTGCTGTAAAAATGTACTATGGTGACACAGACACATTTCCCTTGGAGAAAGGTATTAGGCAAGGAGACACTATCTCTCCTAAACTATTCACCGCCCTATTACAGAGTGCTATGAGAAAAAATAATTGGGAAAATATTGGATTAAATATAAATGGGGAATTTTTGAACAACTTGAGGTTTGCAGACGACATAGTCCTTATTGCAGATCAGGTAGATCATGCATGCCAACTTCTTCAAGACCTTCAGAGCTCTTGTGCACGAGTTGGCCTTAAAATTAATTTTTCCAAAACACAATACATGACCAACCTGGTACTGGCAAAAAACATTTCCACTAATGGCACGCAAATTGAACAAGTGTATTCCTATAAGTATCTGGGCCACGAGATTAAATTGGGAAGAGACAATCAAACAACAGAGTTAAAAAGGAGAATAGGACTGGCATGGGCAGCTTACGGAAAACTGAGGGAAGTCTTTAAATCAGCTATTCCCATGTGCTTGAAGAGAAAAGTTTTTGATCAGTGTGTACTTCCAGTTCTGACATATGGAGCAGAAACATTGACACTTACCAGAAAAGTAATTAATAAGATACAAGTGGCACAGAGAGCGATGGAGAGGTCAATGTTGGGCGTATCACTCAGGGACAGAGTTTCGAGTCAGATAGTAAGGAGAAAAACTGGTGTGACGGACGCAGTTGAAAGAATTACAACCCTGAAATGGAACTGGGCAGGACATGTTGCTAGGGTCAGAGATGGAAGATGGACAAAGAAAATTTTAGAGTGGAGGCCCAGACACGATGCTTATCGTAGTCGAGGACGTCCTCCAACAAGGTGGTCGGACGATTTAAAGCGCATCCAGTCTAACTGGATTCAAGTTGCTCAAGATCGGATGCAATGGAATTATTTACGGGAGGCCTATGTTCAGCAGTGGACGCAAAATGGCTAATGATGATGATGATGTACCATTTAAAAGTATTCCTAAATAAACGGACTTGCATGTTTATAGGCTAGACCCATCAATGTCTAATGAAAATTTATTGAAACTAATACAGAACCATTTTCCCCGAGGCTATGAGTAGCCCTCTGAAGTCAAAGTTTCCAGACCAGTATTTATCCTTTAAAGTGAGTATTTATAACCAAAATTTTGAGAAAGCTATGGACCCTAGCATATGGTCCCAAGGTGCATACGTGCGGCGTTTTTTAGTGAAGAAGATACCTTTACAAAATACAATATTCAATATTTGAAGGAATTGACGGTGTCTCTAAATTACCCAGAAGTATTTTGTGTTTTGAGTTTTCAAAAATATATGAGAAGGCATTTCATACACGTCTTCTCTTGTATATTAACAAGCACAGCATTATAGAAAAGTCTCAATTTGATTTCTTTGAAGGTATAAGTGTGCAAGATGCACTACTAGCGCTGTGCAATCATATTTTATCGAACTCTGATAAGGGATGTAGTTATCTGTTTGTGTTTTAAATTAGCACGAGCTTTTGAAACTGCAAATCATGCAATACTGCTGGAAAAACTTTATCATAGTGGTGTTAGAGGAACTGCGTTAAAGTGGATCCACACCTTTTTATCGAAAATGTTTCAAAAAATCAAGTCAATGTGAATGGGAATATATTTTCTTCAGAAGAAAGTGTTCTCTCCGGAGTTCCACAGGGAAGTATTATTAGCCCTCTTTTATTTTTGATTTTCGTCAGTGATTTAAATCAACTGATAAACGATAGCTCAACATGTTTGGTTCGGAATCCATTAGATAATTTTTCTGATCCAATAAGCGTTCAAGTAGAAAACGTGGAACAGCAATCAGGCTGTTATGTCACTCAATTTGCTGACGATACCACAGTTGCACTAATTTCCAATAATTTTTTCCATGTAGTACAAAAAGCAAACTGTCTTGTAAAAAGTATGACTCATTACTGATTAAATAATGCTCTAATCTTAAATGGATCAAAGACCAATATGGTAACCTTTTCACCTTCTACTATGCAGATGGGTCCATTAGTAAAACTTGACAATGGGTTTGTGGTAAATAACCACTTTTCTAACAAGTTGTTAGGTGTTTACCTGGACTCTAATTTGTCTTGGAGCTCTCACGTTGATTATGTTGTTGGAAGATTGTCTGTCCACTGTTATGTTCTATGGCAACTTAGTAATTTGGTCTCCCTAGATATCTTGAAACTTTACTATTTTGCTCATGTACAGTCAATTTTGCAATATTGCTTAGTTTCTTGGGGAAATTGCTCGCGAATTAATGAGGTGCTTGTTCTTCAAAAAAAAATTCGTTCCATGACGTTTAGAAGGCGCTTGGATTCCTGTAGACCAGTTTTTAAACAATTAAATGTTTTAACTGTAATTTCGCTGTATATTTTCAGTTGTGTTGTTTATGTAAAGTCACATAGATGCAATTTTATTTGCAGAAATGATATTTCCTTAATGAGTGGCTACAATTTTCGTTACAGAAATGATTTGGTGACCCCTGTTCGTCACTTGACCGTTATGGACAAGGGTCCTTACCCAACATGTATTCGTTTGTATAATAAATTAACTAATTACGTTAAAGAGTCAAAGATGTATTTAGGAGAACAGTTAAGGACTTACTTCTGGTAAACACTTTCTATTCGTTAGAGGAATACTTGCAGGCATCTTTTTAACAATGTGTTATATGTTATATGTTATATGTTTTTATATTAACTGTTTTTATGTACTTATAGTTTTTACTGATCACAGATGGTACTTTGACGAATTTCAATACTTGTAAAAGTCAGATGAAATAAAAAATATTGATTGCTTGATTAATGTATTTATAAATTTGTGATAAAAAGGTACTTAATGTTTAGATCTAATTATACTGTAATATAGTTCGTTATCTATTTTTAACATTGTCTCTTTTTTGTATATTTTGTTTAGGCCTAATGTTGTACAGTAGGAATATCCTCCGAGGTATTCGGAGATTCTGGATGACTTCCGACCGCCGCTGTGGAGGAGGAGCGAAGGTTTTTTGACTCCATCCTCGTGCTCGTGGAGTTAATGTGATCTAGGCTTCCACTTGGCTAGAAGTTCACCGCAGGCTCTGTAGTGAGCAAGGTGCCACCGGCAACCAGAATACTTTAACAGTTCAAGGTCTATTTCTTACGTGAATTTATCTTACTTGAATATTTGTTTGATATTCTGGGCACAGTGGATGCCTTGAATCTCACAGAGATGCCAGTACTTCACGCCTCGACGTGTGACTAAGTTCACACGCCTTGAGAGGTATAGGAACGTCGGCAGAGTGTTGAATCTTCGACGGTCCTTCACTCCACAACGTCACCTCTCGAGAAATAATATCAATTCCTGTAAGGACTTTTACTATTTCCATTGAATGGTTTTTGGCGGCAAAGTGCTACCTCAGCTCGCCCACCTATTGAGGAGTAATTTCAAGCCCACCTGGGGCTTTTATTTACTCCTGACCATTGGTGGTCTAGTGGACGCTGTGTCAGTTAGACATTATCTGAAATAGCATTAAGACAATCTGTCTTTCCTTATTTCAAAGATCTTGTTTATCTGCTCAGCGAACATTCTCTGTGAGCAGTTAGCCGGCTTCTGCGAGGTAATTAAAAGTCTGTATTCAGACTTTTCTTTATCTCGACAAAAGGTAGGACGTCAGTCAACAATCGCCCTATACTTCTTGTATACCTGAATGATGTCATAGCCAGACGGCTTCGTGTTTATTTACGCACTAAAGAGCTTTTGGAATCGTCTTTACTTCGACGTCTTCTTATTTCGAAGAAATGTTTACTCAGGTAACAATAAAACGCAGAATCGTAGTAAAGGCATTCTGGCAACCAGGTCTAGCAGGGGCTAGTGGTGTAAGACGACTAGATCCCGATATGCTGCCTTTTTTATACACTTTGTGTTTGTAATTTAGCAGTGATCTTTCGCCGGGGGGGCCAATAACAAATCAGTTAATAAGACTGTTTGTTATTGGTCGGCCAGAGTGATAATCTGCGCCGTAATTGGTCATTTCTGGCGACACTTATACCTCATTACTTTCTTTTTCTGTTCAATTTTTCATGAATAGAAAATATCAACATAGAGTCTTTAACGGGTACAACAGCTTACTATGTACATAAGTTGTACAAACAAAAATTCCGAGTTTTTACATCGAAGAGATTATAATACTGACAACTATCCGTTAGCTGTATGCTATAGTGAGCAGGATTCTTCGAGTTCCATATCCCTACGGAACGTCGGCGACTACCATGCTTATAATATTGTTATACTGATCTCGGTCCTACGCTACGTGTAGCAATTGGTCCGCTGTCAAACCTGTCCACTGCCGCAAATTCCTCAACCAAGAGAGTTTCTTCTGTCCTGACCATTTCTTTCCTTCGATTTTACCGTTGAGAATTAGCCGAAGGAACTCATATCTTGGTCCTCTGATTATATGTCTAAGATATTCTAGTTTATACCTCTTAATAATATTTAATAGAGTTCGTTGATGTCCCATTCTTCGAAGAACTTCTTCATCTCTGGTTCTGCAGAACCAGGATTAATGGCACTGTAAACCGATAATGGGCATAACCTGATAATATAAATTATTTAGAACACATTGCAACGAAATATATTGCATACCACATAGGGTATTACTATTGAAGGTTGAAAATTGGAACAGAAGTTACTGGGGGTGGAGATAGGACAAGCAAAATAAACAATTCTTATGCGAACGGCACTCAGGGTTTATTTGGAGTAGCTGGGTTGAGGATAAGTAAATAGCAAAGGGGTTGGATTGGGGTAACTACAAAAATGAAACAAAAATAAGGTAAACTCATGAATCTCCTGGACAAATGGACAAACAAAATACAAGAAAGTCCTCTAGCAATTTAAAATGAACGCCGCTTCGATGTGCCAAATTATGAAGATACAGCAACTAGTTGTAACTATTGAAATAATGATTAGAAATGAAAAACATATCTTTTTAAATGAAACTAAAAAAGGGGTTAGAGAGTTAGTTAACAGAAATAAACAAAATGGTTAAAAAAAAACATTTATTGTGTCTCACCAAAAACAGTTACAAAATATAGATGGCACAAAAAAATACTATAATAATAGTTACAGAGATTTACACCAAAATAATAAAAAAGAAAAACTTATATATGTTCTATTCGCTTACAAACTCTGTTTACAAGTGAGAGATGCTACAAAACTTACAAAAAATTGTTACTGCATGGAGGTTAACCTTCTATAAAAAAAAAACGAAGCAAACTAATGTCAAATATGATTAGATAGTACAATATTATTACAAATTCCTTTTGTTATGAATGCAAATTATTTTTATTAAAAAAATATTTTTTATTTTAAATTTTAACACAAAAAATATACCTGGATTGCACTGGGGTTTTACACAAACATTCTGGGGGTAGAAACTAGACTTCACTGTGGCAGCCGTAGCTCAGTAGCTATGTTACTGGCTTAACAAGCTGGAGGACCCAGGTTCGAATCCCGGCACCGACAAAATTTTCAAGTTCTAATTTAACTGAGCTGCTACCGCGCTTCGGAGGGCACGTAAAGCCGTCGGTCTACGAAAGTAGTCGTTAAATTATGTTAGGGGCGTCTGCGCGACCTGAAAATCCTAACACTAGACCTTAGCCAGAAGGTTACACGAACTTTACTATTTTTATTTCAAATCCTCACTTTAACTGTAACTATTAAATGAAAAATTAACTGTCACTAAATTTATTTTTCATAACGGAAGACGGAGAACAAAAGGAGATTACAAATTTGATGAAAAATTTGGACTCACACTGAAATCGACTGCCTCTGGCAGCGACCTCAGCGAGAATGTCGCAATTATCTTGCTGGCAAAACCTTCTCAGCGATCTAAATGAATGTTTATTTGAAAGGCAGAATATTAAGCGGCTTCGATCAAAGAAATATCGAGGAAAATACGCACCTGTGAAATATAAACAAACTCTAAAATGGTTTACATTAACACTAGCGACGCAAATGGGATCGAAATGTATCTAGGGTATTTTAACTTAAACGATAGGAAACATTGAAATTATTATTTGGTGTTATATACGAGGGGATTTCAATATATACCAAGGAATTTACAAATGTTACAACATTTAGCATGCTACAACTAAAACTCAAGACCAATTTTTGGTGTTAATCTCTAGAAGACAACCAACAAAAACAGTACCTGAATTGGTTAACAAACTTACACCGGACACACCAGGTAACCATAGGCCGCGATGCTATAAGAAATTGTCTCCATGAAGCCAGCCTAAACAGTCGAAACAGGCCATTGAGATGTCTACTTATCTCCAGAGGCAACCGCACTGCAAGATTAGCGTGATATCAAGAATATCAAAACTGAGACGCAAACGATTGGACTACCGATTTATTCTCTCACGAATCTAGATTTGGACTTCATCCACATTCCGTCGAATAACAGTGTAGATACGATCTGGAAATGTAGAACGCTTAAGACATGTCCAGGAAAGTTACACATATAGAGGTGGTGGTTAAGTAATAATATAGCGTGAAATAAATGATTTTCAGAACGGACCTAGTTTTTACAGACAGCTTCCATACAGCTCAGCAGTATCTTGACATCATTATTCAACCTATCATTCCTTCGTTTTCTGGTGCTGCTGGTCAAAATTTACCTCATGAATGATAATGCTCGTCCTCATGTCGCATGTCTAGTAATATACTGGCTTACCCACGAAGGTATTGATGGCTTTCAATGGCCAGTACAATTACTAAAAAAATCGGTAACAGATACACGGAATTTTGTTTCCGAGAGCGTATGATAGAATAATGAGCAAATGTGTCTATGAGCGACAGATGCAAAGCCGTCATAAATCAGGGTGGTCGTCGTACTTTGTATTAATTTTTTTTTATTGCGACCATATTTTTTGATGACCAATTTGTACTTATATGTCTCAGTCTATGTCTCAGTGTGGAGTGAATGAGGAGTAGGCAGATTAAGACCTCATTGCCATTTGACGGTTCTTATATTTATACAGAACACGATACTGGTGTTCTCTGGAGCGATCATTAACGCACCAATCAGCGTACGAGAAACATCTCCTGACATGGGAAAAATTGTGCATTGGTTGGAGTAGGGGTTATTCCAACTTTTGAGCAATTCAAAATTTCCCATTGGCCGATTCTACGGGAAGTCCACTTTCCTACGTCATAATCCCTTAAAAAAATAAAAGAAGGTGGATTTTCTGTAGTCGGCCAGTTCGAGTTCACCTCGTAATCAGAAGACTCTAGGTACGTTATTATACCCACCTAGAATCTGCCTATTAGTTTTACCTATTTACTGTTTTTATATATTGATTTTATATTTGATTTTTGTGTGCATTTTTATGTATTTTCTGTATTTTCTGCTGTGATATTCCTCCGGTCATACACAGAGAAAATACACCTGGTATTTTTGTGTTCATGTAAGATATTGACTGTCTTTCTCAATACAGTCTCCTCTGAACCAGGCATATTGTTCTATTTCTATTTTATATTTTTGTGCATGTCATTATTGATATTTTATTTGATACTTTCTTTGTTTTTGTACGTTTCTTACGGAAACCTCTCTGAGGTATAGCGTTTGAAACATACGCATTTAGTTTTGCCATTTTATTGTGCTAATTATTTTTCGTCGGAGGATATATTCTTGTGTAGTTAAAACACTTGACAATCCTCCAAATATTTTCTTATTTTGTATGTTTCTTACGGAAACCTTTAAGGTATAGCGTTTGAAACATACGCATTTATTTTGACAATTATTATTTGCCATTTTATTATTTTCGTCGGAGGATATATTCTTGTGTAATTAAAAACACTTGACAATCCTCCAATTTATCTGTTTTATTCGTATGTTTCTCACGGAAACCTTTGATGTATAGCGTCTGAAACACACGCATTTATTTGTGTTTTTCTATTGCTATTTTATTATTGCTTTGTGTCTTTTTCTCCTTCCGTAAGTCAAGGAGACATAAGACTTGTATCGGTATTTCTTCTGTAAGTCAAGAAATACCACCCTATGTTCTTTTATTTATTATATGGTATTATATTCCATTGGTGCACACAATCTTCCATTTATTTGCATTTTTGTTTATTTCTTACATTATCTATATCACATTCTTGTATAAAGACGATATATCTGTTCTTTTATTATTCTTATATTATTTCGAACGTATACAACCTCATTGGCTTGTGATATTTCCGTAAGGATCAAACACGAGCCATTGTTTTTTGCCTGTATTTGTACCCTTACACATACAACCCCGAGAACCGCACCTTGAGAAGATGGTAGACACCCGCACTACCTCCCGATCCAACTCTCCGGATCGAACGAAGACCGCTGAGCCAGATATGGGCCATTCCAGCCCTATCGACGCCTCTCGGCAACACTGGTACGTCACGAATGAGGGGATTAGGCAGATTGCGACTCCGAACTCGAACTCTTGAAAATGGCTCCAAAATGGGTGCCGAAACGTCGAGCATTAAATTCTGAACGCTGTTCTTTCCGAAAACTTTGTAATCTTCATTTATCTGACCGCGAAAATTATATTGTCAAAAATTCAGAACTAACTCACTGAATCAACTCATGAACCTGTTCCAAAATATTTAATCGTGTAAGAAGAACTGCTATCTCTAATATAAAACATGTCAAAAGGAGCCGTTCGACCTTAATGACTTCTCATAAATCTATTTGAGAAGTTTTCTTTTTAAATTTGGTGTGAACCGTCGAAATGAGATACGTTATATATCCGTGTAAGCCGTAAAAAACTTTATACGAATTTATGTGAAACGTGCTATAGCAATAAAACTAAGGTGTATTGTTGAGACAGTTCCTATTAATCAAGTAAAATGTGCGTGGTAGTTTACGGCATTCACTCACTGTAGGTTTTTCGATAATCTTTATTTTTTTTATCGGATTTTGACATTTTAACATTTTTTAAAATTGTTTTAAACCGTTAGTGACCTACTGACCAACACAGAGAAGAAAAATCTTAATGAATAACACATAATTTAACGATTGGTTTTCAAATATTTAATTAAACCTTGAACTAAATTCTGTGGTTGAGTCGTCACTAACAACTGCCTGGCAGAAGACTGATATTATGAACTGGCTCTCTCAGAGAAATATTCGATTCGATATATTTAAAGGAGATATATGCCCGAATACAAGAGTTATGTTGTCAACAAAATAGCTCGTGAAAATCTTGCATTTCTATTTCCCCTGATATATGTTAAAACACCGAAATATATTCTCAATATTTTTGCGTCGCTGAGGTTGATAATATAAACATTTTTAGTTTGTTTATATAACACAGATGGGTTGATGTTGATATTTGATAGTTGATATTTTTTGATGTTGAGTCCGCCTAATATTGCGCGTCAAATAAATATAAACATTTCTACTTAGATTGGTGACAAAGTTATCCGGGGAACACAATTATATCACTCTACTATGGACCTCGATAGCAGTCGGGTTTATTGTTTAGTCCGAATTTTTCTTCAAATTCTTTATTCATTATTAGTTTTTTTGGTTATCGGAAATTCAAGTGTAGTGCAAAAACAGAGTTGATTTGGATTCAGAAAAAATAGCTTTTGGCGTGTTCTTCTTCAAAGCCGGCAATTTTTTTAATATGAGAGGTGAGTTTGATCTCAAGATGCTATTCAGCAGTTTTTGTTGAGTTAACCAACAATTTGTTGTGCCGTGTCCTACGTGAGGAGTTTTATAAAACAGCGATACAACAATTTAAGAGGTCCACATGGTTTTAAGCAGTAGGGTTTGAGAGGCCGAGTTTTGAAAAGTGTAGTTTGTTGTCATCCAGGATAATCCAAATCCCGAATCAGTGTCCTACCTCCCCAAGAATTGTCCATTTTGTGTTCCATCGTCGTCAGAGATCAGTATAAATAAACATTTTTTCATTAATAAAAACAATTTGCTTTCATGACATACTAAAAAATTATAAATAAATAAAATTATAAGTTTTATGTATTAGCTAATTGTTATATTAGTCTTTTTTTAAATAAAGTTAACTTTAACAATAAATTATTATTTTAAAAAGGTTTGATATACCATTTCGGGATATGACAGTCAGTATTATCATTTTCTGTTATACAAATATTATTCCAGGTCCAGCAAAGTTGGAGTCAACTTCGATGATGTCTGGTTTTAACAGGATGGTTTCCCAGCACATAATGCAATCGAAGTTACAAATTATTAGGGAACAAACCTGCCCTGGAGAAATAATTTCTACAAGAAAAACAATAAAATGGCTCCCTAGTTCACCAAATTTAGCACCTTTGGATTTTTATTTCTGGCGAATGTTAAAATCAAAATTGTATCGGCATGAATTCGAACGACTTATCAATTTAGTAAAATTCCAAGAAAAAATTGTTCAACGCCGTAGTCAGGTACAACCAAATCAGCTGAATGCAATGAGACTTGCTTCAGTTAATAGCTTTAGTAGATAACTGCACACTCATCGTCAGTGTATGATAATGCAGGCCATTCACGTTCCGACTTGTGGTACGACTAGTGGTCCAACTTCTGCAGTTGGATCTGAAATCGGACCGTGAGTGGGCTAGTTGGATTAGTTGGACAACTAGTGGTACGACTAGTGGGACGACTTGAAGATCCGACTTCCGACTGGCGACGAAGTCGGAGCGTGAATGGTGAAGTTGGAAGTCGGATCACAGGTTGGATCGAAAATTTCCTGTCAGTTGACTTTCGGCACCTGTTACGTATGAGATTTCTATGAATTACTTTATGCAAAGATCTCTAGTTCGCGAATATTGAATAGAAAATAAACTTTCAATTGCACGAAAATTACCTTTTTGTTAGGGCAAATCATTTTCCTTTCTGTAGATCTATTTCGGACATTCTTATACAGGTAAATTTCCGATACTTCCGATTGGCTACAGAAGAATTATCAACAAACAATGAAAATTAAATCATAGTTGTAGCAAAAGATTACTAGTTCGCAAAAAAGTAATAGAAAATAACTTTCAATTGCACGAACAATTATTCCTATTAAAACTATACGACACACACACAACAAAATAAATCCCAGCTCCAGTTTAAAACAAATAAAATATAAATTTTATACCTATACAAATCTTTAAAAACTATAATTTTTTCCTACATCTTAAAAAGTCATAAAAATCAAGAGTTGAAAAAATTAATTAGTTCAGCCCTAGACAAATAACTAGAGAAACGAAACCTAATTTTTAAACATACATATCATATTATTATAATTTGCGTATTGTTTATTCGATACATTTTTTGGTTAAGCGATGTACACCATCGTGAAAACAACCTAGAACTGAAGTTGGACCGCTAGTTGGACAGAAAGTCGGAGCGTGAGTGGAGACGAACATCCAACTAGTAGTCCTACTAATGCAGGCCATTCACGTTCCGACTTGTGGTACGACTAGTGGTCCAACTTTTGCAGTTGGATCTGAAATCGGACCGTGAGTGGGCTAGTTGGATTAGTTGGACAACTAGTGGTCCAACTCGGAACATCTAGTGGGACGACTTGAAGATCCGACTTCCGACTGGCGACGAAGTCGGAGCGTGAATGGTGAAGTTGGAAGTCGGATCACAGGTTGGATCGAAAATTTCCTCAGTCAGATGACCTTCGGCACCTGTTACGTATTAGATTTCCATAAAATACTTTACGAAAAAATCTCTAGTTCTCGAATATTTAATAGAAAATAAACTTTAAATTGCACGAAAATTACCTTTGTGTTAGGGCAAATCATTTTCCTTTCTGTAGATCTGTTTCGGACATTCCCATACAGATAAATTTCCGATACTCCGGATTGGCTACGGAAGAATTATCAACAAACAATGAACACTAAATCATAGTTGTAGCAAAAGATCTCTAGATCGCAAAAAAATAATAGAAAATAACTTTAAATTACACGAAAAATTATTCCTATTAAAAATATACGACACACACACAAGAAAATAAATCTCAACTCTAGTTTAAAACAAAGAAAATATAGATTTTATACCTACACAAATCTTTAAAAACTATAATTTTTTCCTACATCTGAAAAAGTCATAAAAATCAAGGGTTGAAAAAAATAATTAGTTCAGCCCTAGACAAATAACTAGAGAAACGAAACCTAATTTTTAAACATACATATCATAACATACATATAAGGATAACAAGCACAATGCTGCCATTTTCCTCCTCCTAATTATATTTTGCGTAATGTTTATTCGAAACATTTTTTGGTTAAGCGATGTACACCATCGTCAAAATAACCTAGAACTGAAGTTGGACCGCTAGTTGGATAGGAAGTTGGACCGCTAGTTGGATAGGAAGTCGGAGCGTGAGTGGAGACGAACATCCAACTAGTAGTCCTACTAAGTTGGACCACAAGTCGGAACGTGAATGGCCTGTCTAATTACTGAATGCCGGATAGCCGGATGTATCTTGGTGCCACGCACTGTGAAGGAAGTCGTTGCTTAAAATTTTTCAACTCGTCAGGGGAAGAATGCGTTTTTATTACACATGAATTTCTTAAGTCAATATTCTTTGTTAACTAATTAAGATATTAGTATTATTAGTATTATTAATTAATATATAGAATCGGTTAGAAAATACCAATTACATGGCTACTTTATTTCAGTTTTTTTTGGGGACAATAATAATTTTCATTTTCATTCTAGAATGAACTGTGGTGGACTTAAATATTATTTTAAACTCATGTATCGGACTAAAATTCTAGAAGGAAAGATGTAACAGAAATATAGCAACACTGTTTAAAAGTCATACACTCCTGTTTAAACAATTAAGTATTATCGTTATTCCACATACTGAATAACTTGCCAAAAATTGCCATATCGGTATAGTCACAACCTGGCAACATTGGTATCGTTAAAACTCATATATGATTTCTCAGAATTTAGTGTCTAGAATTTTGGTATTATATTATACCAAATTATCTTCTTGTTCTTGTAATCTCTTGCAAAAATTTGAATTTCAAATAGAAAGTATGGAAACATTCTCTCACCTTCCGCATATATTTTTCTTGGGCTTACACTCGATTTATCAATGTTATCGCATACGTTTCGGCGATATTCATGTAATCTTCCGTTATTTACATACGCTTCGTCAGGGGTGATTTTGCCCTTGAATCATCCCCTTAATTAGAATAACGAACAAACCATAATGTAGGGCCCTCCTGTGGGTCATCTAGCTCGAAGGCAATTTACAAATCCTTTGAAATTTCTTCGTCGAATAGCTTTATACAGTTTCCCGATTCTACAGGAAGAGTAAAGTTTTTTTAAGTTTAAACTAAGTTCTATAATTTTGTTCGTGTTGCTTTTATGTAACACTATTAACTTTTTTGGTGATTGTCGAAAAATCGCAATAATATTGTATTCAGGCAATAATGCGAGCACTCATTATCATCATCATCCAGCCTCTATTTATCACGTCCACTGCTGGACATAGGCCTCCCTTAAACTCCTCCATTCCTCACGATTTTGTGCTCTTTGTTGCCAATTTTTAGTGATACGCCTGATGTCGTCGGCCCAACGTGTAGGTGGTCTTCCTCTACTGCGTTTGTCTGCTCTTGGCCTCCAATTTTTAATTTTGCTCGTCCATCGTGAATCGTGCATTCTCGCTACATGGCCTGCCCAGTTCCATTTTAGTTCCGCTATGCGTTCCACAACATCAGTAATACTCGTCCTTCTTCGCAGATCTTCGTTTCTTATTCGGTCCCTCAACATCACTCCCAGCATAGACTGTTCCATTCGTCTCTGTGCCACTCTCAGTTTCGAAGCCGTGGTCTTGGTTAAAGTCATAGTTTCCGCCCCATAGGTCATGACCGGTAATACGCATTGGTCAAACACTTTTCTTTTGAGGCTCACATGTTTGGTTATCCCTGCTGATTCTTATTTCATGACCCAAATACGTATATTTCTCCACCAGTTCTACCACTTTGTCTTGGATAGTCAAATGGTTATTGGGGACCAAATTTGTCATAAACTTAGTTTTGGTCAAGTTCATTCTCAGGCCCACCTTCGAACATGCAAAATCCAATTCGTTTAACATATCTGTAGCTTCTCCTAAATTATCTGTGATAAGGACAATGTCATCTGCGAAACGGAGATGGTTAAGCTTTTCGCCGTCTATCGTTACTCCTCTGTGGTCCCAATTGATCATCTTAAAGGCATATTCTAATGCCGTTATAATAATTTCGGTGAGAATGTATCTCCTTGCCTTATTCCACGATTTATTTTTATTGGTCGGGTTTTATTGTGTATTTTAACAGTCATAGTGGCATTTTTGTAAGTATTATAAATAAGCTCACTATACCTATGGTCAATCCTGCTGTCATTCATTGCTTCTATAAGGCTGTCTAATTCTATCGTGTCGAACGCTTTATGAAAATCTATGAAAGTGAGAACAAGAGGTTTGTTATATTCTATAGATTTTTCAATGAGTGTCTTTACTGTGTGGAGGTGATCATTGGTACCATAATTTAAGCGGAATCCTGCCTGCTCTCTCGGTTGGTAGAAATCTAATTTTTTCTCCAATCTTGATGTCACTACCTAGTGTAGAGCTTGTATATGTGGTTCAACAGGCTAATAGGTCTATAATTTTCTAGGTCCGTTCTATCTCCTTTTTTATGCAAAAGGATGGTTGTAGCATTGTTCCACTCTTTGGGCACCTCTCTTTGCTGCAAGCATAGATTGAATAGTTTCCTTCATTTATTTAATAGCATATCTTCTCCATTTACGATAGCTTCTATTACGATTCCATCCTCTCCTGGGGCTTTGTTATTTTTCATTTTTCTCTAATGCTTGTCGAATCTCATCTAGCTTTATCTCTGGCATTAATTCGGAACCTTGATTCTTGATCTTCTTTGAAATGGCTGTTTGTATTCCTGTTTTATCTTCTCGTCTACTTCTATATAAGTCCTCGTAAAACTCTTCGACGACCTGTATTAACTCGTCTCTACGTGATATTATGTCATTTTGCTTGTTTCTTAATTTATGAATTTCGCATTTCCCATTCGTTAGCTTTCTACGTAGAACTTTTAGGCTTATTTTCCTCTATAGTGCGTTTAATATAATCGGTATTAAATTTCCTTAAATCTCTCCTAATTGCTTTCGAAACAGTTTTGTTCATTTTTCTTAAAGTGTTGCTATCTACATTCTTATCGCTTCTCATTTGTCTTCTTTGATCCAAGAGCGTTTCAGTATATGGACTTATTTTACTATCTGATTTTCTTTTAGGACAGTGCACTCGGTGACTTTCTTGTAAGGCGTTTATGATGCAGTTATTCAAGTCGTTAATATCGTTAGCGGAGGTTTCCTGCAATAGAAGCTTATTATTGATATGTGTCTGATATTGGCTGATATCTAATGGGGGTGTCCAGATACCATGAAATTTATTTTTAATCATTATATTCCTTTCTCTTTTTATATTGATTTAAACTTTCGCTCGTATCATCCTGTGGTCGCTGTTTGTGGTGAACTTGTTGAGTACTGTTACATCTTTAAGTATTTGTTTTTGATCACTTATGATGTAGTCGATTTCGTTCCTTGTTCTACCGTTTGGACTTTCCCAAGTCCATCTTCTGTGCATCTTTTTGTGAAAGAAGCTGTTCATGTTTAATAAGTTATTCTGGAGTAGGAATCCTAGTAGCTTTTCTCCTCGATCATTTCTTCCTGGGAAACCGAATTGTCCTAAAGATGTTTCTAGATCTGCTTCTTTTACCCCTATTTTTGCGTTGAAATCGCCACATAAAATTGTGAATTGAGTACGAGAATCATCAAGCGCAGTGGATACATCGTCATAAAACATTTCAATTTCTTCGTCTGTATGGTCTGTTGTTGGAGCGTATACTTGGATAATTTTGAGTTGATACCTACTGTTGATCTTCAGAATAAGATATGCCACTCTAGATGATATACTTTTGATGTTTATTATCTTGTTCGCGTGATTTTTATGGACAAAGAAACCGATGCCTCCAACTGATGTAGTTTCAGGACCAATCTGATAGAATATATGCCCTGATTTGAGTGTTTTCAAAGTTTCACCTCTCATTCTAACTTCGCTAATACCTATGACATCCCATTTTATTTTATTCATTTCAGTTTCCATTTCAGTGAATCTTTCCTCGGACAGTAGACTTCTGGCCTTGTATGTACTAACGTAGAGATTTATGGGTTTTTTGGGTTTCCTTATAGTCAGTTTTTTGTCCCCCCCAGAATCCTTGGGACAGACTGATAAATCAGTGTGAGATTCTGGACGCATCCTACTCACCTGGGGTAGATCTGTATTTGTTTTAAAAACTGACATCGCGTTTTTAAGGGGTATATTGGCATTAAAACACCACGCTTGCCAGGCGGGTTGGTGAGTGTTCGCAGTATCACAGCCGGTTAAATCTACTTGATTGCCGTCTGCGACTCTGTGGTTTCGCACCTGTCAGGAATTTTATTCCTCAGCCACGGGCCACTAATAACACAGCTGCTGACCTGTGTCATGTCCTCAGTTGATCCGCGGGTATTTATTTGTCTAAGCCTTATTCATACCTGTCCTGCATATCTACAGGATCGTTCCCTATCAGCCATTGGGACGCGCCGTGTCGGGGTTGAGGACTTCCCCGCCCAGTCTGTCTTGCGTAAAGTGCTGAAGGACCCCTACTCAGTTCACAGTCCCTCCTCTACGCAAGCTGAGACCGCCACGGATGGCAATGCGAGCACTGCCAGATCTTTATTTAATGTAAGATATTCTAATACACTCCCAATTAAATTCGAGGTTATACAACAATTCAAAAAATTTCAATATAGTTTTACTGTGATCCTTCCTAAAAATATAATTTATGTTAATTTCTAAACATAAAACTATAACAAATATTCAAAGAATGAGCCATTTTGTACTAAACAGTAACCCACTTGATCGTATAATTCTCGCATTAGCTAGAACGCTTGCACACATTTTTGCACACTTTTAAATAATTCGCATTTTAAAAATTTTGGTTAGAATATAGAAATAGATTTTTGATTCTGGATGCCCCCAGATAATCGTTTGGGGCTAGATCTCCCGATCTATGGGACCCTTAATATTACAGTCAGGTCCAATCAAACATTGATTAAAGATGTTTTTAAGCAGTTCCTTAATCTCTCAGTTATGGTGTGCCAGGCATCCATCCATTTTAAACCAAATTTCTTCTCCATTTCTGCAAGTGTCGGTAAAATCTCTTCTTGTAGCAAGTCTAAAAACTTTTTTGAATTTAAATTTTTCTTAATGAAAAATGGTCCAAATCCTATAATTTTGAACATTTGGTTCATTATTTAATGTAAATGTACTTTCGTCACTAAACAAAATATTTTTTAAAAATTTTATGTCTGCATTAGCCCTCTCTAAAATTTCATAATAAAATTCCGCTCGTCGCTCAGCAACTCCTTCTCTTAGTTCTTGATGACATTGAAATTTATTATTATTTTTTTTCCTTGTAGTGAACTATCAAAATTTTTATTAAATATTTTAAAACCATTTACAAATAAAAATGACACATTCATAAAAAATACACAACATTTTTTAAATAAATTATCAAATATTGAATTTAATTCAAATCATACTTTGGTAAGTTTTGACATAAATAGTTTATTTACGAATGTGCCATTAAATAAGACTTTAAGTATAGTCAAGACAAAATTAGAAAGTGATGACTCATTGGCAACTAGAACAAGACTAAACATATCGGCTATAATGGAGTTATTAACATTATGTACTGATAATACATATTTTCAACTAAATAATGAATTCTATAAACAAAATTTTGGTCTAGCAATGGGTTCTAGTTTATCTCCATTCTTAGCCGATATATTTATAGAAGATTTTGAAACAAATATCATTTCTAAACAAAATTTCAAACCCACAGTATGGTGGAGGTATGTAGATGATGTATTCTCAATATGGCCTCATGGATCAGAGTTGTTGGACACATTCCTAAATGATATAAACGATAAAGAAGAGACAATAACATTTACCATGGAAAAGGAATATAATAACACGCTACCTTTCCTGGATGTTTTAATCTCTAAGAACGATACTGGATATGAAACTCAGGTGTATAGAAAACCAACACACACCAATAGATACTTAAATTTTAAATCAAATCACAATATTAATGTAAAAAAGGGAATAATTAAATCCTTATACGATAGAGCCAAAATTACTTGTTCTAACGAACATTCGTTCTTGGAAGAGAAACATTTGTTAACATCTGTTTTATTAAAAAATGATTATCCTTTATCGTTTATAAATAAGAAATTTTCAACAATCGATCGAATAGAACAGAACAACTTGAAACGAGATTCTACAGCATACACAAGGAATAATATGAGGAAAATAACAATACCGTACATAAAAGGATTATCAGAAAAACTTAAAAGGATAGGAAATAAATTCAACATTTCAACAACATTCAAAACAATAAAGACGTTGAGATCTATTTTGTCCAAAACCAAACCTAACAATGAACAAGAAAGGACAAAGAATTGCATTTATAAAATACCTTGTGAATGCGATCAGTTTTATTTACGTGAATCATCAAGGCCATTAAATGTTAGAATAAGTGAACATTAATCTTATATTAAAAATAGAGAATTTGATAGATCTCAAATATGTAAACACGCATGGGATAATGAACATAGGGTTCAATGGAATAATTCAAATGTAGTCCTAAAAGAAACGGATGGTAAAAAAAGAAAAATCAAAGAAGCGGCTCTAATTATGCTAAATGAGGCCAATTGTGTCGCAAATTCCTCGGCAGAATGTAGTAGGATCTGGTTACCAATATTGAAAGAGGAAGTTATTAATAAGAAAATACCAGTATTAGTAAGTCAGTAACATATAGAGGATACATCATTTATGTTTTTTAAATAACGTAACAAATAAAATCAGAATTTTGATGTTTGTTGAAGGTAAACTAAATTCACGAACAAATACTTACAATGTCGGGATAGTATTATGAGGTTTTTTTCCTGGTTTTTCCCTCATAATTTACTATGGAATCACTAACATCAACTAAAGTTGATTTCATGTAATCGAATGAACTATCTTATAAGTAAAGTCGTCCCAGGAGCGCAACTCAACAATATTGGCAATATCATTTTAAAGTCGTCTACTTAAAATGCATAATGTATGTCTGAATTGTCAATATAAATGAGTCAAAAATTATTAGAAGAATTTTTCACTATGTAACAAAAAACAAAATTTGTTTAATTTACTGTTTGGATTTTGAGAACGATTTACGAAGTGGAAATTGAAACGTCAATAAACGTATTTTTATCTTAAAAAAAAAAAATTGAAATTTATATGAACGGAATTTATTTCTTTTCAAAATTTTTAGGGCCGTGGAATTATGAATACTAAACTGGTCTGCCCTGGTCTGAGAACTTATTTTAGGATTTTCTAATACTGCTGTAACACATACAATATATTTATTTCATTTTGATTTTCTAAATTTTTTGGTACCTTAGCAATATTGTTTGTACAGTTACAATCAGAAATCTACATCTAATTAAAAATCATGACTACAAAATGGGGAACAAAGAAATCCAAATATTATGTTATGTAGACGAGGCCGCAGTAATCGCTGAGAAAGAAGACGAGCTCCAAAGATTAAAACATATTTTCAATACAACAGCTAAGAAATACAATATGATAATATCAGCAGAAAAATCCAAATGTATGACAACATCGAAATACCCACTACGGTGTAAAATCGAAATTGATGGGAAAATAATACAGCAGGAAGCAAGGTTTAGATATCTGGGAAAAGATATAACTAGTTACGGATATGTTGAAGAAGAAGTACGACAAAAAAACTTAAAAGCAAGTAAAGCGGCGGGTTCTCTTATTGACAAAATCTAAAAGAACAAACACCTAAGACAACACACAAAAACAAGAACCTATAAAGCAGCCATTAGATCTATATTTACATTCACGGCAGAGACAAGACCTGACACATCTAAAACGAGACGACAGCTCGAAACAACAGAGATGAAAATATTCCGATGAATATCAGGGACAAGTCTGTTGGATAGGGAGAGAAGTGTAATGTAAACATAGCAAGAAAATAAAGAATAAGAAAAATAAGGGCTAGGTAGCATAAAGAAGATAATAATTATTCAAAATAATTATTATATATTCCAAATTAAATAAAGAATAAATTCGATACAGTAACGTATACATGTTAATCTATACAAAGAAAAACAACTTGACCCAGTTAGTTGCATGACACGAGCCAGTATGAGTTGCAAGAATTGTTCAAAAAAGAAAATAGTCACGTTTTAATAAACACAGACCTACGCTAGAAAATATCACCAGCGCAGACCTGGTTTAAATCATGACTCAGCAAAATAAACTAGGAATGTTCGCGGGACATAAAAACTAAAAAAATAGGTCAACCATCAGTAGTATCGAGGGAGCGCTGAAGGCATTTAGTGCCAGCTCCGTGAGCGCTCGGACGCGATAGCGTCCAGTACGCGATCAGTAATAGCTGGGCACCGTGCTGTTGCGACGACAGGCCACTCCAGATACGGTGAACGCGCGATTGTTATATTTTGCCTAAGATAGTTCGTATAAAGTGCCGAATACCGGGCGAGTGAAAGGTTCCCGACAGAGTGCTGTACCTCTGAAAAAAGAAATCCGATTTCCAGAAGAACTGAAGGGCGCATCATTAGCTAGAGCCTAAATACGCGAAAGGTAACAAATTCTATATACTAACCCGAGTAAATTATAGTAGTACAGATTGTCACCCCTTTACTTTCTTGCTAAGATCTCTTCTCGTCTCCCCTCGCGCCGAACGAGTTATTATTGATTATATCTGACAGCTTGTTAACTTAATTGTAAACCACATAGTATATTCAATACATTTGTAGACTCTAAATTTGGTTTTTATGTTCCTTCCGGCCGATTCAGACAGAGACCAGGAGAGTACCAAATTTCGGCTTATACATTTATCCGGCTTCTAAAGTAAGCCCATAGACTCAAACTCTTTACAGGACCTGAGACCTAGAAGCCCTTAAATCCCTACCCCGAAACTTCTCTACCTTCTCGTAAATTCACGAAGGCGAGCCAGTCATTCCAGACCAGTAGGACCAGTAGTCTTGCAGCCGCTCGCAGGGATAAGCATCCTAAAGGTTCATAGCGAGGATGTTACATTGGTGACAGCGTTGTACTAAGGTGAAGATTTTCTCACCCTCTAGTTCCAGATTTTACAATAGGGGATACACTCCCGCAAGTTGTACATTTGGCGACAGCGGTGTTCCCGGTCATTACAGAAGCAAAAACATAAGAAAAGCATGCAATATAGAAGACATAAATGGATGGGTGATAAAACGAAAACAAAAATGGAACGAACACATCAGTAGAATGGCAGAGGATAGGATAGTATAGCACGAGATGTCACCAAATTGACGAAGAAGTATTGGCAGACCAAGAAAAAGATGGTGCGACAATTTAAACAATTTAGGAGGCTAATATTGAAGAAGAAACGGGTTTCAAAGCCTACATACTAGAAGGAAGAAGAAGAAGAAGACAATTAAAAATCACGGTCCCAGTCCCAGTGTTTTTAAAATTTTGTAAAATTCTTTGAATTGTTGAATGACTTGGAATTGATCTATTGGGATAGACCGCACTATTCCATGATAAAATTTAAATCACATACATTTTTATTATTGCTACTTTCTCCTCAACTACATTGTTTATTCAACTTCTAGTTTTTTTTTTAAATGAAGTCTCTAGTTTTTTAAACAACCACAAAATAAAAATTTTGGCAAGTCAAATATTGTCAAATATCAGAAACATCCGTATGACCAAACGCAATACACATTCTTGCACTGCGTGTTGCCTGACTTTAAGGGATAGGTTGAAAAATGTATCATATTCTTGCAAAATTTTGGAACACTTTAATTCGTAGAATAATTTTGACATTTGATTTCGATACAGATTTTTAAATAGTTTTTTTTTACTTTTGGTGTAAAATAATTAGAGAAGCAGGAATTCAACAATTTAGAATTTCCCATTGAGTTTCCTATGGCCCGTTTGGCGATTCATCACCCTATATATGAACAGGATGCGATTAGTGTTTAACAGGATTTGATAGTATATTGAATTATTTGTTTTATTTAAAATTATATTAATGCTAGGACCATCCTGTCGGTTTGCACGGAAATGAAGCAAAACAGCCTTGGATAATCATGTTTGTCCTTGAAAAACATTTGTGGAGACCGCTTTGTGTTTCCAAGCAACACCAACTATGTACCTTAATAATTGTGTTTACACAGACAACAATATTAATTTTCTAAAAGGTTTTTACTGGAAAGCAGCTGCGAATTTATCGAGTCGAAATTTTAGCGAAGTGTTCGAGTACCAACACCAACTTCGAGACAAAAACAGGATTAAGTTTCAGTGAAATAATGCTTTCTAAGAGACTTTTGGTGTTGCAGTGTTTGGGCTGAAATATGGTAATGGTTTCGTTTTTGTGTCGGGTGTTTTAATCGATTATTGTGGCGATGAGAATTAATATATCGTTGATGGAGTCTACTGACTTTTGAAAAAAAATTCTTTTGATAAATGAAAATCTGAAAGCTCTTCATAACAAATGATATAAAATGCGGGGTAAATACTTAACATTAAATACATGCAGGAATATTTTTTTGATCCTGCTTTTTATTCCAATCTGCCTTCAATTCAAACCGCGCTTAGAAATATTAACTAACAGTTCTGAAAAATTTTTACACTTCAGTCATGTATGCGAAACGCATACTCTGTACTCTGTAGAGAAAATATTTTAATAAATTCTTTAAAACATTTCAACGAGAAATAATAAACATTAGGTATTGAAAATCATGAATGTGTTGCTTGTGTGAGTTCATTTCAAATAAGTAAAGAAATAATAAATAAGACTTACTCACAGTCAATTTAATTTAACTATCAGACGACCTGTTTCGCTTTCTACAATATGCAAAGCATCTTCAGGTCTCGATACAAAGTTAAATAAATGCTGAAATGATAAAAACCCATATTATGGTGTTGTCTAATAAAGATAAACAAAGTAGATGTTGTAAATTACAATAATTATGCCAATATTACATGTCTGTGGTTTTATTTCAAAATGAGTAAGTTGAATAAAAAGGTATAAAAAGTTTTTAAAAGTTTAAACAGACAAGGTAAGGCCCACAAATTGTTATAAAATAGTCTATTAGATTGTAATAAATTAATAAATGAGCAAATAAATAAACATTACTTACATGCCGGTACTCTATTAATTGATGGATGGTAGAACATGGTTGAAACTACTATGTATTGTTGAATGGAGAACTCAATTCTGCTATTGTAGTTGTTTGACAGTAAACGGGAAGTTCTTGAGGAGATAGATTTGATCCAATGAAGCAGAGATATGTGTGTGATTGTTTGTTAAATGAAAGTGATGTAATATACCATTGTATTATTAAAAGTTATTTATACTTATTCGAGAGATATATTTATGAAATGTGTGTTATTTATTGAGTAATTGTTTTATGAAGGTGACAGTTTTATGACAATGAATAAGTTTAGATGTACAAATTGTGAGGGTATGCAATTATTTTTCAACTTGTAGTTATCAAATTTCTTTGATAAAGTTCTATTGGTAAAATAGTAGATTATTGCAAAGTCAAGTAAATAAAATATTAGAATTAAAACAATTAAGGACAATTTAAAACACACTAAAACAGAAAACACTTAGAAAGGACGAACCAAACATTACATTTAAAAGGGGGAAGGACTTTTATGCACTACATCTTAGTCTTGGGCACAATGAGTTTTTTTTATTTGATGATTTTTTTTATTTAATGAAATACTCATTGTGCCCAATTTTGATCTTTTTTTTGTTTCTAGTGCTTCTAGATTAATTCTTGGTTTATAAAAGCGGATGGGGGCTATGGTTCTGGAGTTTTCAAAATCAATTTTGTGACCTGTATGAAGATGCTGAAATTGAATCGGAATTGCGAACAGAAATGGAATGTTCATAAATCCTATTTTGGATTCTACGATTTGTTTGGCCTATATAGGATCGGGGACAGTCTGCACAAGGAATTTCATAAACTCCGTACTGTTCATTTGGAATATTGTCTTTGATTGGTCGGACAAGAGATGAATGTTTTTGTTGGGGGTTAAATAATGTCTTTATTCATCTTGGTTTAAGAATTTTGTCGATTTTGTCACAACTTTGATGTAAGGAAGGAAAGCTTTCGTATAATAAGGGTCTGAGTCTTTATATTGAGATTGAGTGGGAAATTGATGTCTGTGGATGCTCCTATTGATGTTATTTTCGCGTAAACCGTTTCAGATGAAGGCTTGTTTTAAACTAGAGAACTCAGCGGGTTTACTTGCATAATAGGAATTAGGGAAATGGTATTAATGACTAAATTAATATATGAAGGTGGATGGTGAGAGTTGGCATTCAAGTAACGATTAGTATGTGTGTGTGTTTCCCCACACATACCAATTATTACAATTATTATAAATTGGTATGTTATGGTACTAAAACCATTATTTTCATAAATTATACTAATTACGTTAGTAGTTTCACTTCATTGTACGTTATTTTAATCTATGATATACAGCCAATCACTGAGGTTTCCCTATATGTTTTTTATCTTTTGGTATTTTAAATTAATATTTATAAGTTCTGTTCCTGTTTCAAGCGTCGTATCCAAAATTCCCCAAAAGGCGTCAGAAAACAGAAGTAAACTAGCACAAAAAAGCAAAGTTAAATCACAAAATCAACAATTTAAAAATCAATCTAAACTTTTGCACACGCTCTGCATTCGCAACCGACAAAAAATACCTGTCACTAACTCCGGTGTCCCCGAAAAACGTTTCTAAGGGGAATCGATGCCAATATTTGAAGAATCTTTATGATAATCCTTATGTGAATTCGCGAAGTTTATAATCTAGTTGAATTTTAGGGCCGCCTATTCAAACAAAAGTACTTCGGAAGTTGAATAAATCCTCCGACAAATGGGTTTCTCTTCTCTTTAAAGGTTACGTGTGCTGAAGAATATTGATTTATATGACGAAGGCGGATTTTAGTGGGACTTCTCTAGGATTAAACAAGAGCTTTGAAAACCGTAGGTTAGAAATGTACAGTTTTTCAGAAACCACATGATCCAGGATTTTATTAGCTTTGGATACGTGGCAAAAAAATTTATTCACTAAAAATTAATTATATCACATTTCATTATATAAAAATATAATATATTGCAGATACTATACCTTCTAAATATGGCAAAATCAAATAAATATTAAGTGTCAGTTAGAAGCTGGCGAATTTTAAATTTCTACTCTTTTAATTTTAAGTAATGAAATATTCACTTTGTTAACATCTAATAATTCTAATAAATTTACAATTTTCCCCTAAAAAGTCACAAAGTCGTAACGAAATATGGAAACCTAAAGCAAATAGAGTTTTATTTCTTAACCTACTTGCTAATATACCATTTTTTAAAGTAAAATCATTGCGCGTCACAATTTATATAAAGTGACGTCACTTATATTTAAAATTTCCAGAACGTCAATCTTAGAGTTCAAATTTTCCTAACACAGCTAATAATACGAAACCCATACCGGAACTGCTCGATCTTTGATAGGCGTCAACATGGTATAATAATCAAAAAAATGTAATCATCATTATATTGGGAATTATAGAATTATATTGATTAAATAATCAAAAACACTTATTAGTTATTAGTCTATCTATCTATCTATACAGCCCTAAACATCCATCCTCCTTCTTCCATGCCTTTCTATCTTGGGCCATTTGCATCCATTTTGACCCGGCGTGTTTCGTCAGGTCATCTGACCATCGCATTTGTGACCTTCCTCTTTTTCGTTTGTGATTCCATGGTCTCCAATGTATAATTGTCGTAGTCCATCTTTTATCTTTCTGCCTTAGGGTGTGTCCGACGAACTTCCATTTAAGCTTTGCTACTTGGGTTGAGACATCTTTCACTTTTGTTTTATTACGGATGCATTCGTTTCTTTTTCTGTCTGATAGTTTAATGTTCAGCATTCGTCTTTCCATGGATCTTTCTGTCTTTGCTATTTTTTCCATATTTTCCTTTGTAAACGTCCATGTCTGAGAGCCATATGTGAGGACAGGGAGTATACATTGATTGAAGACTCTCGTTTTTAGATATTGGGGGTATTTTAAATTCTTTAGAATATAAGACAGTTTTCCGAATGATGCCCAGGCCAATCTTATTCTTCTCTCTATTTCTTGGGTCTGATTTTCTTTATTTAATTTAGTGATTTGGCCTAGATATATATACTCTTTTACTTGTTCTATTCTTGTTTGTGCCACTGTAATTATTAGTTCTTCTGGTTGATTAGTCATGGTTTTTGTATTGCTGTAATTCATCTTGAGTCCAATTTTTGTCGATTCTCTATCTAGTTCTTCCATCATTCTTTGTAATTCTTCACTTTTTTCTGTTATTAATACAATATCATCAGCATATCGTAAATGATTCAGATTTTGCCCGTTTATGTTAATTCCCAAGCCATCTCAGTGTAGTCGTTTGAAAACATCTTCTAGCGCTTGGTTGAGTAGCTTGAACGAGATGGTATCTCCTTGTCTTACTCCTCGGTTTATTTTAATAGGCTCCGTTTGTTTCATTAGCTTATTAGTTGTTGTTGCCTTGTTGTATATATTTGTAATTAAATCGGTATATCGGTAGTCTATTCTGCTGTTTTGTAGGGAATTCTGTACTGCCCAGTATTCCACGCTATCAAATGCCTTCTCGAAGTCAATAAATGCCGTGTATAGTGGGATATGATATTCGTTAGGTTTTTGAATAAAAATTTTCATCGTTAAAAGGTGGTCACTTGTACTGAAGCTCTTTCTAAATCCGGCTTGTTCTCTTGCCTGGTATCCATCTAATTTAGTTGTTAATCTATTTGTTAATATTTTCGTTAATAGTTTGTACATCACATTTAGTAAAGTTATGGGTCTGTAATTCTTTAGATCCTTTTTTTCTCCTTTCTTAAATAGTAACAGTGTTATTGCTTCGTTCCAACTGTCGGGTATTTGTTTTGACATTAGTATTTTATTCATAAGTATGTACAAAACTTCTCTAGTTGTTTTCCCACCATGTTTTAGCATTTCTACACTCATCCCGTCTTTTTTTGGCGATTTATTATTCTTCATCTCTTTGAGTGCTCTTCTTATCTCGTTCTTACTGATTTCTGGTTGTAAGTCGGAATTAACATTTTTTATTTTTATTTGTAGTTGCTTAAGGATTTCTTGGGTTGGTTTCTGTTTTGTATTGTAGAGGTTTTTATAATATTCTTGTGTTATCTGTATAATTTCTTCTATATTATTGGTCTCTGTACCCTCTTTGTTCTTTATACCATTAATTTGTATGGTTCCAAGCTGTGGTTTTAAGCATTCGATTTAGTCTGAAATACATTAAATAAAATGTGTGTATAAGGAAATATTTCAGAAAATAATTGAAGCAAAAAATTAAAATCAAAATCTCGTTTGGCTAATTCCAAATAACCTCTTGAGGAATTCACAGTTTCAGGGTCCCAACGGTCTTTATGCTATAAAATGCTTTTAAATAACTCTATTAGGGATTGCCAATATTGGGAAATTGGTTTTACTAACCTCCCATTGTAGTTACATCTGATGGGAGCTGCTCGAGGGAACCTTTTCTGAAGAATGACATCTAAAGCATTTGTCCTATAGGATGATTTAGAAAAAAAAAGCAGCCATCCCGTTCAAGGTTTGAAAAAATACTTTGTAAGTCTTATTGAGTGCGACTGATTGCGCTAGAACTAAATTTGGCCTCTGTGCAAAGCAGTACACAAAATTGCATTTTGAAACCTCTCCTTAACTTTGGTTTGAAGTCCTCCCAGGTGCCCAGCCATTACGGCAGCTCCAGCTTTGAGCGACAAGTTTGGAACCACAGTCCAGTTCCTTAACTATATTACAAAATATCTGTATATAGGTACCTTCTGCCGATCTATCTGCAGTTATATCCAAAAATCCCCAAAATCGTTCTTGTATTTCATCATTATTTTTGATGTAACGCAGAACAACTGACAATTGACTCAAACTAACGATATCTGTAGTTTCATCTAGAACAATGTAAATAAATTGTGCTTCTTTTATTTCTTTTTTTATGTCTGGAGATCAAGGTCCATTTTTTATTGAGGGCAACTTGAATACTACAACCTCGATTTGTTACAGAATTATGTTCTTCCCGCTATTTTCAGTCTTTCTGATAAAATCTGCAGAATGTTTGATTCCATCAAAACGACTGTTCAGTTCACACCGCTCGAATAATTAGGGAGTACTTAAACAATACTTTCCCGAATCGAGATATTAGGGGAACATGTGATATTAAGTGGCCTACGAAATTTTCAGATCTTACACCAATGGACTTCTATTTTTTGGGACATTTAAAAAGCATCATCTACGATCATCCTGAGGCTAGAGCTCAAAATTTGGATGAATTAAGAAACCATAAGAGAAGTCTCCAATTCCATTACAGCAGAAACTCTTACATCTACCCGCAGAAGTTTTTATGATAGATTGGGATACTGGCCAGTCGTAGAATGTCATATATTTGAATAATTCCTATACGGCATAAAGAATTATTTCTTATTTTCTTACAACCAAAAAAGAGTTTTCCAAGTGTGGAAAATATTATTACCTAAATTTTTTTCTAAATAAGTTTTTTGGATATCTTGTATTACAATGGAATTATTGATCGACTTCGCACTAAAAACTCACCCTGTATATTAAAAATTGCTTGTAGCTAGACAGGTGATAAACTATTAAACTATCCTATTGGACTAAGTAAGTCACTCCTTAGTGCTGTTACCGTCAGGATGAAAAGCGCTTTTCATATTTCATTCTAGCTTGTGGTTTTGTGCCTAATACTTATTTAGAACACACATTTTCTAACTTGTACGTACTTATTAAAATTCCCAAAGACTTGCTAGTTTCCTTTGACCAAACACGAATCCTTCTAAGTAATTCGGGACGTGTTCCTTTATAACTGTCACTCCATAACGCAACGTGACAGAAATTCGACTGAGACATCACGTTTTTCCTTACGGTTTCACCTTTTTTCATATCATGACACCTTTTGAAAAAGTGGAGGTAAATTTGGGTCCTTAAATAGGTTACAGAAATCCGAAGGATATTGAGTTAGAATCCAGCAGGTAATATACCTTTACAGTTCGGCCTACTTATACCCTTTTAATGGAACCCTACGAGGGATGAGGGATATTTAAATTCTTGAAAACATACATTAAGGAAAACTGTTGACCATAAATAAAGTTATACATCTAACGTTTATCCTTGCGGTCTTTCAATTCAAAAAATAGTAGATACAATGTTTTAAAGGACATCACACTTACCATTAAATCGTAAGCAAAGAAGGTACTTTACTAACTGACCTACAGGATATAGTAAATGAACTACCTGATACCTATCGAAAATTTTCATCTAGCCAAAATTAGAATAACGACTTCTTAACTTACAAACAACAGGAGGAGGCAGTACCTATTACAAATTCAGACGAATTTAACCCTATCAATACAGCTCTTAGTTATGAGGAGTTTCAAGAAACACTTAATAGCATGAAAGATACTTCACCAAGTCCAGACGACATATTACTTAATAAAGTTTATTAAGAAACTTCCGATAGACGCAAAAGAGTTTCTACTCTATATTTTTAATATTATTTGGTCACAAAAATCATTTCCCAAAATCTGGAAAAATGCTATAGATCAAATTATGAAAAAATACACAATAGATATCCTGATCTGCAAGAAACGAAACAACTGGGAAATGAAATAATAAAAATAGGAAAGAGCACACTGTTTAAGGGTGGGAGGACCAAGAGATATTTTGGAGTGAGATTCATGGTGTCGAAGAAAGTAAACAAAGCAGTTGTAGATTGTCAACCAATATCAGACAGAATATGATACTTGCGAGTAAGTATAAGAAGATAAGTATCATTAATGTACATGCGCCCACTGAAGATAAAGACACTAATAATTTGGCAAGAGAAAGAAATGCCGAATCAATGGAATAGTGTTCTTATTTGTCCTATCTATAAAAAAGAAGACAAAACGGAGTGCGAAAACTATAGTGGTATAGCACTATTAGTAGTCTATAAAATACTTGCAAAAATTATTAGGAATATATTAATAAAATATGATAATAAAATGAATGAAGAATAATTTAAGATCAGGAAAAACGACTACTGATCAAATACGTATGTTAAAATTATTACAAAATTATAGGATACTATTAAAACTTAGGATTACATATCCTTTTTATCGATTTTAAACAAGCATGTGACTCCCTAAATCGAACTATGCTATGTGAGGCCATAAGAACATTAGAAATACCAGAAAAGCTTATAAGGGTAGTGAAAATGACGCCTAGGAACACGATGAATAGGGTAACAATGAAAGGAAGCTTTTCAAGACAGTTACAGTGAATAAAGGTTTAAAATAAGGCGATCCGCTATCAACAAATTTATTTAACCTAGTATTAGAACAAATCGTAAGAAGATCAAATATGAGCACAAACGAGGGAACAGTGCATAGCGTTGTAACGACTATTTTGATTACCTCAGGGTAAGAACATGGGGGACAGGATTGGGCAAACAAAATAATCGGAACTAGGACGTACGGCACCCAGTTGGTTGTTGGAGAGCTGGGTCGTGGATAAGTTGAAGATATGGGGGTTGGATTGGGACAACTACAAAAAAAGGAAATAAAAGGGTACTTATACAAATCTCTTGAGACAAACAAATTGAAAATAAACCGGAAACACCTCAAGGTATTTAATATAGGGCGCCACTTGAGGTGCCTAATTATACCTATTACAAACACTAGTCGTAATAGGAAAATAATTATTTGAAATGCAAAATATATATTTTTCAAATTAAACTAAAAAAAGTGTCAATTAAAAAATAAACAAAATGTTAAGAAAGAAAAAAAAATTAACATTTATTTTTGTGTCACCACAAACAGTTGCAATAAGGACAAAGCAAAAAATATTACCTCAAATATGGACAATACAAAAATACAAAAAAAAAACTTACATGTGTCATCTGTTTACAAACTCTGTTGCTACAAAACTAACAAAATTCCTTGGAGCTTAACCTTTTTTTTAACAAAACAAATCAATATCAAAAATACTAAAACGAGCGGGTATAAATTAACATTAAATTTAAAACAATAATTAAGATAACAGCTAAAGTTAAAATCTAAAGTTTACAATACTTTAATTATTAAAAATTTAAATTGTTACGAAAGCAATTATTGATGAAAATGTCTATTTTTGCTTTAAAAAGTTTAACAAAAAAATTACCTGATTTTCACTAAATGTTATTTCTCCTTTAAAAGTTAAAAGTTCTGGGGTTGGAACTGGACTCAAAACTTACTGCAAAACAACAAATGCATCTCACAAACTGTGAAGATAGTCTGGAATGACCGGGGACAAATGAGGATGGAAGCTGGGCACTGGGACGCAGTCTTCAAAACTTGGGTATGTTTGTATCTTTTAAACTTATTTGGAACGCCGTCCTACAAATTCCTCAGATGAGATACGGCACGAAAACAAAACAGTGATTACTCTGACAAAACTTGACATATTACATTCGAGTATAATTCACGTTTTTACAAATTTGCCGGTTTCTACAGGCGACCCACGCCGCGTCTTGTTTCTTCAAAATCTTTTTCCAACCTGCCTGTTTCGTTACTCTCTCAAACTCCTTCAACTTCGTTTTATTTAAAACAAAAAAACCCAAAAAAAATCCCCCTCCTGACCTAAATCTAATATCGGTGTGGGCGACCCTCTTTCTAAACGATAAAAACAACTTTTAAATATTCCAGTTTATTGCGTTCTAACAACGAAAGACAAATAAAAACTTTTTTTTATATTAGGGGGCATCATGAAATATAATCCCCTTATGCGAAAAAAACTAGTCGAAGTAGATATAACATAATACAAATTAACAAAATAGCACGCAGTTTTTAAACCGGAGTTCTACCTGACTTTGTAACAAAAGGTTATGGGATTTGAAAGTACATATAGACAAAAAATATATCCAGCGTTATTTACGCATTTAAGATTTCGTAAAAGACAAACACAGATTTTATGGCAATCGTAATGCGTACTGACGAGATAAACGAACAGGGACGTATTATAAAATTTAAAACGCTACAGCGTACGCGGATGATGTAGTGATACTAGTGATAACAAAACTACATTAAAAAAAAATTCCAGAAATTTGAGAAGAAGCAAAAAGATACGGCTTAATAATAAATATTAAAAAAAATCGAACAGAAACGCAATATACGGAAATGAGAGGAGACATAACAAATAATAACAAATATATCAAAATGAAAGGAGCAGAGAATAGTTTTGAAATGGTGTTAGAAGTCGAAAGACGAAAAGAAGATAGACAAAAGATTAATGAAGGGAAGCAGAGCAATAGGGTTACTAAATTCATTGCTGAAAGCAAAATATGTACCAAGAAAAGCTAAACTGCGAGTCTACGAGACAGTAATCAGACCCACAGTGGTGTATGCCAGTGAAACGTGGATTATGAACCAGCAGGAAGAAAAGAATGTAGAGATCTGGGAGTGAACGGTGCTCAGAAAAATTTTTGGAAGAATAAAGACGGCAGAGAATATTTGGAGAAGACGAACGAATAAAGAAATAATGAGGATGTATGGAAAACCAGCAATTACGGCAAAAATACGAGCCCAAAGAGATGGATGGCTTGGTCACATAATACGAATGACAGAATCGAAATGTTAAAACAATACTGAAACAGGGAGAAATGGAGAAAAAAGAAGACTACGTCTAAAGAAGAAATGGTTAGAAGCAGTAAAGCAAGACTTGTCAGAAATAGACGTGAGAAATTGGAGAGAGAAAGCAAGGGACCGAAAAAATGGAGGGAAATAACTAAGTTTTTAGAAGCCTTGTAATTGGTTAATGATTGAAATATTTTTATGTTATCATAATCAAACTGGTGGACTGTTTTTATAAGTCTTCGACAACAGCGCATGTGTTATTTCTTCTGTTGCAGTCAATTTTGTGTTGTGTGATCCGCTGTTTCAACCACTGACCGGTTTGTCCAATGTAACATTCCTGACAGCCTAAAAACTGTAATTAATAAATGACATTACTGTTATACATCACTGGTGTCCGATCCTTAATTTTAGAGAATATGGTTTTACGTTTAAGAATTTTAGAGAATTATTAGAAGCAGAGCTATGGTGGAAGGGACCAACTTGGCTGACTAGTAACAAAACTTTAACGCAGGAACCAGAAGAAATACCAGAGACAAATGAGGAGGAAGTCAAAACGAAAATAACGGTGCACATGACAACGATAAAGGAGGACATATGCGAGAGATTCTCAAATTTAGAAAGAATGAGAAGAGTACTTTCATACTGTAGGAGATTTGCAGACAAATGCAGAAAAAAGAAGGACAATGGACAAAGTCAGCTTACACTCCAAGAATTAGAGGAAACGCTATTAACGCAGTAATTTCACTCCTACTTATGGTGGGGGAAAAGAGACGAACAATTTTACTTGACTTCCCGACGATGAAAATGGGACTCTCTCGCTATGTTATACGACCATATCACGCAACAATTCTCTTGAGCTCCGTTTTGCTTAGAGGCATATGGTTATACATATGGTAAAAATGGTATGGCCGGTACAAATAATTGGATTAGGTTTTTTTTTTACAGAAAAATACACTAATTTGTTTTTTAGATTGTGAAGATTTTCAGACGCAATTCTTAAGTTTTTTTATTTCGAATATTTGAATGGCATAAACTAAAACCTTATACAGGACGATAAAGAATTCTACAATACACGTCCAGATAGATAACGTCACTAGTATTATAGATATTTAAAAATCATAATCGAACTATTTCGGTATTTGTCTCCAAAGTCGTCTATTTTCGCAAAAATATTAATTTCTTCCATAATTTGCCCTCTCCCATACTGTATAATTGACCTTTTGAACTTTCAGTGATTTGTTTATAAAATTAATTTTTATTATGTATCGATCAAGTCGAAAGTTTTTTCCGTTTTTTCGTAATTACTAAAATAAACCTAGTTATCGACATAAAATTCATTACTCGATTTCGATTTTCTAGTAGCGATTAAATTAACGGTCGTTAGGTAAAACGGCGAACTCCGGAACTGCAACTTTTTTCCTACAACACAAAATCTCGATCATTGAATTATCCCCTGAAGCGTTGGTAAATAATTCTTCCGTAATTTTCACCCTAATATCTCGCTAGCGATCGAATCTTAACTAAAAGTGTCTCATTTTAAGGATGAGTACGGATTAATGGCGATAATAGACATAACTTCAAGAAGTAATTGCAATTTAGAAGTTATTAGTGCTATCTAGTTGCTATTACCATATTTTGATGCAAAGTTGGCTGACATTTTAATGAGTAATATATCTCTTTACTTTCTTACTTATTTGGCGTCTTTTTCTTATTTTATTTGCATAATCGGTTGAAAGAACTAAAATTTTATTAACTAATGTTTATATCTCTTCCCAATATCATCCAGACAATTCAATTGCTAAATATATTATAACTAATAGACGAGAAGTAACAGCTGTTCTTAATAAAACTTGTAAACTGTTTTGTGACTGTAAATGTATGCTTTGCTCTCAATTCCTTACTGAGAGAAATCATGTTCCATCCCTTTGCCCTTCCAAAATCTAGTAACCTATTTCCTATCGCTTCGTGGTGAAGGACATCAGCGATTATCAGAACCAGCTTAAGGCGCAGAGGATATAATCCTAAATCGGCTTGAAACTGGAATACTACGATCATGACTGAAGCAGTATGAATGGTTATGTTACTGCGATGGGGAAGGCAACAGGAAAACCACCCCACTATATTTCTCACAAATCTAAATGGCAGACGGAAACAAGAAAATGGCCCTTAGTCCGGGGCAACCCTTAAATTGGAAGAGGGTGCAAAGAATCCCACCGTCAACTACTATTGAGGTCCAAGAAAGTCGACAAAGACTCCAAATTGGCACCTGGAACGTACGCAGCTTATTCATGTCTGGAAAATTTGCAAACACTGAAGCCGAGATGAGAGGAATAAAAATAGATATCTTGGAGATAAGTGAAGTAAGATGGCCTGGTCCGGGAAAACAAAAAACAAAAGATGGATATTTCTATTGGTCAGGAGGAATCGACCCAGAACATCAATATGGAACGGCTATATTAGTATCAGACAAAATTGCGCAGTCAGTCATAGACTTCATCCCTCTTAATGATAGAGTAGCAAAGTTGAAATTAAGAGCAATTCATAGAAACCTAAATGCTATTCAGGTCTATGCTCCAACAAGTGACAAATCCGAGGAAGAGAAAGAAAACTTTTATGACTATAAATGAAATAATGCGACTATCAAAATTGGCGAGATAACGATTATTATGTGACTTTAACGCCAAAATTGGTCGTGGTGCCGAAAGAGACAACATAGGAGCATAAGGTACGGTCTCGGTACCAGAAATAATAGGGGAGATAGACTGATACCATTCTGCATAGAGAACAACCTTTTAGTAGCCAATATCGTCTTCAAATAACATTCTAGAAAACTATACACTTGGAGATAACCTGCAGATAGAAAAGATAAAATTGTTAGAAATCAAATTGACTTAATTTTACTCGATAACAATAGCAAGAAGTATATAAATCTACTAAAACATATCCTAGAGCTGACATTCATAGCGATCAAAATCCAGTTATAATTGATTTTAGACTCTAGTTAAATTTAAAAGGGAAAAAGTGTCAAGGAAAATAGTCATCTTACAAGTGAAGAACACTGAAAAGAAAAATGAAATAAGTATCAAGGTTGAGAAAGAAATATAAACGCTAGAGAACTTGGTACAGACCGACGTTGAAATAACATGGACTGCTTTAAAAACGAAAATAGCAATGATACAAGAAGACGAGTTCGGGTTTACGAAAAACAACAGAAAATAAGAATGGATAACGCAGGAGATCATGGACTTCATGGATGTAAGGCGAAAACATAAAACAAACTGAATAGAATACAAACGAGTTAACAAAATCGTTAGAAAAAAGTGCAGAGAAGCTAATGAAAACTGGATGTCAACCAAATGCCCAGAAATTGAACAACTTCAGGAAAGATACGATACCTTAAGAGATACGACACAGAAAGAGACAAGAAACAATATTAAGAAATAATAATATCGAAATAATTATAGGTACAGAAGACAAACTGGAGAGATGGAACCTTGTTCTTCACCATCTTCACCATCCACGGATGACCGAATAAGTGAAAAAGGTCCAAAAAATAAGAAAAGAGGAACTTACTTTATGCTGTAAAAGCTCAGTAGAATGGAAAAGCCACCGGTCCAGACAATATTACTGTCGAAGTACATAAATTAATTGCAGACATCATGATGTTTTATGTTCTTAAAACTTTGCTCAGAATCATTCATACAAGAATTTATAATGGTGTAAGTTTTAGATGAGTGACACTCAATTTGGATTTCGAAATGGATTGGGAACACGAGAAGCTTTTTTTGCCTTAAATGTGTTAACACAACGATGCAGAGATATGAGTGTAGATGTATGTACATGTTTTATTGATTATGATCGAAAATAAGATTGAAATGCTGAGAACAAGGAATTGAGGAATAAGACTTACGAATTATCTCAGAACTATATTGGCACCAAACGGCAACAATTGAAATAGAGCGCACAGCATGCGAAGATATACGAATCCGACGAGGAATGCGAGAATCTCGGAATCTATATTTAGAAAAGCATTAGACGACGTTTAAGGTGGAATCAAGATTAACGGATCCAACGGATAACAGCCCAAAAAAAGAAATCCTGTCAAGAATCGAACAAGCGAGGAAAACGCTCATGAACATGAAAACATTTTATGCAAGATCAGACCTTAGTCTAGAGCTCAGAATGTGAATGATCAAATGTTACGTTTTCTCTGTTTTGCTGTATGGCTGTGAAAGTTGGACACAGGGCTCTGAAACAGAAAAAAGAATAGATGCCTTTGAAATGTATATATACAAACGGATGCTGAGAATTCCATGGATACAAATAGTCTCATCAATGGTGAGGTACTTCGGCGCATCAGTGAACAAAAAGAATTACTCAGCATAATCAATAAAAGAAAAATACAACACTTGGGTCATGTGTTGAAAAATGAAAGGTATGAGTTGCCCCAAATCATATCGGAAGGTAAAGTGCAGAGCCAAAGGTCAGTTGGAAGACGCCAGAGCTCGTGGCTGAAAGACCTGAAGAGATGGTTCGACCGCTCGTTCACAGAAATATTTCGCGCAGCAGTTTCCAAAGCTATAATTGCCATTTGGATCGTCAACTTTCGAAAGGAGACAGCGCAATAAGAAGAGCAATCGATTCTTTGAATCTTTAATTTTAAATATTAAAAAAGTTCAACGTTTTATCAAAATTGATATTAAAAAAACAGTTTGAAAAAGGCTGACATTTAGCTTATAAAAATTTATAATAACTGTGATATTTTTTATGTCACTTACTTACAAGTAGGCTCACTGAAAAGATGGTAAAAAAACACAAACTTTACAAAAAAGAACCCTCTACGATCATTAGGAATCAAGATTGCATTTTTTTAAATCATATTTCCATTGTTTATTAACATTAAGAGCTGAAAATTGAACAGATTTTAAACAAAAATCTAAGTTTTATGATCCATTTTATACCAAAAAAAGGACTGAAAAGGTACAACTTGTTAAAGTGGTAGTACTAGTAAAATCTAGCCTGTCTGAACTCTGTTTTTTAAATTGAATTTCAAATTGGAGTACGCTGAAAAAATGTGCAATATCTCGGTTTCTATTGCTTATTTAGAGCAGCAACAATAAAATAGTCATTATAATAATTGCCAATCTCGGTAGGGAGGTGAAACGCTAAGAACAAAACTAATGCAGAAAGAAGTCAATATTCTGTACGATACTTTTAGCACGAATATTATTTGAAAAATTAGCTTTTCCATTATTTATTATTTTTATTAATAAATGCTTAGATCTTGTACATTAATCTTAATATCATCATCATCATCATCATCATTATCAGCGTATTCTACCAATTATGGTGCAGCCTCCCTTACATAGTCGTTCTTCATGTCTGCCCACGACTGTCTAATATTCGCTTTTCTGTGCCATGTTGTACCGGCTTGTTTTCTTATGTCATAGTCCCATCTTAAATTTGGACGTCTTCTTGGTCTCTTAACTCCTCTTGGATACCACAGAGTAATTCTAGTGGACCATCTATTGTCAGTTCTTCTTGCTACATGTCCCGCCCACTGCCATTTTAAAGATTTTATTCGGTGGATTACATCAGTGACCTTCGTTTTCTGTCTGATCCATTCTATTCTTTTTCGATCTCTCTTGGTTATACCTAACATGCATCGCTCCATTGACCTTTGAGTGACTTTGAGTTTAGCTATTATATCTTTCTTTAGTGTCCAAGTTTCGCAGCCGTATGTCATGACTGGTAGTATACATTGATCGAATGCCTTTTTCTTCAGGTGGAGTGGCATCCTAGATTTGAATATAACTGAATTTTTACCAAAAGCTGCCCAAGCCAGTTTCATTCTTCTGTTGATTTCTGGGAGTAATGAGCCAGATTTATGTATTAATTGTCCCAGGTATATATACTCGTCTACTGTCTCCAGTGCAGTATTATTTATTATTACATCTTGGATATCCACTAGCTCGTTGTACATGGTTTTTGTTTTTGTCAAGTTCATTTTTAGGCCAACTTCATTGCTAGCTGCATTTAGGTCGCTTACAAGTTCTTGTAGTTCTGCAGGATTTTTAGCAATTAGAACGATGTCGTCTGCAAATCTTAGATGGTTGAGGTATTCTCCATCAATGCATAGGCCTTTGTTTTGCCAGTTCATTTTGCTGAATATATTTTCTAGAGTTGCAGTGAAGAGCTTTGGTGATATAGAGTCTCCTTGTCGGACGCCTCTAGTAGTGGGAAATTCTGGAGTGTTTTCATAAATTTTTACCTTAGCTTTTGCTTGTCTGTATATATTTGCTAAAGTTTCTATGTAAGGTTTGTCAATGCCTTGGTTGGTCAAAGCTTCTATTACTGCCTTGGGATATATAGAATCGAAAGCCTTCTCGAAATCTATGAAGGTTAATGCTAGCGGTATTTCATATTCTTTAGCTGTACTCATTAGTTCTCGAAGCGTATGGATATGATCCATGGTACTGAATCCACTTCTGAAGCCAGCTTGCTCTCTTGGCTGTGCAGCATCTAATGCATTTGTTAATCTGTTGTTGATGATTTTTGTGAATATCTTGTATATGATTGGTAGTAGACTTATAGGTCTGTAGTTTTTAATCTCCTCTTTATTACCTTTCTTATGGATCAAAATTATGTTTGCTGTATTCCAGTGGTCTGGTATGGTAAGTCTTTAAAATTATCCAGTATGGTAAGTCTATATATATAGACAAAGATATATATATATATATATATATATATATATATATATATATATATATATATATCTTTGTTGTTAATATAGTTCTTGCAGATCTCAGATTGACAGACAATAAAAACATCTTCAAATTTATGTTACGTTTGAGCCCGTGATACAAATACTAAATTATACTTTGATTACTTTATTATGAAATATCTAATACAGAGATGAGAAAAGAGCTTGCTTCTCCTTTTTTGGTTACCTGTGATCTGTCGCCGTTGACAGCCCAACGCAACGTTGCCAAGCAACACAGAAACTTACAATTAAATACACATAATTTCCCTCCTTATCTATAATCAAAAGTTTTCAAGTCCAACCTGTGTGGTTGATGACGTACACGATTACTATGTCCTAATTCAATACCTGTTGGATCAATACTTTCTAAAGATATTGAATGACTGTTGTTTTAACAGGACTTTAAATAACAGGATTAACAGGACCCCCTTCTGAGTCAGGACTAGTTTCCCTCAACTGTCTTCTGACTAATGGCAACTCACATGTTTTACTCCCATAATGTACATTCACTGTACATTCACCCACAGCTTTAATAGGTTGACCTGAAACAGCAGTAAGTTTGTAATTTACAGGTGCTAAAGCTAGATTTAGTACATCTTTAAATTTGGATACAGACATTACTGTTCTACATACACCAGCATCTACCTCAAAGGTTAAATTATTATTGTTTATCTTTAGGGTTACATGATATGCAGAATTTGACACATCATTCACTGTATGAACATTAAATATGTCATTATTTACCTCATCACTCTCAATGTTATACTCTTCCTCTTGTACTACATTCATAGGTTGTGGTCGAATATCTGGACACAAATTCTTGACATGACCCAACTTTGCACAATTAGTACATCTTCATTTTTCAGCTGGACATTTATCTCTATGATGGCTTCGGCCACAATTTTTACAACTTTTATCTGTACTGAGAGTTGATCTAAACTTTGGATTTCTATGCTTACCTCTCTTTAATACATTTATACTACCTCCCTCGAATAACAACTTAACTTGTTTCTGTGCTACTACTGAGGTCAAAACTAACTGACAAGCATTCTGAAATGTTAAATCTACCTCACCCAACAATTTCTTTTGTGTTCCTTTATCTCTACTCCCACAAACAAACCTATCCCTTAGAGATTATTCTAGAAACTGTAAGAAATTAGAAGAATTTGTCTACTTCCTTAGCTCTACACTGTAATCAGAGATATATTGATCAGCTCTTTGTTCACACCGATTGAAAACAAATCGTTCGTAGATTTCGGACACAGGTGGAGAAAAATGTTTAATAAATTTCCCTTTCACTTCTTGGAACGTAAAGTCCATTGGTTGCTTCGGGGCCACTAAGTTTTTCAACACCTGAAAAAGACTCCTACTTTCTAGTGAGATTAACATTGAAACCTTCATATTTTTTTAACCTTATTAACAGTAAACAAATGTTCTAATCTTTCTATGTAGGATTCTTCTGGAACACCGGTAAAAGCTTCAATATTACCTATCAACGCCATGTTGCTGGCTACAATAACTAATATAAACCACCTCTCTGTATAAACCCTATCGTAAATAGGAATTTCACTTTATTTTTTTATCTCATCGCCAAAATTTTAAGTTTGAGCTCGTGATACAAATACTAAATTGTACTTTGATTACTTTATTATAAAATATCTAATAGAGAGATAAGAAAAGAGCTTGCTTCCCTTTTTTTGGTTACCTGTCACCTGTCGCCGTTGACAGCCCAACGCAACGTTCCCAAGCAACACAGAAACTTACAATTAGATACACATCAATTTATAGTAAAGTAAAGGTATCTTCAGTCTTAAAATCCGGTCTACGTTTAAAATTAGTCTTAACAGTACCTTATGATGTTTTTTTGTTAAAAACTAAAATTGGACAATCGAAAAAATTAACAACTAGAAAACAAAAACCTGTTTAAATCAATTATCCCTTAAACTATATATCTGTTTGTATCTCAAATATAATGATTATATCGTTTATATCAATATTTACTCAGTATTCCGAAAAGCTTGTTAAAACTTTCCAAACGTGCCTATTAACAAAACAAAACTTTTCGTTCGTGCAGTTCTGTGGAAAATTAGTAAACTTTTAAATTATGTGAAATATTTTTAAACAAGCTCATTGGCACTCGATGCGATGGTTTTTGACATATCTCTAATGACGTTGTTTTTATAGAGTTTGGTTGGTTTTTAAGCAGATTTTATAAAGTTTTAACAAAATATTCTGGCAGACGATTGACCCCAAACTTTTATACAGGGTTGGCCTCTCAAAAGTATCCTTATTTTTGTCAATATTTACTGGATTCTGTGAAAATACTAAAACAGGTCGATTTTTATACCAAAGGGGATATATTTTAATGACATAGTCTGTCATTTGTCAACTTATTCCGTTGCAGTATCACAAACCTTTAAACTTAAATAGGGACCATGTGTCGCACATCATTAGAAAGGTATTTTGCTCAGATTCAATAGATCTAATCTTCCCCATTTATAATTTTGAATTTGTGGTACTGTAAGCGAAAAGGTTGATCTATGTCATTAAAATATGTCCCCTTTGGAATAAAAATCGAATTAGAAAAAGAGTATCTTAACTTGAAAAAGGATCACCACAGGAGCAATGCGACTAATTTTTTGGTCTTTGATCTCCTTTTCTAACTTTGCTGCACCGTACTGAAGACGACCAATACTCAGAAATACGTATTCTAACATTATTGTCACAAATTGGTCGCATTACTCCTGTAGTGATCCTTTCTTAAGTTCACATGCTCCTTTTCTAACTTAACTGCACCGTACTGAGAATATCCAATATCCTTCTGTCTTATATACAATTTTATTATATTTTTTTCCTTTGTTGCGAGCTATACTGATACCTACTAACATACTAATGACTAAATTAACAGTAAAAACAGCTAACTAGTTATTAATTACTATTATTATCCAGATTTAAGCCACAGAGTTAACACTTTCACTAAGAGGTAAAATTTATCATCTCAAATACTTATGTATAAAAACGATTGAGCTCTGGTAGGACTATTTTAGTGTTATTAAAACCTAGAAAACATGATATGCTGGAGTATTTACCAAGAATTTTCGTACATATGTTGACATACGCAAAAATCGATTTCATATTGAAATAGAGGTAAATGTTTATGTAGGAAATATATAATTTATCTGGTTAATTGATTAAAGTCTTAACAATAAATGTATATAATTGTAAAAAAATAAAAATTGGCATAACTCATAAATTATTATCATCATAACAGTAACACACTTACCCCTTTTGAATGTAGTAGATGTGAGCTCAGAAGAGTAGCGTCGAATTGTCACAACCACAACACAAAGGATACTGGAAACGCAATTGATGGCAGTACGGAGAATAATTACAGGAAATATGCTAAGGGATTGAAAGAGAAGTAAACACGTAAGAACAAAATGTAACTTACAGTGTATAAACGAATGGACACTAAATAGAAAAGAAAAATGGAATAATCACGGAATGGAGGATATTCCTGTCGTCAAAATCCAATCGGCCGCAAAAGATAAAGTGACAGCTTTTTATAGAGGTATTAATCCGCCAATGAACAAGCAGAATTGCTTATAAAGAGGAAGAAGAAGAAAACTTAAAAAAGAAATTTTATAATGTAGATATAGTAAAAAACAAAAACATTGTCGTGAGTTCGATAATATTACGTGCTGTCTCCGGCAGCAAAAGTTAAAGAATAGTTCTCAGATTCGATAGAGTGTACATCTATCTATAAAGTTTAAGATTAATTTGAGGAAAACTAAGCACATAGTCGTGACTAAATTAGCAGTAAAAGGAGATAGCTGGTTACTAATTACTATTATCCAGATGTATGGCCCACAGTTCAAACTTCCGCTAAGGGGTAAAATCACTCATCTCAAATACTTATAAAACAATTAAGGTCTGGTGGGACTCTTTTAGTGTTATAAAAACCTAGATAACATGGTATGCTGGGGTATTTACAAAGAATCTACGTACGCATCTGCATGTACGCAACAACCGATTTCATCTTGAAGTAAAGGCAAATGTTTATGTAGGAAATATACAATTTAGCTGGTTAATTGATTTAAGCCATAAAAATGAAATGTATATGATTGTAAAAAAAGAAAAATTGGCATAACTCATAAATTATTATCATCACAACAGAAACACACTTACTTTTTTTGAATGTTGTAGATGTTAGCTAACAAGAACAGTTTCGAATTATCGGCGGAGTGTCGTACAGTAAAGAAGGTTTCGGTGGCCGGGCAGTAACGATATTTTGACGCTAAACTGTAACAGTTATCGTCTCTGCCGAGGGGGTGTGATTCTATTTATTTTTTATTATAAAGCCTTATTCGCACTCTTTTTCAGAGACCCAATCAATTAGATAAGTCTTAAGAAGTTAATCTTTAAAAGTTGTTAACTTGAGCGTTATGGAGTAAATTAATGACTTTCTTACAGTGGTTGGTATGAAGCGGTTCCCTGATTTGACAAAAATATGAATATAGTAAATTTTAACGTGGAAAATCTATAGAAAATAAAAAATGCAAGAAATAATAGAAATAAATAACTTCTTTTAAAAATTAATACTTTTTTTAAACAGTATATAAATAATATTTAAAATCACTTCTATTCATTTCGATAAATATTTATGAAAATAATGTTATTTCCTCTTTTAAACTCAAAACTTGAAAAGGAAATTAACATTTTAGTTAAAATTCAACTTATTTCCGACTTTATTTCAATTTACTTTATAAAGTTTTCAGGATACTGTTTCAAAATACATATTTGGTTTTATCTCAAGTCAAAATTTATTTAAAATATAAATATTTTAATTAATTTTCTCTTATTTCGAATAAGTTTTATTGCCAGTAAATGTACACCTAGGGAAGGAATTATTCGTGGTACTCTTTTAATAAAATTTAAAATTTTCGTTAAGTTTTCTAAATTTTTATAAGCTTTATTTGTTTCTTACAAAGCTTGGAGTGTAAAAGCTTTTTTATTATTTTTGCACTCAAGCAGCTAATACAAAATGCACGAAATATAACCACGGAACTATAAGCCTGCATAGACCTCTAAAAAGAACGTGATAGGACCCCGCGAACCGAAATAGACAAAAACCTAAGGAACAGAGAAGTAAACAGCAAACTCAGAAAAGCTGTTATGAGCCTATACAAGAATACAAGAACACAAGAAACAGAGTAAGAACAGGTAATACGCAATCAGACGAGTTTAGAGTCAATGATGGCTTACGACAAGGAGGTGTACTAGGCCCCATTCTATTCAATATTATACTAGATGATCTTCTTCTTCTTAGTCGTTAACCTGATGCAGGTATCGTGATATCATGCAGCTGTTAGGTAATTTTTCCAATGTTCCTCCACGTTTTTCTTCTGCCAATCTGGCACATTCTGACAATGGAGCGCCAATGGTAGCAACAATATGGTCCGTGTATCGTGTAGGAGATCTACCTCTACTTCTTTTGCCTTCTACTTTTCCCTGGATGGTAAGTTTTTCAAGACCATTTCTTCGAAGCACATGTCCAAAATAGCTTATTATCTGTTCTGTTATTTGTGTTCTTAGTCTTTTCTTTATGTTTAGCTGGACCAGTATGGATTCATTTGTTCTTCGGGCCACCCATGGTATTCTCAGCATTCGTCTCCAGCAGTACATTTCAAATACATCTATGTTCTTTTTGTCTTTCTCAGTAAGGGTCCAGCATTCCGATGCATTAGTAAAAACTGGAAAAATTAGACTTCTTGCTAGTCTCATTTTTGTATCGGTAGTAATTACATGGCTTTTCCAAATTTTTGTTAATTTTGCCATAGCGCTTTTTGCGATTGCTGACCGCCCCTTTATTTCTTCAGTACAGCCTCCTTTGTTGGTTATTAATGAGCCCAGATACACAAATTTATCTACAACAGCGATATTGTTTATCCCAACCAGATGATTTTGATTGTTGTTAGCTCTGTCAATTATCATGATTCTCGTTTTATCCCTGTTTATTTTAAGGCCCATCGTTAAGCTTACGTCTTCTATCCGTTGTAGCAGGTGAATCAATTCAGTTTCAGAACTAGCGAGGATAGTAGTATCATCTGCATATCTCAAGTTGCAAATCTTCTTCCCGCCAATGGTGATGCCACCGTTCCAGTCCTCAATAGCTTTCCGCATTATCCATTCACCATAGATGTTAAATAAAATTGGGCTTAGTATGAAGTCTTGTCTTACGCCCTTTGTGACCCTGAAACTGTCAGTTAGTTCCCCATTTATTCTAACTCTGGCATAATTGTTATTGTACAGGCTTTTAATTAGCAGTATCAGATGATTAGGGACTCCCATTTCAGACAAAACCTGCCACATTTTACTCCAGTTGACCAAATCGAAAGCTTTACTATAATCTATGAAGCACAAATATGTTGTGATGTTGAATTCTCTGGATTTTTCTACAATCTGCCGTACGTTTAAAATTTGTTCTCTAGTACCACGTCCTGGGACGAAACCTGCTTGTTCCTCCGCAATGTTAGGTAGTAAAAAGGGCTTTATCCTCTCGAGAATTATGTGTAAGAGTATCTTACTGCAATGCGCAATTAGAGCAATTGTGAGATAGTTGCTACATAAATCTTTCGCTCCCTTTTTATGTATGGGAATATATAGTGATTGTGTCCAGTCCTCAGGCCATTTACCTGTCTCCCACACTCTTTGACAAATTTGATGTATTATATCCACTCCAACGTCATCTAGGGTCCAAATGATTTCAATAGGTATGTTATGTGGACCGGCAGCTTTTTGACTTTTTTGCCTCATAATTGCTGCTTCAACTTCACTTTTGAGTACGTCAGGTTCCGTCGCAAAACTGGCATCTTCTTGTTGTCATGGGGCGTCTGTGCTTTCCTCCATCATCAGTCGTCCACAGTATTCTTTCCATCTGTGTAAAATATCTTTTTTAGAAGTGAGTAGAGTTCCGTTATCATCTTTGATAGCAGGGTAGTTTGGTGTAAAGGAACGTGCTATCTGCTTTATTTTTTTAAACATGTCTCTGGTCTCAGTTTTGGTTTTATGCCCTTCTATTTCCATGCAGATTTTGTTCAAGTGTGTGTTCTTGTCCTTTTTGCAGAGTCGTTTTATTTGACCGTTCAGCGCTTTATAGGCCTCTTTATCACTTTCACTGTTCAGTCCTGTGGCTTTTAAGCACTTCCTCTCCTGTATTTTAGTCCACGTGGAGTCCGTTATCCATTGTTTCCTTCTAGGAAGGAATCCATCCATTCAGTCTATCCATTGTTTCATACTAGATGATGTACTGAAGGAAACTAGAGAAGAAACATCAATAATATTTGTTGGACATAGAAACCTGGAAATGAACATATATAAAGTACAACAATCCTTCTCCTGCATGAAATCGGCTAGTTCTCTTCCTTTGTCCATGCCTGTCCATGCTTCCGACGTTGAGAGTTGCAACTCTCAGGACTAGCTTATTTGCCCCCTTCTGTCCTCTAAGCTTCTACTCCCCTAGCTTACTTTTTACTCCCCTAGCTTACTCCCCTAAATCTGGTGATGCTGTAACGGCTCCTTGCTTACAGGGAACGCCCTAGCCTCTAAACTATTTTTCATATTTCCGTGTGAATTTTTGGCACCCTCTTGTTTTGAAAAAAAAACGAGACAAAAATGCGCCATTTGGCTACACTTCTCGATTCCATGCTCTTCTAAGGTCTTCTTGGCGGATTGTAACCTTTATTTGGATGTCTAGACTATGCTCCTCACAGCTTATATCAGAAAAGTTGGCAGTAGATGCCTTAAGTTTGTCAAACTTTGTCCCTGGTTGCAGCCTTGTAACATCGAGTGATACATATTTTGGTACCGTTTTAATTTGTGAGTTCTCATGATTCCTTCCTACAACAGACCGTCGATTTGAACGCTTTCTAACCCTTCTATATTGCTTTTGACCTGAACCTCTTTATTTAGCTGCTGAATTTCATGTATTTTGCGGACTGTTTGGACCTACATTACAGCTACGCTTACTTGCTTAAGTGAAAGGAATTTATCGGAGGTTGAGACTTGTTTTTGACATCCGAGAGTGGTATTTTTTTATATACTTTGTTGGGGTGCCTGTTGTTTGAATGATTTGATAAGGGTTTTGTTTTGTTTTTGTTGTGTCATGCTAGCATATGTCAAAGTTGCTGTCAAAGCTGAGACAGCTCCTCCGTTGCCAGATTGACTTTTCAAAGGTACTGAATTTTTATTATTCTTGACAAACATATCAGCTTTTTCTTCCAGTAGCTGAATGTTTTTATATAATAGAACCTCCTTGGCATTTAATTCCATAATAAGAGTATCTTTACCTTTAAGTGACTCATTTTTAGCTTCCAACAATTCACAAAATTCCGTGCCGTTTTCCATTACCTCAGTGTCGTTCAGACAGTATTTCACGGAGTTTTTTATTGCTACAGCCACTAGCCCAGCTACTTGAAGGGCACATGAGATATGGAACACTTTTCCACAATTTATGCACTTAATAATACTATTAACTACAAGTTTTTGGCAATATTTTCAGATTTTAGAGGAGCTCTTTTCAGCGTCGTCATCACCCACCATATTGCCATTTACATCTTACAATTATTACATAATATATTACATCCCAATTAGCGGAAAGAAAAATAGATATATGTGTTCTCACAGAAACCAAGAAAAAGGAAAAAGGAAATGAAGAGATAGGAGAATATATACATATCTACAGCGGAGTGAGTAAAGATAACAGAGCTAAGAGGGGAGTCTCTATTGCCATTCGAAAAAATCTTAAAAACAACATTAAATCGTGGACTGAAGTAAATGAACAACTACTAATACTGGAAATGAAAAAGAATGGGCACAATATCGTAATTGTCGGAGTATATGCCCCAAACGAAGATGCAAATCCAGAAAGTAAAGACGATTTCTACGACAATATGAATGAAATACTCTCTGAAGTTAAAGAACACTGTGAAATCTTTATACTAGGAGATTTAAACGGCAGAGTAGGGACAGAAGAAAATAGCAGAATCGTAGGAAGATATGGAGAACAAATAACCAATGACAGCGGAATGCGTCTTAGAGATTTTTGTGAAATAATGTCTCTCAAAATTATGAATGGATTTTTTCAACATAGAAACATCCACAAATTTACATGGATACAACCTACTAGGAATCTGCGCTCGATAATCGACTTTGTAATCCAACGTCAAACTTCCCAGCTGAAAACAACTGACGTAAGGGTATACCGTGGATCAGAATGTGGATCCGACCATCATTTACTTATGGCCAATGTGATAGTTAACTATCGCAAAGACAATAACACTCAGGTACAGAATATAGAAAAGGGACAAAAAGTAACATCTCCTAAATATAACCTAGAAAGCTTAAAAGAAGATTCAACAAAATTTCTTTACAAATTACGACTGGCCACAAAATTACAAAATGTGGATCGAGAAAATATAACAGCGGAAGAATTACACCATCAACTTAAAAAGTACATTCATGAGGCTGCAAGTGAAGCTTTGGGGTATAAAGACAAACATGAAACAAAAAATCAAGAATGGTGGTCGGAGAATATGCAAACGTTAGTAAACAAGAAGAAAACTGCTTATCAGAAATGGATGTCAACGAGAAAGGAGGAAGATCACAAGGTATATACGAAATTAAATCGAGATGTAAAAAGAGAAGTAGTGAAAAGTAAAAATGAGATGTGGGATGGAAGATGTGCAGAGGTGGATAGGTATATGGGTGGAACAAGAGTTGGGCAAGCGTGGAAGGTGATAAAGTCTCTCCGGAGAGAAGGAAAGGAAAAATCTAACTTAAAATTAATAGATCTGAAACAGTGGAAACAGCATTATGAGGTCTTATTGACAGAGGATAGACGTAAATTCCAAGATATCGAAATGGAAGAAATATCTGAACATACACAAATAATTGAGATAACAACCGGAGAGTTAAGCGATGCCCTCAAAAGATCGAAAAACGGTAAAGCAGCAGGACCTGGAGACATCCCAATTGAGTTGGTAAAGTATGGACCAAAAATATTACACGAGATGATGGTTAAACTATTTAATAAATGCTTAAAAGGACAAAATATCCCTGATGATTGAAATGTTTGGAATGTTGGATACATCAGCTCAATATACAAAAAAGGGGATAAACGCAATTGCTCTAATTATAGAGGAATAACTGTTACTAGCTCAGTTGGGAGGTTGTACGGTCGAATAATAAAAAAACGAATTGAATCAGAATATGAAGACATAGAGGAACAAAATGGATTTCGGGCAGGAAGATCGTGCATTGATAATATATTCGTTCTGCAGCAGGTAATCGAAAAACGGAAGGCAAGGAATCTATCTACCCACCTATTGTTTGTAGATTTAGAGAAGGCATATGATACGGTACCTTTGAAAAAACTATTTTATACATTGACGAAAGTAGGTCTCAGTAGAGAGTATGTGGATGCTATCGCAAATATATACAAAAATGCAAGAAGTGTCGTTAAAGAAGGAAACTTTATATCTGAATCATTTCCAATAACCAAGGGGCTTAAACAAGGATGTTGTCTGTCTCCGACCCTGTTTAAAATATATATATATATATATATATATATATATATATATATATATATATATTCAATCATCGCTAGAGCAGTGGAGAAAACAAGTATCCGGAATGGGAATAGACATAGGCGGTGGTGAATGTCTAACAGCTTTATTTTTCGCAGATGATCAAGTAGTCGTAGCGAATGACGAGGAAGACATGGACTACATGTTTAGAAAACTAAAGAAAGAATATGAAAAATGGGGCCTCAATATGAATATGGCAAAGACAGAGTATCTTAAAATAGGTGATGGTGAAGAAGATCCAGAGTTAGAAATTAGAAACACAAAAACATGCAATGAATATAAATATCTCGGATCTATAATTTCTAAAGAAGGCACTACCAAAAGAGACATCGAAAACAGAACACAGCAGGGAAAAAAAGTGGTAAACATTCTAAACTCTCTACTTTGGTCTAAAGATATTAGACAAGAAACGAAATTGACAATCTATCGAACCTTGGTAGAGCCTATTATGACTTATGGGGCAGAGGTTTGGCAGATAACGCAGAAGGATAGAAAAAGAATAGAAGTAGTAGAAATGGATTTTCTAAGGAGAGCGTGTGGTATATCCAAAAAAGATCACATCAGGAATGAAGATATTAGAAAGGGGACAAATACTGTATATTCCAGTGTAGATAGAATTGAAACGAGACAACTAGTGTGGTATGGTCACGTGAAACGAATGAATGAAGATAGATGGCCAAACAAAGCTTTAAATTACATACCACAACAAAGAAGAAGAAGGGGAAGGCCTTCAGTTGCCTGGGAAGAAAATGTACGGCACATAATGAGATAGAGCCATCAGAGAAGACGAATGGATGGACAGAAAACGATGGCGGTCGAAATGCGAGAAACGGCAGAGGCTGTAGGAACCTTGCTTATATATATATATATAATATATATATATATATATATATATATACATCCCAAGTGTCTACCAAATAAATTACTAGTTTAACAGAGTAAAAATATTTTTAAAAATTGCGCTGAAACTGACATATTATTTATGTTTTCGGGAATAATACACGATCATAATCTCGTAGGTTTTAAAAAAGCGCACCTAAATGCATTTCTTCTAGATTCCTCCGAGCATTCCGGTCTATCCGGCCAGTTTCCATAAATTACCTGTAATTACTATCGCCGTGTTCTGCCTCCACTTCCGCCTTCTCGCCAACAACGACCTCCTGACAACGAATACGACCCAGATATTGCTCCTAATTAATAAAGGTGTTGAGTATTAGACCTCGGCCGATCACAGATAAAGGGCCGTAATTTCGCAGCAGGAACTGGCAAAGTAGCGTAAATAATTACGAATTCCTCTAAATTACATTCAGGCAAGTAACAATCAAATTTACAACCCGTCGAGGAACAAAGAAACCATCAGCTTCGGTTATAATTGGAATATTGATTCCGGATTTTTTCCAATGTTCTCTAACACGGTTCGTCATTTGCATTACATACGCTGTTTGAAGCTATTCGCGTGAGTTATAATTGATTTTGGCGTACTTCTGACGGCTTTGGAAATTCTATAAAGTTTAGAGTAGGTACGGTCACGTAAATTACAATTTTATTGTCTTAACACCGTCGTTTGTATATTGTTAATATCGCAACAAAGATTAATAAACTATAGTGCGGATTGAATAATTGCTCCCTTTTTATTTTAATACAAGAATCGAGGAAAATTACAAACCTATTAAACTTTTTGTTCAGAATGACTGTCAGTTATAAAACATGCTCTATATTTGACGGTTAGGACGCTAAAAACTTTATTAGCTTTAATTTATGTTTTATTTTATGTTCACTATAATTATAAACTGTTAATTTAATTTATTTACACTAATACTATTTTTATTTATTTACGCTAACACTAAAACATAATTAATTTATATAATATATATTTATTACTTAATACATACACAAATTTATATTTCAGACTTTATAATATGAATTTATCATAAAAATGAATTTCTTGGACCACGTTATAATAGTTGGGGATTACCCAAGGGATATGAACTCTCCCTTACAATCTTAAGAAAATTATATGAACATTTCTTAAACTGGTTTTGTGAAAATGGTTTTAATTTATCCACTAATAAATCAAACGTATTTTTAACGACCTAATATTTTTAACATAATTACTATTTTAATAAATGACCAAAGTTTAAATTTCTGTAAGTCATTAAAATATCTAGGTATATTTCTAGATCAAAAGTTAACATGAAAAGTACACATCGAGTGTATGCTTGACAAAAGCAATAAAGGTCTCAATTTTTTAAAATCAATTTCTAAAACTTGGTGGGGTGCTGACGTAGAAACAGCCAGAAGTTAGATTTCCAGGTTCCCTTTGTAAAACGGTATGTCGACGATCTAATTTTAGCAACCCCGTCGAACAAGACGGACGACACTTTATCAGTTTTTAACTGCTTTGATCCTCACCTACAATTTACATGTGAATTGGAGGTTGAGAACAGTATCCCGTTTTTAGATATGTGAATTATTCGCACTCCAGATAACAGATTAGTCACTACCTGGTACAGAAAAGAAATAGCTAGCAACCGTTTCTTAAACTACCATTCGACACATCCAATCAGATATAAACTTAACCTGGTACAAGCCTTCAGCCTTAGAGTACACATGTTGACACATCCGCTTTACAATGAAGAATCTCTCAATCTACTGAAGTCTATTCTCATAGATAACTCCTATCCGGCATACATTATCAATAAATTTCTATATTCCAAAAGCTATGGGCAGTTCATCACTGAAACACCCAACGGGCTAACATTAGCGTCTATTTCTAACAGAATACAAATGAATGAGTCCCCTCTCACTCCTGAACAACCCATAAAATATGCTTCGCTCCCGTACTTCCCACAAATCACGAACAAGCTAATCAAACTTTTCCAAAACTTACCTGTCAAAATAGCTTTAAAAAACACCAGAACCGTAGGAAAGTTATTTTCTAAGACAAAAACTCCATTGGCCCCTCTAGAACAAACTAACGTCGTCTATCATGTACCCTGTGCGGAGTGCAACTCCTGTTACATTGGCCACACCAGCCGTTCTCTTCAAGGTCGACTAACGTCCCATAAAAGCGACATTAGGATTTCAAAACCATCCTGTGCCCTAGCACAACATGCCATTTCAACCAAACACAGTATCGACTTCACTAATACCAAAATACTTAGCAAACAAAAAAATTATCATAAGCGTTCTATCCTTGAAATGTGTCAAATTCTTAAACATCAATCATCCCTAAATAAAAGAACCGACATCGACAACTTGAGCCAGATATATCACTCTCTGATCATACACAACAAATAATAAAAAAAACACTTACAAGATAGTAACTTCATTCCCCTTTTTCTTTCCCTATTTTTAAATTTTTTTTTTGTTTTTTTTTGTTTGTTTTTTTGTTTTTTAAAGACAAAGGAGGAGGAAAAAAAAATATTCCTTTTTGTAAAATAGGGTTGTCCCCGTTCTGTTTACTAACTTTTTTAATAATTGTACCTCACTGCTTTCCAAAGAAACATATGTACGACACAAGCCACATGTGCAAATATGACAGCCTACAACCGATAGAAAACAATCTAAGAGATTATTGTGTTGGATCTTCGAAATAGCTTACACCCACATTGAGATGAAGCTATCGCTAAAACTTAAATAAACAATAGTGCTCTTTCAGTTTTTTCTTGTGTGTTTTTTGTTTCGTTTCTATCGTTTAGTTTTTAAGTTTTTAATGTTAAGTTATCGTAGAGTGTTTTTAACATCTTTAAAAAAAACTACAAATTGTTTTTGTAAGTATAAACCCTTTTGGTTATTTACTTATATTTTAAATCTTTTTATTTTTATTTGTAGTGAACTGATGATGCTTTTGAAAACAAAAAGCGAAACGTATTCAATTAAATCAATGAAGTAGTTGACGACTTTCATTTGCCTATTATTGACCGATACAATCTCTGCTATTCAACTATTGAATATATTTTAAATTTAATCAACGGTCGTATTTTTTGCTATGTATGTATATGTATACACTTATGTGTATATGCATACCCTTTTTATTTTATTTAGTATTAATTATATTAGAAGGGCTATCAGGGCTCAGGGCTATTTTTTATCGTTAATTTTTCTACGTGGCTTCCAAGTAATATCTATACTATTGCCTTTGAGGGAAAGATGGACAATGGGAAAATAAATGAAAATAAATAAATTTGTAATACTTATATTATCAAACAATTTCTTAAAAATTACTTTCAAATTATTAATTAAAATAAATTTATTAATAAACCAAACATATAACCTATGCTTTAATTCGTTTAATTAACCTTAAAAATTCTGTAATGCTGATACACAAATTATCAATACCTTTTATGACTTGTACTCAAAAGGAAGATCTATTCCTTTTGAATTAAATTTTATATATATTATGAAAGCGAATAGCTAAACGAATCAAATTAGTTATGATATCGTTACGAATATGGTTAAAAGTCCTTTTTGTATTGTATTGTAACGATTATTTTGCCTACCTCATTGGGATCATTATTGCGAATGGCTACTCAGGTTTTTTTTGGAGAGCTGGGTCGTGAGAAAGTAAATGACAACTGGACTGGAATAAGGTAACTACAAAATTGAATAAAAAAAGGGGTACTTACATGAATCTCCTGGACAAACACAACACAAGAAGGTTCTCAAGCTATTTGAAATGGACGCCGCTTACAATAATCTACTTGCTGAATGAAAGAAAGCCTTTTCTTTCCTGAATTTCACTAAATGTTATGTTTTTCCCAAAAAGATTAATTTTATTTAAAACTTCTAAGTGTCGCAATGTTCGGGGCCAAATAACTCTGTTAGGAGAAGACCTTATTCTAAGAAACTCGGTTTCCTATTTGGGAGTTCATTTTATTAGGAGTCTCAACTGGAATATTGACATTCAAGATACCCTTGATAGGGTGAGAAAGACCCGATAAACTGGGCAAGACGTCATCCAAAACTTTATTGCACATCAGATCCATAATCGAATGCAAGACATGCATCTATACTTCTCTGAAGACCTATGAAATTAATTCCATCATGGCAACCGAAAGAAAAATCCTCAGATTCTGCATAAGGAAGAGCAGGCTATATCCATCAGCACACATACACACACTGGCTTATATTCCCCCAATTAAGGAAAGAATCCTATCTTTCAGAAGGAGGTATGTCCTAAGAACCATTGCTGGCTCGAACAACAGAGACAAATGAAGACTAAAGACTCCTTACAATCGCCGAGGCCAAATACTCACCAGGCTTCCTAAAAGAAAAGTTCCGTTTCCTCCAGCTTAACTTCTCCACAACACTGGACATGAACTCCCTGATGAGTATTTTGAAATTTTTTAACCATTCCCTATCAAATATCGCAGTTAACTACTGACATACTTGGCAAAGTTCTCCCATATTCCTGTTGTGTGCTTCTTACCATTGTCCACACAGACACGTCTCCTTCTGAACTCCCCCCTTCTTTTTAGCAGTTCACTACTTCTTTACCAATACAACAAACAACTCGTTTACCACACTATTATTACTTAAAAAAAAGGAGTACCACTTTCTTGAAGAGACACTAAGCTTAAGATTAGTGGAAGCTGGGCACTGGGAGACAAGCTTCAAAACTCGGCTTTTGGAATACTCAAGCCTTTGCCTGGAACCATATGGATAACTTTTAAAGTTGTTTGAAACTCCGTTCTTAAAATCCCTTAGGTGAGCGACGGCATGAAAACAAAACAGTGACTAGGTGAATATTTTTGCAAAAACTGACACATTACATTCGAGTATAATTTTTCTTTTTACCAAGAAATTTGCCGGTTTCTTAACACGACCCACGCCGCGTGTTTTTTCTTTAAAAACTCTCCCAAACCTAAATTTACTTGCCTTAGTTTCTGTGTACCGGCTTCCCCAGTTTCCTCTCACCCCTATAGAAGTCGAAGGTACTAGCCAATCGGAATTCTTTTCAAACACTTGCTCAGGGTAATTGACCTTGATCATTGCTTGGCTTTTAAACTCGCAGAACTAAAACGTACAAATATAACCATATTTTTATTATGCAGTTGAATTTTTTCTCCGATGTGGAATATAAACAAAGACACACGAAACTTTATACATGGCCCAGCGGCGTATTGGCTCCTTTTCTTTTCCGACTGTGCTCTGATCATCTACTGTTCGTTATCTTGGATGATTCACACATCCCTGTTCTCTTCAGTTTCTCCCTAGTGAAAGTCTCTCACTCACACACTAACGCCGCTACAGTTTCACCAAAAAACCTCCTGGATAAGCACCTATCCCACAGGAAAACACTTTCTTAAAGGATTTTCACTTCACCGATTAGCACTACACATATGCTACACCTGTTTTCCTTACTACAGGATGTAAATTCCGCTTTGAACTCCTACCACTGCCTTGGCTTGTTCTGCCTAGATATAGAGACAAGACAAGACACCTCAAATACTATACACAATTTTTATTTAAAAGCAATTCAGCTCACTTTTACTGCAGGCTATGGAGCAACAAAACAACCAGCTTCTTCAGCAGAATTTCAGAGCACAGTACAATCTCCTCCGGCATTGCAAAATCGGCTTGGCGTCGTTTCCCTCTACCTTCCGCTTCTACCAATCAGATTCCACTATCATAAACTCCACACCTTAAATTCCAATCAATCACCTACACTACTTTCTCAGTAAACAAACTCGCTGTCGTAATGACCTTATATCATTTGGTATTTCCAATTTCATGAATAATTCTAATTCTAATTCGCACATTATTATTTTCAGTCCTGTTTGTTTTAGTAGTTCTTCTTGTATCATTCTATGAATAGTTCTTGAATATTTTCATTCTGTATTCTTGCCAAAATCTTAGTTTATCTTTGATGTCTACAATCAGTTTACCATTATCATCTTTGAGTATTCCATAGTGTGCTCGCTTTTTGGTATTTGTTAGTTCTTTTACTTTTTTATGCATATTAAAGCTGTCATATTTTCTGTCATACTGTTTTAATTCTATGCATTGATCTGTTAATCACTTTTTCTTGGCCTTTTTTATCTCTACTTTAATTCTACTTTCTAGTTCTTGATATTTTTTCCCTTGGGTTGTCCCCTCTCTTCCATGCTATAATTTTTGAATTCATCCACTTCTGTTTTTTATTTGTCTTTTCAGGCTTTAAATTTTCTTCTGCAGCCTTTAGTAATGCTTTCTGAATATTGCTCCACTTTTCATTGACATCTTCTGATGGTAAGATTTCTTCTCCTACTTCTGTTAGATTTGAGTTGACTTGTTGGATCACTTTTTGATGTTTTTCTCTTTTTCTTAATTTTTATAATCAAACGTTGGTTTATTTTTAGGTATTACAATCTTTTTGAGTTGTACGTGCATTCTAGCGATCAATGGGTTATGGTCTGAGTTGACATCTGGTCCGGGGTATACTTTTTCTGCTTTAATTTAAATCATCTAGTCCAAATTTCCTAAAATATTCATCAACTTCTTCTCCCTCGACTTTAACATTAAAGTTTCCCATTACTATCGTAATGTTCTCTTTTTTAATAGATTTTAAAATTGTGTCTCACTTCACGTCTTACATATTACATTTTGTGTCAATTTAGAATTGTGTGATCTTAAATATATTATGTCTAAGGAGACATGTATTGCTTTAATTGGGATTACTGTCTTCGGCTAACAATAATTCAAGAGCAAGTACATGAGACGCATTGGCCTGCCGAACTACCTCTTATTTAAGGATCCGTAGAGCCTGTAATAATCCACCTGTTCGTGATTAACGCATCGAAGGGTATTATACTGTGCAATCGACAACGGCTGAATTAGTGTAATAATTTTGCTTTCAGCGACACAAACTATTAGCTCTGAGGCAACTAGGAATTACGTATTTAATAATTACTGTTGAAAATGGTTATACGTGAATATTGTTTTTTGATTAAGTAAATTAGATAGTAAAGTAAATTTTAGTAAAGTTAATAGTGTTGTGTGAATCCAGGATATTTATTATCGTTTTTTATATATACCATATTTATTCTAAACAAAAAAATTTCTATTGTGAGGAAGTTGCGAAAGAAAAATAGTATAATCATTCTGGAAAACAAAATATATCGTCTTCTTCTTCTTCCTTCTTGTATGTAGGCTTTTAAGCGTATTTCTTCTTTAATATTCGCCCTTAGATTGTCTAAATTATCGCACCATCTTTTTCTGCATCTGCAAATACTTCTTCTTCCATTTGGTAGTCAGGCCGACAGCGTTAAGACTGATTTCTCAAAGGCCTTTGACCGGGTTAATCATAATCTTTTGGTCCATAAACTTCATGCATCTGGCTTTGGTGACCGAATTGTAAATTCGATTAAAAGTTTTCTGATGGCACGTACACAGCAAGTTCGTATTAACAATTATATTTCAAAAGAATTTGATTGGTATTCTGGTGTACCACAAGGGTCTCATTGTGGTCCCTTGTTTTAACTTGTTCATTAACGATATTGGTAAGGCTATCAAAAACTCACACTTCCTGCTATTTGCTGATGATCTTATTTCGTTGTATACATAATAAACCGGATAGAGATCTCCTGCAAGATGATGTAAATAATACTATAAGTATGTTTATGGTCAAAACAAAATGGTTTAAGCTTAAATCCAACTAAATGTTCTTGTATTTCATTTGGTCGTATAAATGTTCTAGTAGCCAATAGATATATTCTTAATGATGTACTTTTGGAGTCAGTGAGATTAAAGATTTGGGTGTATTATTGGATTGTGCATTTACATTTAGAAGCCATTTTCTTAAAATTAAGGAAACAGGATTTCGTAATCTTGGTTTTATTGATCGTAGCAGTCATGATCTCCCATCCATTGTATTCAAATTATTCTATTGCTCTCTGGTACGCTCAGGTCTTGAATACTGCTCTGTTGTCTGGTCTCCATTTTATCATGTGTATCTTTACGAATACAAATAAACCCATATTTGATATAATCATCATTATACTTGCGTTTCTTTGCTGAGCTCATCTTGACCTACAATAAATTTTCTCACCCAAATCAATGAAATCAATGACAGTCAACTACGACAATTAAAATTTCACCACAAGTACCCTTTTATAATGCAAAAATATCTGCAGGTTATAGGTCGCGGTATCTCAGCGAACCCATTTTAAAAACCCCTGCTTTATACGATAGTAACGAAATACTACCCAACTAAAACGCATATCGTACTTAAACGGTATCTGATCGTTTGTAAACAAGAAGCTATCAAACCATGCCACATTTAAACCGTTCTGCAATATATGTTATCGCAACTTTTTAACATATTTAGTAGTATTCACATACTTGTACACCTTCTATATTAACGAAAGCATCTTTTACTTTTCTCCGCTCAATTCACTTATTACACCAATTCAATTTATAGAAAAAATTAACCTTTTCAATAAACAGTAGAATGTATTAAAAATCCAATTTGCAACTTAATGAAAGTTTTAAAATCGTTCCTGCAAATATAAAGCGTTTCTATATTTCGATAGACCGGTTATGCGCTTACAGAGGAAAATGGCACTCATTAACAAAATTGAAAAACCAAAAAAACATTTAAATTGCATGCTACAGACTAGAATCAAATAGCAAATTAAGTTCTTGAATAATTTATTTTTGAAACAATCGTTAAATAATAAACAACTTTTTTGCTTGTCATTGACAAAGCTACGAGTTAGTCAATAAATACATATTCAAATTGGCAAATTAATATTTTATGATGCGGAATTACTAACTAGCAATAACAGTGCAACTCTTTATTTATATTTTTTTGAACTTTTTGAAATCCACCGAATTTTTTTGACGACACGTCTTTTGACTAATTTTTAATAACTGAAGTCACATATTTGTAACATGAGTTAAAATATTTCTTCCTAAGAGTTAATCGAGTTGAGTTCCGAACAAGTAATTTGGTAATTGAACTAATATTTGAACTAATAATAAGTTTATTTAACTTTATTTTTTTTTCCAGGTAAAACATTTGCTACTAATATAATCCTGAACTTATTTTGATGATGTAAAGCAACATACAGGTAAGTTAATACCCATAAGTCAGATAATTTATAATTATAGTATACTTTAAAACTGTAATCTGATTTCTGATTATCGTTTATAATATTTCACAATTCTGGCGAAGGAGCGTGCCTCCGCCAATTTTTACAAAATTAGGGTGCACAATACTCCACAAATATTTTCTATGATATGACATAATATTACCCATTAAAAATGTTCGCGCTAACCAAATTGTTTAAGAACGTAAGACAACCGTAAAGTAAAATAATTGGTAGATTCGACTGTTACTTGACGGAAATTAATTTTATGTAACAATAAAACACTGAAAACTTTGTTTTCAAAACTTCCACAAAAATTTATTATATAATCTTATCACTACAACTGTTTCGGTTGATTGCCTTTCAAATAGATCACTTGAGAAAGGCAATCTGCCGAAACAACTGTAGTGATAAGATTATATAATAAATTTTTGTAGAAGTTTTCAGTGTTTAATTTTTACGTAAAGTAAAATATTAAATTAAAAAAGTATTTTTCGATTATCTGTATTTTCTTCTAGGGCATCTCTTAGAGAGTTGAGTATGCTATATTTGAGTCGTTCACTGTTATATTTGGGACACTGTATTAAAAAATGTTTTACCGTTATAACACTGTTGCATACTTCACACACTGGTTTGTTTTTGCGCTGTAATAAATAGTCACGGGTAAGTCGTGTATGGCCGATACGGAGACGGGTAAGTATCACTTGCTCTCTTCTGTCTTTTATTGTTGGTTTCCAAATATGTGGGTGTTTGTTGACTTACGTATAGCCTTGATGGAGTGTTGTTCCAAGTTTGTTGACATTTTTGAATTATTTTCTGTTTTAAGTATGGTTTTAAATCGTTTTGTACCAATATGTTACTTTCTTCGGACATCGGGTTAGTTGGTGCGTTTTTAGCTAGTTTATCTACGGCTTCGTTACCTTCAATTCCTACATGAGAAGGCACCCATAAAAAGTGCACTTGGATGTTCTTATTAGAAATGTTTTTAAGTTCTTTTTTAATAAGAAGTAGAAGGGGGTTGTCACAGTATAATTGAGTCAGTGAGGAGAATGAACTTAGAGAATCTGTGATTATTATACATTTTTCTTTGTTTTTGTTTTGTATCAATGATAGTTCTTTTAGAATTGTGAATAATTCAGCCGAAAAAATGGTTGTCATTGATGGCAATTTAAAACTAACTGAGGTGTCTTCCGAATAAATTGCTGCTCCAACTCTGTCTTCATTTTTTGACGCATTGGTGTATATGTTGTAGGTGTTGCCATATCTGTTTAATAGTGTATGAAACTTTTGTTTAATGACGGTTGATGATATCTCTGATTTTCTTAGGTTTGTTAGACTGATGTCGATAGCAGGAGCAGATATTGTCCATGATGCAGGGTTGTGGATTAATTAGGTATCAAATGTTTTTGGTAATTAAAAAGTTAATTTTGATAAGTAAGATTGTATACGAAAGTAAAAAGGATGATCAATTTGATGTGTTTGTTGAAATTTATTTGTAAATCGATCAGTAAAAACGTTATGCAGTATTGGATTATTTCGGTTTGATTACACTGCCGCTGCATATGTTAGTCTTAGATATTGTCTTCTGAAAGAAAGAGGAAATTCTCCACTTTCCCAATAGAGACTTTGAATGGGACTTGTATAGTGAGCACCTAAAGAAATACGTAGACATCTATTTTGGATGATATCCAGTGACCTCCAGTGAGTTAAATGTGTCTTTTTGGAGGAGTTGTAGACGATGACTCCATAGTCAAGTTTTGATCGAATTATGGATTTATAAATAAGTATTAAACTTGAATAATCGGCACCCCAGTTTTTAAAGGCAGGTGATCGTAGTAAATTTATACCAGGTAGACAGGATTTTTTCAGCTGTTGAAGATGTGTCTTTCAACTTAATTTTTTATCAAACGTCATACCCAAGAATCGGATTTCTTCTACATAATCTAGTTTTTGTTCGTGTAGATATAATTCTTTTGTTTGGGTTTGATTTCTCTTTGAGAAACAGATTGCTTTCGTTTTTGAAGTGTTAAACTGAAGTCCACTTCTAGCTGACCATTTCTCAATGTGTGTTAACGCGTTTTGAATGTGATTGTATATCGTTGCTTTCAAAAAAATTTGAAATGTATTTTAATATGTTACCCCTTATTAACCAGTTGCTGAGTGTTTTAATGATTGAATATTTCCAAACTGTATCATATGCTTTGCTTATATCAAAAAATATTCCAACACAATGTTGTCTTATTGCAAATGTTTCGTGGATTTCTGATTCTAAGTCAACGAGGTTGTCTAAAGTTGAGCGATGTTTTCGGAAACCACATTGTTCTGAATAATTAAGTTGTTTGATTCTAAATACCACATAAACCTATTGTTTATTATCTTTTCTAATATTTTACCTATGCTACATGTGAGTGATATCGATCGATATGTTTGTGGATCTGATTTTGGTTTAGTTGGTTTTAGAATAGGTATTATGATTGAATTTTTCCATGATTTAGGAAATACGTTTCTGGATAGGATTACATTGTAAATTTTGAGTAGATGTTTTTTAGATTGAGGGCCTAAATTTTTTAGAAATATAAACGGTATATTGTCAGGTCCAGGACAAGTGTTCTTACAATTATAAAATACATTTTCTAATTCTTCCTCCGTTATTGGTATATTTAGATCGTTATTATTTGGATCGTAATATTCTATAGGATTATTTTCTTCTTTTATTTTGATTTTTAAGAAATTGGAAGTATAATTTAAGTTACTTGAGTTATATTCATAAGTAGATGCTAGTATATTGGATATTTCTTCTGGGCTTTTATAAATAGTGTTATTTTGAGTTAGAAAGTTGATTGATTGTTGGGGTTGGGAATTAGACATTTTGCTGACTTTTTTCCATATAGTTGTTATAGGAGTTCAACTATGTATTGTGGTGACATCTTCTCTTCAAGAGTCACGTTTGGCCTTTTTAATAGTATACCTAGCGACTGCTCTTAATTTTTTGAATTTTATTGAATTTTCTTGAGTTTTGTGTCGTTTGAATTTATTAAAAGCTTGTTTCGATTGCTTTAATGCTTCTTTACAGTCATCATTCCACCAAGGTACCGACTGATGTTTGTGATCGTACTTAATTATTCCAACGTACTTTTTTGCTGATTCTGTGATTACGTTTGTCAGAGTATATTGTTTTGTCTATATCTACATTGTCATTTAGGGTTTTCAGATTGTTTTCAATATAAGTTTGAAATTCTGTCCAATTTGCGCCTTTTAAATTCCATTTTAGTTGTTGCGGGGTAGTTGATTGCAGTTCATTGCTTATTATGATAGGGTAGTGATCACTATCAAATAGATTTGTTAACACATCCCCGTAAGAGTATGTGTAATTGATGGTTCACAAATACATAGATCTATACTAGAGCCTTGACCTCTTCTTATGTCAAAGCGTGTATGTTGTCCGTCGTTAAGGATATTTAGGTTGAGTTCTTCTATTATTTTTTCTATTTTTCGACCTAGAGATTTTAGTTTTGCTGAACCCTATAACGGATTATGTGCATTGAAATCTCCAATTATTATCCGTGGAGCAGGTAGTTGATTTAATAGGTTTGAAATTTCTTTTGAATCGGGTTCTTTATTGGGGGAATGTAAATATTGCAAATAGAAAAAGAAATTGTGTCTGTGACTCTAATTCCAATTGCTTCGATAGTTGTTGTGAGTTTTATTGGTTTAGCGTCAAAGCTATCCTTTATGTAGATTGCTATCCCTCCACTTGCAATTTTCGAATTTTCTCGATTTCTAAAGAAACAATTGAAATTTTTTAAGTCATGAGCTTTGTTGTTTTTGAAGTTGGTTTCTTGTAAACATATCATACTAGGTTTATGTTTTGAAAGTAATAATTTTAACATTTCTAAATGGGTATAATACCCATTTATATTCCATTGAACTAGAGAGTTGAAAATGATGTGTTATTAATATTCTGTTGATGCGTCGCTTTCTAAGTCTGTTTGAAGGTCTAAGTTGATTTGCTTTAATATTTTATTTTTTATTAGAGTGCATTTGACTTTAATTTTTCGGTCCTTTAGGTAAGGGTATATATTAGTTAATAGATCTGTGACCTCTGCTGTTTCTTCTGTATACATTTTGGAGATACTTAACGGGTCTGGTGAGTTCTCACAGTTTTCAAAAAAGTCTAATAACTGTTCGTAAGTTATAGGGTAGTTGGAATTTGGATTCTCAAATAAAGTTTTACAGTATTTTAACATTTCTTCTAGTGTTTTTTGTGGTTTGACATTTTGATCTGATTTTACCTTCTTCTCTTTGTTTTTTGGTGTAATAAAAGTAGGTTCCTCTGTAGAAGTAGGTTCCTCTGTAGCTGGTAGAGAGAGTTGGGAAATTTTGCGTTTGTTTTGTACTTTGCCTGTATTTATATGCGTTGCCTTATTTTCTAAATCTATTTTTGTGTAGTTTGTTGTTTCTGAATCGTCTTTGGTTGGCTGCATGTGTGGTTTTTCTTGTCGGGTAGTTTGTGGTTGGGTTTCTTGTTGTATGCTTTCTTCATTTGATTGTTGTTGTTTAGTGTGTGCCTGGGTTTTTTGAGTTGATAGATTAGTTGTATTTTCAATTGGGTCTACATTTGGAACTGGATTATTTGATGCTGAATTATCTGATTCAATTTTTTGTTGTGGTTGGTTTGTTTACATATTTGGTAAGCTTGGTTATCTAATGATAGAAAAATCCTGTATGTCGTTTCGTCATATGTGATAAGAAAAGAATCAGGTAAGGGCTGGTTATTTAGTGGAAATATGTATGTTTGGCGCCTGAAACTCAAAATATGCTGGAATTGTGGTGTTGATGTGCCTATTCTTAAGAATGTTATAGGTAACAGAAGATTTAATCCATGTGATTTTAATACTGACATTAGGACTAAGTGTTGGATTGAGGGACAGACATTGGACAATACTAATCGCTGAGTGGGGCTAATTAGTCTACGAGCTTGTAAGAGTTGTTGGTTTATTTAAATTTTTTCATTTCTGTTTATAAAATCCTCAGCTAGTTTTGCGTTAGCTAAATAAATACATAGATGGAAATGTATTCTATTGTGGTGATGATTTGTTACGGAAGAATATGTAGGTGATCCATTAAATTGATATGATGAGGAGCTGTTTGATGTATTATTTGTAGGAATTTCAAATTGAATAAAACTATCCATTTTTAATTAACATTTATAACTAGAGTACGGTACTGGCAAACAACCTTCTTAGTTTGTAGTGGAACAGGTTTGTTCCACTACAAACTGTCCACTGGTACAAAGCTACAAACAGGTATACCTGTCCACTGTTTGTGGACAGGTATACCTGTCCTAGATTTTGTAGGTTATCCGAAATAATATTTGATAATCGTGATAATAGTAAAAACTGTTATAATTAAAGTAACTTACTATCTCTGTTGTATTTATTTTTGTTATTTCACTGCCGGATCACCAATTAACGGAAATGTTTTTAGTTTTTCGCTAGTTTTTAAATTAGTTTTAAGAGCTTGATTTTAAAACACGTATTAGCTACTATGTTCAAAGTCGAATTCCTATTATTCACTATTAACACGTTCAAAATTGATGAAATAATCGTTTAAATATTTAATTTTTAGAAGAAACTTTGAAAAATCAAAAAAATCATTATGTATATACAAAATAAAGTTTAATAATTTTTTTATAAGATATATATGTTAACAAATGTTTTACCTCTAAACACGAATTTTCGTTAGAACAAAATTACTTGTTCAACGTAAAGAGTAAGCAATTTTGATCGTATTATTTTACAAATTGCATATAGGTACTGGATTTTTACGAAATAATGTAAATAGAACCTTTATCAAAAATACTCGTAAAGAGGTATACTCGCAAATTGTAAACCTAAAATTGATAAATGCCAGTTGATGGAACACAAACTAACCCCAACGTAATTTGTATCGTATATAGTTACAGTTTAAAAGCATCTTTTACACTCTCAGTGAATATTAAACAGCAATATCTATACAAATCAAACTGTTGACAACGTATTTGTAATTCACTGCCGGAAATTTTACGTCAACATTTTAAAGCTGCATATAAACCGTTTACAGACCGGAGGCAGTTCCGTTACCGTCGCTAACATAATTAATTTCCTGTATATAGATGGAGCTTTACAACTTCAAAGAATCGCTTGAAGCTTGTTTGCATTCGAATGTTGCTTAATAAAGTTTTCATCAAGAAGCTTTTGTGATTACCCATGTGAATGTTTTAGGCTTTCAATTAAACGAATACTGCGAGGTATTTGGTTTATTTTAACCTATATGTTGTATTTATCGTTTATTTTTAAAGCAGTTTATTTGAGTTATTTCCGGTTTGTTATCTGGTTCTGTTTCTGCCAATGACAAACTCTTTACATTTCAGAAAATTGCCATGTTTGTAGGATATTTATAAATAATTTTATATACGCCGAAGATCCTCTCCTACTTACGAACGTTAAATCGCGTGGCTGAACAGACAGCTGACTGACCAAACATACTTCAAACTCTTCATAGCGGTAACTCTGGATTTTAGGGATGGTACAAAATCTAACCGACAGCCTCTGACCCAGATTGGACGACTGTCAACAACGTCTGTCATAATGGACGGCTCTTATAAAACTCGTCAACACTCACGGCAACGATGATCTTTTGATTACAATTATTTCTTTATCATTGCTGCAGTTTCGCAACTGTATATAAACATTAAAATATTAACATACTTTTTGTTAGTTTTGATTCTTCCCGCATATTTAGCTTAGATTTCGCTTAGAAAAGGAAACACACTATCGAACCATTAAACGGTTTCTATAAAATGTGACACATTTAAAAGTGTTCATTCATACATTGTTGTTAACAGCGAAACATTGAAAAATTAGTGTATTTCCTTGAAGTTGTCGACCATTTTGGTAAATATCGCCAAAACGTAGCGTCGCCATTTTGTTTACCAACGCCTTGATCAGTACGGCAGAGTAGTTTGATCGGCTAAGCAAGACAGCTGTGTCTTACTGAGGGGTGGAAGCCGCTCTGCAGTCCGTCAAGAACTCTTCCGACGTCATCAATACTTTTGTGGTTCCTGTTTGTCGTAGAAGACATCGTTTTCAATAGCGGATGCTATTGTATCCGCTATGAACTCCATGTCTCGCAGAATTGAGTCTGTCCTAAAAAACAAAGGTTATCCTACCAAATACAATTTTTGTTGATAATAATCATTGTACCATTTTTTTTTAAATATATCTACTAATAGCTAACGGCTGTTATTTTATTTATTTTTAAATTTTTTGAGGATTTTCCCTTTTAAAATAGATGTTAAATATTAAGTAGAAGCATTAAACGATATAATAAAATTATAGATCAACATATAAATAACATAAGTCTTGTGAAAAAGAGGAATGCTGATAACAAAACTAAAATTTTTGAAAAGTTTCCAGAATTTTGGCCACTATGTATGTGTTTATTAGCTTAAAAATTGTACAGTTGTTTAAAAAATTCCTAGGTTCTCGTATGCAACTTATTTCAATGGTTTGAAAAATGGAAAAATTTACCCAACCCAAAGCAGATACCATCTGGTCTAATATTCTTTTATTGGACTTAGTCTATGAGCCTTTCTCCTCTCTCGTTTCTAGTTCCTAATCCGAACTGATCCTAATATTTTATACTAATTACATTTAAATCCCTATTTACTTTTTGTATAACCCTCATTTTATAAATTGCTAATACTCATTTTGTCAAATCAATACATGTTTTGCTCATTTTTGGTAGACAGAAGAAAGTACGGTTCAATATTGTGCTATATGAATGGTTTTCATAAAAATATTTCAATTTCGAATGTAATTCATTGTCTTAATTAATCCTTCATCTTTCATCTTAGGATGTCCTCAATATAATCTTACAAAAATCTATGTGTTTCTTTTTTGGTAAATTTTCGAATTTTTTCCCATTGTTTACTTATTTTAATAATACGAATAGACTCTTTGAAGCTCACGTTTCAATAGTTTATACTCTTAGTAACTAATCTGTTTTAATTATTTTTTCTGTCGACTGTCCATTTATGATCAATTTTAAAACCCCCAAAATCATTGATTAATGGCCCCTATTAATGAATGATTTTCTATTAATAAACGATTTCATTATCGGCAACACAACATACATTGCTTGTATAAATTAATTAAACGCTCTGTGATTGGCAGTGATCTGTGGTGTAGACAACCAAATATATACCTATTTATATTCCCACTAAAAAATTTAAAATGAAGTAGCCGCTGTTAAATGTGTCATTGTATGTCATTATTTACCTTATTGTTTAAAATTCTGTGTATTTGAAAAATTAAAAGATGAATATTGACGAAGAGTTTAATTTAACTCCACCAGAAGTGACAGAAACTGCAAATGAAATATCTTTAAGTTTACTGCCTGAAAAAAAGCAGAGTGTTGTACGAAAAAACATACGCTGAATTTATTGCATGGTGTGACTAGAGAAAAATAATACAATATTCAGAATCTGTATTGTTGACATATTGTCTGCACCACTGTGTGACAGTGTTAGTGACAGTGTGCAGAATTTTCAGCTGTTAAAAGACTAGGTAGCTGAAAATCGACTGCTGTAGCAGAAGGTTATATAGATAATTCTATGCAGAATAAACTTGAGAGGGCTGAAAAACTTTTGAGACAAAATACCACTAAACGTTGCCAAAGTACTTCCTTCAGCATCATCGCTTCTTTTTCTATCACAGAATTTACAGAGGTCCAAGAAGAATTATATAAATTTGTCAAAATGCTATACAGCAGATAATCATTTATCAATACCTTCCTTTAATTTCAGTAAATGTACTATTTTGAATATTAATATTTACAATAATAAAACTACATCTAAGGAAAATTAAACTTCGAATAAAGTTAATGAAAGCTGAAAAAATTGTTGTTTATCGTTAAGTAAATAAAAATTTAAACTAAGATATCTTTATTTCTGAAAAGTACGGTCGACGGAAAAGTTTTGTAACGAACTCGTGAATTAAAATGGCAATTAACAATTTTGAACATTAAGCTCGCTCCGCTCAAGCGTTAAAATATCTCAATTGTTAATCGACCTTATTAATACACTGGCTGAATATATATCATTTAAATGTAAACTTACTCTCCCTCCATGGTGGGATTCGGAATGTGATGAATGAAAAAGAAAGCATTAGTAAACTACAAAAAAATCCTTCTCTTGAAAATTTTTGTAAATGCAAAGAAGTGAATGCTCGTGTCAAAAAATTCCTGAAATTAAAGGCCAAACAAAGTTGGGTTGAATGGTGTTCAAAATAAATAAACAAACTCCATCTAGTCTTATCTGGAACCAAGCAAGGAAAATGAACAGGAAAAAAGTAAACTTTCCACTGCCTCTAAGTAACTCATGGATAGACGACTTTTTTGATAAAATAGCTCCACCTTACGTAAATAACCAGATAGATGTAATGCCATCTGAAACTCTCTCATCTGATCAGAATCATTTTCTCTTAACACCTTTTTCAAGAGCTGAATTAGAGTTTTCCCTTAATAATCGCGTTAGTACCTCACCAGGATATGATGCAGTCAAATATCGTATGATACAAAATTTGCCAGATCACGCAAAATAATTACTTTTAAATATATTTAACCAGATAATTATTGAGGGTAAAGGCATAATCGATTTTAAGAGTATTATAATTGTCCCTGTTCCCAAGCCGGGAAAAAACCCTAAATTAGCTGAAGCTTACCGACCTATATCATTATTATCATGTATATTGAAGACTCTTGAATGAATGATTAAAATTAGGTTAGATTGGTGGCTAAGGGATCAAAGTCCCTTACCCGCTAACCAACATGGCTTTAAGAAAGGTTATGGAACTGTAGATTCCTTAACAACCCTTGTTATAGACATTCAGAATAGTTTTTCCAGGAACAATTATGTACCTGCTTTATTTTTAGACATCGAAGGTGCTTACGACTCGATATTTCTTACAATTCTCCAAGAAAACTGATTAAATTTTTACATATTTCAGCACAGTTTGCTTCTAACGTTGTGAACCTGTACACAAATAGGATAATTTATTTAAAAGACAATCATACTCTTATAGGACCTAGACTTTGAAGAAGTTACATATTGATGACATGTTGAACAGATGCAATAAGGGATTAAACTTTCTTAAATCAATTAACTTGGTGGGGATCAGATGTTGAAGTAAGTTTATTATTTTACATACGATCTATTTTGGATTACGGAAGTGTTTTATATGGATCAGCAAGTAATGTACTACTAAACAAAATCAACGTTTTACAGAACTCAGCCTTACGAATATGTTTAGGAGCCATGAGATTCACTCCAATACAAGCTTTATATTTGGAAGCCTTGGAACCTCCTTTAAATATAAGACTAAGGTTTTTGTCCAAAAAATATTTAATGAAAGTATACTTACTGAACTAATCTCTTTACGAAAAGATAGTCACTTTGAATTGCCATGACCTGACAAATAAATATTGGCAAAAAAAGAAATCTCCCTTACTTTGCGAAGCGTATAATCAAAATATAGCACTTTTAAAAAATATAGATAGAATGAACTACATATTCAAAAATTACTATTTTTTTCTTTTTACATACAGATATTATTGTACCAAATTATAGTGAAAATATATATTTAAATAAAAATATTGTTCTATATATAACAAGCAAATACAAAGAGGCAATAGCTCTATTTACAGATGCGTCTAAATCTCCAGATGGAACCAGATGCGTTTTTTTATACCATCAGGACATATATAAAAGAAGTTTAAACTGAACCCGGAAACTTCGATTTATACAGCAGAGGCCATTGCAATATACGAAGCTTTATTATATGTAGCTGAAGTTGATTTTGCCCATATTATAATTTTGTCGGACTCCTTGGCAGCGTTAAAATCCATTGGTAAATATGGACCACCAAACAAGACTGCCCATATATTTATAGAATTAAACATATTATTCAAACTCTTTTAACCAAAGGAATCAATGTACATTGTCTCTGGATTAAAGCACATGCAGGATTTGAACATAATGAATATGTCGAATTATTAGCCAAAGAAAGCTTTTTAACCGATACTGGTATTTTACATAAAGTAACGCTTTCTGACAGTATTGTTTCTTGCAAGTCAACATTGCTTCGAGAGTGGAGCTACCAGTGGAAGGAATACTCTTTTGTGAACCAAAATAGATACTCGATAATTCAAAGATATCTCAAATTTCCTTGGTACAAGTCTTTTAGAGCTTCCAGGAGGCACATAACTTCCATTATTAGAATACGTTTCGGACACGCATGTTATCCAAAGCACTTTAATAAAATTTTTAAAAGAGAGCAAATTATCATTATAATTCTCTAAAAATTATTTAGTTAATCTTGTTACCTTTGTTTTAAACCATTTGTATAACTTCCTCCTCTCCGTGACCTAGTGTTGTTATGTCTTATATAAATCAATGCCTTGATAGGTCCCTAGGCGAGAGGAGTGTGTCCCTGTTCTCCTAACATCGATGTAATCTTCTATCTTGATAGGGGATTTAGATAAATAATTATAATGATGACTGTCTTAGTTCTTTTGTGTCTGGCTGTATGACGATAGTCTAAGCCAAAAAAATACACTGGCTGGTTAAATAACTTTTGGGTAGATTTCTGATTTACAATTAATGTGAATAATATTTTATTTGCATTAATATCTTTGTTTGAGCATTTAGCTTATCTCTTTAAGAAGCTGTTTATGTAGTTTATACAGCTTTCTGTGGACATAGGGCACATAATTAATACTTAATATATGCCTTTTTGTATCAATAAATACACTGGCACTTGTTTTAAACAAGTGCCCAATAATTTTTTCGTACACACTGGTATCGAACTGTCCAGCGCTTTTTGTTTCCTGATTTACTCACAGGTCGGTCACAGAATCCTACCTCACTACTACTCCTTCGGGATTTTCCAACCGAATTTGTATGATTCGCATTGTCAACCGTACTTTCGAAATCCTGATTAGAATCGTAAAAAGCAAACACTTGGGAAAAGGACCGTTTGAAACCGGGTCATGTTTTCGATTCTCTGTAGCGATTTCTGTAGATATATAGAGATTATATCCCAGGTATTAGGTTGATTGGAAAACTTGGAAATTTGGAAGTATATTAGCACACAGAAAATAACATGTTTTGAATAAAAATACTTACATGCATGTTGTAGCCAAGGAGTCTTGTTAGTATCACTTTTAGAGCTTTAGCTTTATATATGCTTACGAAAACAAGCAATAATATTTTAAAATGTAGGAAAAATAACGGAAAATTACACTAGGAATCTCAATTTCTGCTATATTTACCAAAACAAGCAATAATATTTTCAAATGTAATATCTGTAAATACAATAGAGGAAAAGATAAACAGTATATGAAATTGTAATGACTAAAACTTTTACTAGAAAGAATATAATTTTCTTGATACATCCAGGAATAATACGATAAAAGTAAATGCACAAATAAAATATAGTAATCTGCTTTTGATATACGTTTACACTTCATAGTCTTCAACTGAATAAGTTGAGCAGGGGAGAACTGTTTGTCTCAAGTTGATCATTCAGAATTATATATGTATTTTAAAAAATAATAATGTGCGTAGATTCCAATAAAGATAGCTTAAGGTCTTTATTTGGAACGAGAAGAATTTGCAATTGGTTGTAAACGTGGAAAGTGCGTATGTACTTTCTATTATTAAAAGCTCGTTTGTTAAAATTTTTACCAGTTTGACCGATTTAAATTTTTAGGTAACCGCAATATTAAGTTTGTATATAAGAAGAAAACATGAGAGTTACCAACACATGGTTCCAACTCCACCCCCGTCGCCTTTATACTTGCAAATCTCCAGCCGATAGAGCTCAGAACATAATAAGAAATCAGATAGACTTCATTCTTATCAACGGTAGATTCAGTACAACTGTCAAAAGAGCTTGCACATACCCTGGAACAGATGTCCTTTCTGACCACGTACTATTAGTGGCCGTCATAAAGATCGCTCTTCCATGCAAGAACAAGCCTGAAACTCAACAACAGATACCACTGGACAAACTGAAAGACCCAATGATACAAGCAGAAATAAGCAATGAAATAAACGCACAAATTCAAATATTGACGACAAACATTACCGAAGATCTAACACCAACATGGAATACGATTACAAGTGCTGTAACAGACATCATGAAAAAACAACTTAGGGTACAAACGAAATAACAAGAGGCAAACATGGATGTCAGAAGAAATACTATTACTAATGGAAGAACGACGAAGACACAAGAATAACCAAGATGGCAGCAATATGTATGAAAACATTAACAGGCAAATAACAGCAAAAATAAGAATAGCAAAAAATGAATGGCTTAAGCAACAATGTATCGATCTAGATTCTAGAACATTTACAACGACAGCACGACGACCGTAATTTACATAAAAAGCTTAAGGAGACTGCTGGAATATACAGAAAACGAAGACCAACTACCATAGTTAATCAGGATAACCAGATAGTGCTTTGTGAAAAGAAGAAAATTTATATATGGGAAAATTATATCCAGGAGCTCTTCCATGACGAAAGATCCATGAGTGAAGTTTATACAGACGACCAGCTGACTGGCCCTTCAATCACCAAAGAAGAGATAGAAAAGGCAATATTAACTTCAAAAAACAATAATACATCTGGACCAGATGAAATCCCGTCAGGAATACTCAAATTACTGGATGAAAGGGGAATTTCAGCACTACACAAAATATTTAACTTAATTTATGAAACTGGCTGCTATCCTCAAAAGTGGTTAAGCTCTACCTTTATTATCCTGCCCAAGAAAGTCAATGAAAAAAGATGTGAGGATCACAGACTCATTAGCCTGATGAGTCACACTTTAAAGATATTCTTAAAAATACTACATCAAAGATTATACAAAAAATATGAATGGGACATCAGTGACTCCCAGTTCGGGTTTAGACAAGGTTTAGGAACACGAGAAGCAATAGTAGCAACACAGGTGTTGGTCCAAAATTGTTACGATCAGAAGAAGGATGTGTTCCTATGCTTTTTAGATTACCAAAAAGCGTTTGATCGTGTCCAACACCACAGGTTAATGCAGATCCTCAAGAAAGTTGATATAGACCAAAAAGACATAAGATGCATTGAAAATTTGTACTGGCATCAAACGGCACAGTTAAAAATAGAGAATTCTATATCCAAACCCATATATTATATATATATATATATATATATATATATATATATATATATATATATTATATATATATATATATATATATAAACACTGTTTTTGATGGGTTGGAGTCAATAAAAGGGCTATTTGTTGACTATTTTTTACTCGAGCTTTCAATTGTGATTAAAATTTTTATCAAGAGCTTCTAAAAAATACAAAATGTCTTACAAAGTTGAACTAGAAATAAAAAATTTTTTGTTAACTCACCAAATAAAATTAGTTTTTTATATAAAACTACTGCTTACATAATAAATACAAAAAATATTAATAAAAAAATGCCTTATTCTAATAAATGTTTCTCTGAAAAATTTAGATGAAGTTTCTTACGAAAAAAAAAAATTGAATTTATAAACAAAAATAGAATAGTTTTTGTTTATAAATTGCATTGAAGTCGCATATAATATATACAATTTCGTGTTTATCAAGTTTCTGTAAGATGTCTTGGATCTGATCATACAATTTCTGGACTTCATCGTCATATTTTCTATCTGCAGTTGGGACATAGATTTTAAGTATGTTAGTTTTAAATGGTTGAGAATTGATTTGGAGTAATATTATTGAGACTGGTACAAATTGATCACATATTTACTCAGTTCTGATGTTACTAATATACCTACACCATTTTTGTGATGCGGGCTTTCTGTGCTGTTACCGGAATTTACACTACCATTCTTTTACATGATCCTGTCTCTGACCATCTCACTTCATTGATTCCCAGTAGGTCTATTTTGATTCTTTTTATTTATTGAATTGCGTTGTCAAGTTTCCCAGTCGCAAATAGACTTCTAACATTCCATATTCATCAAAACCTCTAACATGTTATTTCGATTTTGAGTTTTGTCCACAAATATAAGGCAGTTTTTTGTGGTCGGTCTCAAAAATTGACATTTACAGCCAAATTAAGCTTGCTCATCTCGTTTTAGAGATCAAATCTCTGACGACTGGACTAATAGTAAATAAAAAAAAATACTTCACAGATAACTGCCATTTGTAAAAAAAAATACAAACCAAAGCTATTCATAAGTAGATATCATGTAATTTTGACTCATATTTATAGAATAACTTCAGCATACTTTTTCCATAAAACACCCCAAAACTTGCGATACAAAAACTGGTAACATTCCTCGATAATGTTTTTATTGCTAAAACTTTCAGATTAACTTCCACCCTCTAAATAAACAGCCCCGAATTCAAGAAGAATTTAATCCATAGTCCAATATAATATTGGCTTAATAACAAACTTTCTCATATTTATCCCCGGACTCGTCAACTTTTGGAAAAACTCGTTGAATTGTGTCGTTATGTAGACTCGCTGAGCAAAAACTTTTGAATAATATAATGTTACCAACTGAGTTTTGTAGTGAGTTTTTCAAGAGGTTTTTGTTTAAAGTCAAATATTTTTAAAAGCGACTGTTAGGGCACAAGTTAAGAGGGTCGGAAAACTCGTCGGAATTTTCATTAAAATAACGAGAGCTGTGTAGGCGGAGGTCTGAGGTCTTCTTTTCAACGAAATTCTTTTATATAGGTACAGTTTTTTTGATATGAAATTTTCACTTTCAGTCTAGTAATATTACGCTTTAATAATAACTAATAATATTTATATTACTAAATAAATACACCTAAAACTAATATCAGTATTGTTATAAAAATTAATATTAAACTGACCAGGCTCCGGGTTGAACCGCGTCGATTATCACTTCGCCGAGCTGGGCTTTAGACATCACTACGCTGGTCACTAGTCACTGCACTACTACTATTAGGGACCGCGAACGGATTATTTATACCGTCGATGATGATATGGTTTGGGTGGGTGTTGGCGCCAAAATTTCTGACGGCGGGACTTTTTTCAGTTTCTATTGTTTCTCGGATAATTCTTGGTTTGTAGAAGCGAATAGGGGTTATGGTTCTGGAGTTTTCAAAATCAATGTTGTGCCTTGTATAAACATGGTTTTGACGTAGAGCTCAAATTAAATCTTAATTGCGGACAGAAATGGAATGTTCATAATTTCTTATACAAGAAGTTCTTGTATAATTGTATGTATATGTAATGAACATACTTATACATAAAATTATATTTGATACATATTCATACATATACATACAATTATATTTGATATTCTACGGTTTGTTTGCCCTACATAAGATCGGAGACAGTCTGCATAAGAAATTTCATAAACACCGTGTTGTTTAGTTGGATACTCCTATTGATGTGATTTTCGCGGTAAATATTTTAGGTAAGGGCTTGTTTTATAGTAAAGAGCTCAGAGAGTCTGTGTAATGTAAACATAGCAAGAAAATAAAGAAAAAAAAAGAAGTAGTAGCCTAGAAAAGATTATTAATTATTTAAATAACTATTATATATTCCAAATTAAATAAAAAATAAATTCGATACAGTTTAACGTATACATTTCAAATTATACAAAAAATAATAATTTGACCTAGTTGGACACAAGCCCGAATGTTTCGGAATTACGAAATGCGAAGACCTTCGTGGAAAATAATACAGCGAAGCGACACACCATCGCATGATCCATTCTAACACGTGGAACAGACAGCAGAATCAGCAAAAAAAACTAGGAATGTTCGCGGAACATAAAAACGAAAAATTGGTCAACCGGGCAGTAGTATCGAGGGAGCGCTCGGCACGAGTAGTATCCAGCAAGCGCTAGGCACCGGTAGTATTCGGGCGACCAGAGCCAGAGAGTGCTCAACCGCCAGTAGTTGCCGGCACCCGTGAGTGCTCGGAGGCGGTAGCGTCCAGTAGGCGCTAGAGGCAGTAAGAGCGGAACAGCCGAGAGGGCTCCACTCCAGAAGCTCGGGCGATCGGCATTACGCAGTTTAGTAAGCGCGCTATTGTAATTCGACGGGGATAGTACCGTATAAGTGCCGGTATCTGATGTTTGGAAAATTCGTGATAGCGCGTGGTACCTCAACAACTGAACCTGAATTCCAGTAGGACTGAAGGGCGTATTCACTAACTAGGGCCTAAATACGCGAAGGTAACTAAATCTATATACTAACCCAAGGAATATATAAAAACGTAGATTGTCCACCCTTTAATGTCTTGCTAAGGTCTCCTCTCGTCTCCCTTCGCGCCTGAACGAATCTTTATTGGTTATAACTGATAGCTTGTTAACTAAATTGTAGTATACAATCTATTTAATACATTTGTAGACTCAAAATTTGGTTTTATTGTTCCTTACCGGTCGTTACGGGCAGAGACTAGAAGAGTACACAATTTCCGCTTATGCATTTCTCCGGCTTCTAAAGTAAGTAACTTCTGACTTCTTACAGGGCCTGCATCGGGGTATCCTTCAGCCCTTATCCTGTTTTTTCCTATCATCTTGTAAATCCACGAGGGAGAAACCACGTCAATTCAGACTAGTTGAACCAGAAAGTTTTGCCTCCGCTCGCAGAGATAAGCATCCTTTAAAGTTTAAACCGAGGATGTTACAGGGGTTACAGCAGTCTTAACTGCGCTAGTATTACGTCTGTTTGTATTACTGCGAAAGCGTATTGATCTGGAGACAAGGGTATTAATGACGGAATTAATGTGTGAAGGTGGATGATGAGAGCTGTCATGTAAGTAAAGATTGGTATGAGTGGGTTTTCGGTTAACAGAATGATGAAAATCTTTTAATTGGCTTTTTTTTTGATAACATCGTGATATTTTTTATGATAACAATGGTAGGGTTGAATCAGTTTCCATCTCTATCTTGAACTAAATACTATTATCTATACCATTCGAATGGGTTTGAAATGATACAAAAGCATCCCTGTTGTGGGGCCAAATGATGAATGTATCGTCAACATATCATAGCAATAATTACTATTTAACTGGGAATAAGCCACAATTAAAATACGTTTATTGACAAATAAAAAATTTTAAAACAAACAGGTTGAGATCTATTTTGTCCAAAACCAAATCTAACAATGAACAAAAAAGGACAAAGAATTGCATTTATAAAATACCTTGTGAATGCGATCAGTTTTATTTAGGTGAATCATCAAGGCCATTAAATGTTAGAATAAGTGAACGTCAATCTTATATTAAATATAAGGCACTGAACATAGGGTTCAGTGGAATAATTCAAATGTAGTCCTAAAAGAAACGGATGGTAAAAAAAGAAAAATCAAAGAAGCGGCTCTAATTATGCTAAATGAGACCAATTGTGTCGCAAATTCCTCGACAGAATGTAGTAGGATCTGGTTACCACTATTGAAAGAGTAACATATAAAATCAGAATTTTGATGTTTGTTGAAGGTAAACTAAATTCACGAACAAATACTTACAATGTCGGGATAGTATCATGAGGTTTTGAGAAGAATGAACTATCTTATAAGTAAAGTCGTCCCAGGAGCGCAACTCAACAATATTGGCAATATCATTTTAAAGTCGTCTACTTTAAAATGCATAATGTATGTCTGAATTGTCAATATAAATGAGTCAGATAAAATTAAATTATTAGAAGAATTTTTCACTATGTAACAAAAAACAAAATTTGTTTAATTTACTGTTTGTATTTTGAGAACGATTTCCGAAGTGGAAATTGAAACGTCAATAAACGTATTTTTATCTTTAATTGTGGCTTATTCCCAGTTAAATATTAATTAATTTACAATGCCACAAGTAAATAGCTTCAGAACAATATATCATAGCATGTTTGAGCATGTGGATTTGAGCATTGATATTAAAGTGCTCGGGTCTCGAAGTCTTCCATAAAGATATTGGCAATTACTGAAAATACTGAAGTGCTCATTGGAACACCATTTATTATAATAAAATATAAGTGGTCGTGGCTGTGTAAGGTATGTCAAAAATTATGTTTTTCTCTCAAGGGTAAAGTACTGTTACGATGTTATGTTAAATGTTATGGCATATAGAACTGTAAATATTTTATGACTAATTCTTTTTTATTGATTCTCGTAATTTGTAGGTCAAAATATACCTGAGCTTCGCTACCAGTTGTTTACAGAAATCTCTAGACACTAATTTTAGTGAGTCATCCACGTCTCGAGGTTGAAAAACGAGTCGAGCGCCTTCACCAAAATACGAGATTATTCAGGAAGTTTGCCGAAAGTTCCAGATGACAACAGTTGTGTATATAAATGAAAGATTTTTGTATTTGAGTCAGTCATAAGAAGATCGGTAAACGCGATATTTAAATGTAACGAAACGTGAAATAAATACATACTGTAAAGTTATTTAATAAATTAGTAATTAGCTATCGTGAGTTTTAATAAATTAGATTATAGACAATAAATTAGAATAAAGACAAATAAATTAGAACTATATAAACTTCACAGTGGTGCAGAAGTGGGATTGTAGATAAATTTAATTTGATTTTTGAAAAAGACTTTTGAACTTTTGAAAGGTATTGTTCGTCGGGAACATCCGCGTAGTCCAGTAGTGATCGTTGTACGAAAGAACATTTAAAAAGTACGTGTGTGCCTGACCAAAGATGCTGCTAGTAGAACTTTCAGTGAAACAGTTGCGTGAGCAACTAGAAGAACGCGATGAAGACTGCAGCGGGTCCAAGAAGATCCTCCAAGAACGACTGAAGACTGTTCTCAACAAGAATGGAGACGACCCAGAAACATTGCAGTTCCAGTCAGCAGAAGAAGCCGTTTTAACGAAAATAATTGATGGAAAATTCGAGACTGTTTCCAAAAGATTCGATGAAACGTCACAAATGATTGAAGAATCTTCGAAACAAAATGATAGTAAATTTGAGAACGTCTCGCAAATGATTGAGGAGACCTCTAAAAAAAATGATGATAAATTCGAGAACGTTTCCAAAAGATTGGATGAAACGTCTCAAATTATTAAAGAAGTAGGTAGACAAAACGACGAGAAACTCGAAAATGTGTCTAGAAGATTCGACGAGAAATTTGAAAATGTTTCTCAAATGATGGAAGAAACTTCTAAAAAGAATAATGAGAAATTTGAAGAAGTCTCTAAAACATTTGATAAAGTTGAAGAGAAAATCAAACAGTTAGAGACCATGATAACTAACACGAGAGTGCTACTACCAATTAATACGGTAGCTTTAGATCCGGTAGAGATAAAAGAAGACGAGACAAAATGTAAGTTGGAAACACGGCCGAAATTTGAAGGAAGTGGAAGTTCCGTTCATGTCAAAGTCCCAACTTTCGACGGAAAATCATCATGGAACAACTACATGAAACAGTTCGAATCAGCTGCAAGAGCGAATGGATGGTCTGAAAAAGAAAAGGCTGTAAACCTGACTATCGCTCTTCGAGGAGATGCCTTAGATGTGCTCCAGACCATAGCCGTAGAGGAGACGGATGATTTCGAACAACTGAAGAAGAGGTTAAATATGCGATATGGCCACGAACACTTGGAGCATGTATATCAGTCGCAGCTCAAAAATCGAAGACAAAAGAAAGATGAGGCTCTTCAAGAATATGAAGTAGATATCGCCAGATTAGTGCGATATGCTTATCCAACAGCTCCCGAAGACATGATGGAAAAGTTGGCCGTTCAAACGTTTATTGATGGTCTTCGTGATCATGAGATGCAAAGAACACTACGATTAGCTCGTCACAAGACGCTGGTTGATGTCTTATCCGCCGCCCTCGAATACGAGTCAGCTACGCAGGCCTCTGGCGGTTACAGTAAAGTTAGGACTGTAAAAGAGGAAGAAGATGAAGATAAACTGAACCAGCTCGTTAATATGATGAAAAGCATGACATACAAGAAGACGAAGACCATAAGATGCTGGAATTGTGGCGAAATAGGACACGTACGAAGTTCATGTAAGCATCCTAGGTACGACACAAATCAAGAAACTCACCATCAGGAAAACTAGAACGGGTCGGCCTTAGGGGGGCAGCTTCGACCCAGAACTTTTCCAAAGACCCTCTCATACTAATAGCTTCTTTGAAATGTCGTGAAGATAGTGTATATGTAGATGGAGAAATAAATGGTAAAAAGCATACGTTGTTGGTGGATACGGGAGCGACCAGAAGCATTATTCGCCCGACAGTTATAAACAGCCGTAAGAAACTGTTACCAACGAGGTTGCGACTGCGGACCGCTACAGGTGAAAATGCTAACATTCATGGAGAAATCCAGGTACAATTAGGAATTGGAGCAGAAAAGTTCGTCCATACTGTTATAGTTGCTGACATCGAAGAGGATGTTATATTAGGAATGGACGTAATGAATACGCATGGATTCCAATTGGATTTTAAAAATAAAGTAATTAAAGTTGGTAACGAGGAGGTATTTCTCCATCCACATGATGACAACACTATGCAAGCAGCCGTTAAAGAAGATACAGTCGTGCCTGCGAGAAGTGAAACAATCATAGTAGCGCGGCTACAGGGAATTGTGGACGAAGGGTCACCTGTTATGATGGAGCCTTGGAACCATGACGACGAAGTTGGCCGTGGAATCATAATTGGAAAGGAATTGGTGACCTCGGCTAAAGAAATTCCTGTTACACTTATCAATGTCAATGACTACCCAGTGACCATCAAGAAAGAGACAAAAGTAGGAACTTGTGTACCTGTGACATCCATAATCCGTCAGACGACAACGTCTGATAATTCCAACGACAAATTTGATCAAATGGTTGCAGTTGCTGGACAGTCTCTGAATCAGATTGAGAAAAGGAAATTAAGGGAATTTCTTCGGCAGTATCGTGATATTTTCGTACCGAAAGGAGGAAAGACGGGAAGAACTACCGTTGTTAAGCATAGAATTGATACTGGTAATGCTAAGCCAATTCGTCAAACAGCTCGACGATTACCACAGGCGAAAAGAGAGGAAGCTGAAACGATTGTTCAGGAAATGAAGAAAGACGGGGTGATAGAACCTTCTACGAGCCCATGGGTCTCTCCGGTAGTCCTGGTTAAGAAGAAAGACGGAACAACGAGGTTCTGTGTGGATTACCGTTTGCTGAACAACGTTACCAAGAAAGATAGTTATCCTCTGCCTCGGATTGATGACACATTAGACACATTGGCTGGAAGTAAATTATTTTCTACTTTGGATTTGAAGTCTGGATACTGGCAGGTAGAAATGGACCCGGTAGATAAAGAAAAGACAGCCTTCACCACAGGATCTGGATTATGGCAATTCAACGTTATGCCATTTGGACTTTGTAACGCTCCTGCGACATTTGAGAGACTTATGGAAAATGTGTTGAGAGGGTTATCTTGGAAAACGTGCCTAGTTTATCTAGACGACATAATCGTCTTGGGGGAGACATTTGAGGACCATCTGAAGAATTTAAAAAACGTTTTTAATCGACTTAAAGCTGCCCAATTGATGTTAAACCCCAAGAAGTGCCAGCTATTTCAAGGTAAAGTCAATTATCTGGGTCATATAGTCAGTAAAGAAGGAGTGGCCGTGGATAAGGGAAAAATCGATTCCATTAAGGAATGGCCAAAACCAACTGACAAACATCAAGTGAGAAGTTTTCTTGGACTATGTACTTATTACCGGAGGTTTATTAAGAAGTTTGCAGATATCGCTAAACCATTAACGCGACTTACAGAGGAAGCAAGAGAATACCGCTGGGATGTAGACTGCCAAAATGCCTTTGAGACCTTAAAAAAGCATTTAATCACAGCACCGATTTTAGGGTATCCACTGCCAGAAGGAGAGTTCATCTTAGATACAGATGCAAGTAATGTGGGAATTGGAGGAGTGCTGTCCCAGATTCAGGGAGGACAGGAAAGAGTCCTTGGATATTTCAGTAAAGTTCTCTCAAAACCTGAGCGGAATTATTGCGTCACGAGAAGAGAACTTCTGGCAGTAGTGAAATCAGTAGAGCACTTCTATCAATACCTCTATGGAAGGAAGTTTTTAATCCGAACCGACCATGCCGCCCTTAAGTGGTTGATGCAGTTTAAGAATCCAGAGGGTCAGATAGCCAGGTGGATCGAACGACTCCAAGAATATGATTTTAAGATTGAGCACCGGGCCGGAGTTAGCCACCGAAACGCTGATTCTCTTTCCAGAAGGCCATGCCCAGCAGAGTGTTCTCACTGCAACAAAACGGAATCCAAGGAAGCAGCAGTGCTAAGAACGACGGTGGTCCACGACGACTGGACGCCTACCAAGATCAGGGAAGAACAAGAGAGAGATCCAGTTATACAGAAAATCCGAAAATGGAAAGAAGAAAACCGTCGACCACCTTGGCAAGAAATATCGAACCTAGGCTCAATAGTTAAGACGTATTGGGCCCAGTGGGACTCATTTATCATGGAAGATGGCTTGCTCAAACGAGTCCTGGAAAATGATGACGGTTCAGAGAAGAGAAGACAGTTGGTGATTCCAAAGAGCAGAATAGCCGAAGTACTTCGTCAGTTACACGACAGTCCATCAGGAGGGCATTTTGGTGTGAAAAAGACCCTTCAGCGAATTCGGGAAACGGTTTTATTGGATGAACAGTTCCGACGATGTAAAAGACTGGTGTAAGAAATGTACTATTTGTGCTACGAGTAACGGGCCTTATCGAAAAAGGAGAGCTCCTATGAGACAATATAATGTTGGAAGCCCGTTTGAAAGAATAGCTTTGGACATTGCTGGGCCATTTCCAGAAAGTGATAATGGAGGCAAGTACATGTTGGTAGTAATGGATTACTTCACTAAGTGGGTCGAGATTTACGCACTTCCAGACCAGAAGGCCGCCACCGTTGCAGATAAGTTGATCCAAGAATATATCAGCCGATTTGGAGTGCCTTTGGAGATCCATAGTGACCAAGGCAGGAACTTCGAAAGCGATTTATTCCAAGGAATATGTGATAGACTAGGTATGAAGAAAACAAGAACTACGGCTTATCATCCGCAATCGGATGGTATGGTAGAACGAATGAATAGAACAGTTGGCAAGTATTTGACAAAGATGGTATCCGATCATCAGCGAGACTGGGACCAATATCTTCCGTTCTTCACAATGGCCTACAGATCTGCTGTTAATGAATCAACAGGCCAGACACCAGCCAGAGTCCTATTCGGACGCGAGATGCGACTACCTTGTGATCTAGAGTTTGGGTGTCGACCTGGAGAAGATGTAGCAGGTGAAGATTATGTGATCGAATTACGAAGAAGAATGGACGATGTACACGAGTTGGTCCGTTCCCATCTCCAAATCGCTAGTGACCGAATGAAGAAACGGTACGATACACAAGCCGAAAAGAGGTGTTTTAAGAAGAACGATAAAGTCTGGCTTTATAACCCCAAAAAGCGAAAAGGTTGTTCTCCCAAATTGCAGCAGTTTTGGGAAGGTCCATACCTCATTATGAAGAAGATCAATGATGTTATTTACCGAATAAGCAAGATTCCGAGAGGAAAGCCGATGATAGTACACCATAACCGGTTGGCGTCTTTCGAGGGTGACCACGACGTAGATGAAGAAGTGGAAGTAAACCAAGTCCAAGATGTGTCTGACCTCACGTTTGAGGAATTCATGGGTGCCTATGGAGGTACCGGTAAAGCAAGACATGGTGTTACCACTGAAGAAAGGCAAGATCTACTCGCGCTTCCCGATGACTACTCACTGGCCCTTACCATCCCGGCCAGTATCAAAGATGCACCAGGGTTGGCATCCGTTTTTCGAAGGAAGTTTGGTCGAGTTGCAGAACTTCAATGCCAAGTGCCAGCTCCTGGTAAAACCTTGAAACTTCAAGATGCATCACGTTACCTTTTCTACCTGGTAACAAAAGACACTGCCCGTGACCAACCTACCTACCGAGATGTATGGGAAGCCTTACTTCAGTTGAGAGAGCACGTACTAGAGTCCGACGTGCAAAAGTTAGCCATGCCAAAGTTGGAGTGCCGCCAATTAGATTGGAGGGTTATACGAAACATGGTGGAGGAAATCTTTAAAGACACCGAAGTCCAGGTGTTAGTCTGTTGCAATCCGCATAGTTACTGCTGCGGAGAGAAAACCGTCCCTTGTCATTTCTATACAACTGGAAGTTGTAAAAGAGGGTCCAGTTGCCGATATCAGCATGTCGTTCAAGTTCCAGTCCCGACAAGGTTCCAGGAGGAACCATCTTTTAAGAGGGGGGCAATGTTACGATTTTAAATGCTATGGCATATAGAACTGTAAATATTTTATGACTAATTCTTTTTTATTGATTCTCGTAATTTGTAGGTCAAAATATACCTGAGCTTCGCTACCAGTTGTTTACAGAAATCTCTAGACACTAATTTTAGTGAGTCATCCACGTCTCGAGGTTGAAAAACGAGTCGAGCGCCTTCACCAAAATACGAGATTATTCAGGAAGTTTGCCGAAAGTTCCAGATGACAACAGTTGTGTATATAAATGAAAGATTTTTGTATTTGAGTCAGTGATAAGAAGATCGGTAAACGCGATATTTAAATGTAACGAAACGTGAAATAAATACATACTGTAAAGTTATTTAATAAATTAGTAATTAGCTATCGTGAGTTTTAATAAATTAGATTATAGACAATAAATTAGAATAAAGACAAATAAATTAGAACTATATAAACTTCACAGTACCTTTTCCGCAAATCGCCAGGAAATTTTGACATTCCTGTCAAAATTTCTTGAAGAAAATGTCAGGACTTCCTTACTGTAAGGAAATGGCATTTCCTTACTGTAAGGAAATGGCATTTCCTTACTGTAAGGAAATGATATTTCCGTACAGTTGTTAGTGTTCTGCATAAATGATACAAGTTTGACAATTCAACCTCAATACGTTTCCATAGTAACCCAAGGAATTTTATTAGGAATTTCAAAGCACCATTTATTTGGGAATAAAATTATCGCGTTTTTTTTTAAATCAATCAATATCTGTCGAATTTTAAACGATTTGCGGAAAAATAGTATGTTTACCTCGTAGGAAAAGCCACATTCCTGGACTCTGTGTTGCTAAGTCTCGGCTTGCGCCTCGACTTAGCAATCTTCACAGTCGTCCAGGAATGTTAAGCTTTTCCTACCCGGTAGACAATGTACTATTTTATTTCATAATATCGAAAATTTGTATTATCAAAAGTTGTTTGGAATTAAAAACGGTTTTAATATGAAATTACATTCTTCTAATTGAAAAACAAATATTTAAACAAATATAAAACAAATAATGGGTGATTCAACTAGAGGTACTTCTTTTGGTGGGGATTTGATTGAAGATCGCGCATGAATACTGTCAAACTGACATTTCGCTTTTGTTCAATATTGACATTTACATTACATGATGAAAAGATACAGCGTCTAGAAATTATTAAGTTGTATTTTGAAAATGGCAGTTTTGTGAGCAATGAGTTTCGTGCGCTTAGGGCAATTTATGGTCAACATAATACGCCTAGCGAATGTACAATTCGCTTTACGATTAGTAAGTTTGAAACCTAGTTTTTTATTATTGGATAACTCGCGACCAAATAGATCACATTCAGCACGTAGTGAAGAAAATATAGCGGCGGCAACGAATAGTGTACTCGCAAATAATGAAGAATCGATTCGTCGCCGTTCTCAACAGCTTGGCTTGTCATATGCAACAACTTGGCGTATTTTAAGTAAAGATCTTGGTTTAAAAGCATACAAAATTTAATTAGTGGAAATGCTGTAGCCCACTTCTGAGTCGTCACCGTTTTAGTCGATGGGCTCTTGATAAGCTTTCAGAAGTTCCACTGTTTTCGAGAAATTTTTTTTTCAGATCAGGCTCATTTTTGGCTTAATGGGTACGTTAATAAACAAAATGCCCGTATTTGGGGTGATAAAAAACCCAAAAACAAACCAAAAAACAGCTGTTTGGTGTGGTTTAAGGGCTGATGAAATCGTTGGTCCATATTTCTTTAACACAAAGGCCGACCAGAATGTTACTGTGAATGGAGATCGTTTTAGTGCCATGATAACGGACTATGTGGTACCTGAAATTGAAGCTCGTGGTCTCGGCGACATTTGGTTCCGAAAAAAATGGCACCACTTGCCATACAGCCCGTGAAAGCATGGCTTTACTGCGAGAATGATTCGGTGAACAAATTATTTCACGCTTTGGACCTGTGAATTGACCGCCTAGATCCTGTGACATCTTACCTCTAGAAGCTATCTTTTGGGGCTACCTAAACTACAAAGTCTACATGAATAAACCAGATACGATTAAGGCATTGGAGGCCAATATTACTCGAGTCATTGGTGAAATACCAATCAAAATGCTGCAGTCATCGAGAATTGGAACTTTAGAATTAACCAACTTAATCGAAGTCATGGCCAATACTTAAAAATATAATACCAAGAAATTATCTTTAAGAGGTAATTGTAAACAATGGTTCTTTTGTATGATAATAAATATTTTCAAATAATATTTATTTTTTTCATTGTTTTTTCTTGTTGAAAATAGTACCTCTAAATGAATCACCCTTTATAATGCTTAATAACGTAAATCTTTACATTACTTTTTTAAAATAACAAATATTATAAAGAAAACTAGCAAACGCATATCATTAAGGTTGTTATAATGACAAAATATTTGAAAATGTCAAGCTTTAGAATGAACGTAGCCAAAAGAAAATAATTTACTTACTTTTTAAATAAACATCAGTGTTCGCTTTAAATCCAAATTATCTTAAAAAAACACGTTTAGCGACAGCTTGGGTTTATTTGGCACTGCTCGAGGAACGTATTCGTCGACTCGAAAAACATGGAAATGAACGTAGAGTGGCTGCAGTTTAGGAAAATCGAGTTATCTGGCGAATCGGCCGTTAATTACGCTCTATAGCAAGAATATCAATTTTCCAAATATTCAGCGGCCAATCAGCGATCCATTAATTAGTTGAGAGGATAGATCGATGTACTATAAAACAAGGGCGTACTACTGGGTATTTCCCAATTTAATTCAAATGGTGGAAAAATATTTACTAACAACTTCTAATGATGTGTCATTTACAATTCTTATATTCTGTATGCTGATTTACACTGAGTTAGAAACGAGAGAGAAGAAACCTTGGTTAACTTTCTCATCATCAGTGGCGTTACAGCTCTTTATAAGCCAAAGCCTTCTTCAGAACAATACTCCATTCGCCCCTGTCTCTGGCAACTCTTCTCCTTGCTCTTGTTCCGATAGACTTCAAATCATTTTCTAGGTTGTCTTGGTGAGTCTCGGTCTTCCTCTTCTTTGTTGTCCGATCGGCCCTCTTCGGTCAAAAACTTTTCTGACTATGGCATCTTCCTCTCGTCTGATTACATGACCTATCCATCTGAGGCGTGCTACCTTAATGAATTTTACAACGTCAGGTTCTCCAAATCTTCTATACAACTCAAAATTGTAACACCTGCGCCACAAACCTTGTTCTTTTATGCCTCCATATATTCGTCTTAGTATTTTCGCTCAAAACGTTTGAGCAATTCTTGGTCATTCTGTGATAGTGTCCAAGTTTCTGAACCATATGTTAGCACTGGTCTTATTAGTGTTTTGTATACAGTCAGTTTAATTTTTCTAGGCATTTTTGAGGCCATCTGTCTTCTTAAGCTATAGTAACACTTATTGGCGAGCACTATTCTTCTTTTAATTTCCTCACTGACGTTGTTATCTTTGGTTAGCAGCGACCCTAAGTATATAGGTATCGACACCTTCCAGTTCTAGGTCATCAATTATTATTCTTCTAGCTGTCGGGTTGCTTGACCTAGTGCAACACATACATTTGGTCTTTTGAACATTTATATTTAGTCCCATTCTGTGTGCAGATGCTCTTAACGGCCGAAATGCTTCTTTCTTTCTTTCGATAAATCTTTGTATTTATCTTAATATTTATGTTTGACAGTTCTTCTTCTAGGATTTCAAGGTTGTTATGTAGGTCTTCTCTGTTTTCTGCTATCAATACCGTGTCGTCTGCAAATATAAGCTCTGATAGTTGAGTCTGTTTCATTTGCCAGTATCCTAATCTTAGTTTTCTCATTCTTCTCTTGGCTTTCTTTATTGCTTCATCCAGTACCACTGAAAACAGCAGTGGGCTCAACACGCATCCCTGTTTGACGCCTTGACTTGTAGTAAATTTTTCTACACTTTTTTAAAATACCTTTATTTTTCATTTGCATATTATTTGTTGATTTTAGCTTGGATACGATTACATATATAATAAGCGGGCGTTATGGCCTATAACGCTCTGTTGTATAAGACAAAAAGCAAATGGTATAAAACGAAAGTTTTTTTATTTTAAACAATTTTGACAGGAGTAAATAATATAGAACTAACATTTTTTAACCTTAAAAATCTTTATAAATATTGAATGTACAATTTTTTTTTAATAACTGAATATAAATAAATGACATCTATCCATAACTGAATATAAATCCAAACAAATTAAGGAAGTCACAAATATGAAGAAAAAATTCACTACAACAACTCTAGTAGATGACACCAGTCCGTCTGATTAAGGGTGGACAGAAAAGATTTTTATTAATTCTTGCCATAATTCTGATTAGAAAATTTCATCCTTAAATAAATAAATCAGGAGTAAAAGGGCTACGTTATGTCTACATTTAGTATTTATAAATTATTTTGATATTAATGATGTTAGTTCTGCAGGTCTTATTTATCTTAATATGCGAAACACTATAAATGTAAGCGCAATATCCTCCAATGCAGAGAATAAATAAAGTTAAAACATGAAATACAACACGAATAGTAACACCAAAATTTACCGGCCATTGTGTAAGAGCAAATTGTGAAAAATGTCGTAATAGCCATTTCTATCGTTGCCATAACTTCTGATTTCTTACAGTTGCAGGTCTTTTAAATTGTAGAAAACTACTGCCATTAATTTCCATGAAATGTTTGCGTTTCATTTGAAAACTTTTCCTGTTATTCGAAACGGCCGTTTCGTTAAATACAGAAATTGGCTTTACCAAACCACTAAAAATCTTGTTTCTATTTATTATTTAAATGGATAGTATCTACTGAAAGAATATTAAACGCCAAATAGTACAAAGTTTTAAAAAGTTTCAGATTTTTAAATGAACAGTTGTTTTTTACTTGTTTTTCTCTACCCAGTTGGTTAAAGTGATTTTCTCCCTTGGACAATATATCTGCTTGCTTTTTGTTTAAGAGACAGTAATAAACACATCAAAAAAATCTAAGGAATACAAAGTTTTTTTCTCATATACGAGGTCTGACTATTAAATAACGAGCTGGTTATGAAAAGAGTTTTATTTTAAAAATATTCTACAATCAAATGCTCTCATTCAATATATTCCCCTTCCCTCGCCACACACCGTTCCATTCGTTTTTTTCATTGGTCAAAGCAATGCTAGAAGCCTTCTTTTGTTAGAGCTTTTAGAAGCTCCGCCGTTTTTCGCTTCACCTCTTCCATCGACTCGAACCGGATCCCTTTTAAGGCAGACTTGATCTTTAGAAACAGGAAAAAGTCACAAGGTGCTAAATCAGGCGAGCCTCTAGCGGCAATAACGCTTCACAGACAGCGCGTTATGGGCAGGTGCGTTGTCTTGGTGCAAGATTCACGGCTTGTTCTACACAATTCCGGCCGTTTCTTACGAACTCGCTCTCGGACCGTTGCCAAAACTTTCAAATAGTAAGTTTGGTTTACAGTTTGACCCTCTGGAACCCATTCAGTCACGATGCCGTTAATGTCGAAAAAAAAAACGATTAGCATGGCTTTAAATTTTGATTTTTCTTCATCTTTGCTTTTTTCATTATTGGCGATGTAGGAGTTTTCCAGTACATGGATTGTCACTTAGTTTCAACATTGTATTTTATTATCCAGGTTTTATCGCAAGTGACAGTTTCTTTATCGGCGGTTACAGTCTCAGCAATCTTCCGGATGCTCATACGACGATCTCTGCGCGCAATGTCACCTATTTTGGTCACTATTTGCGGAGTTAAAACAGAGACAGGTCCACCTGGACGTTGGTCATCTTCGGCGCTCTCTGAACCTTCAGAAAACCGTTTATACCATTCGAAAACACGAGCACGAGATAATTTTTCATCACACATTGTTATCGGCATGAGAAAAAACACGTTCTTTTCTAACCTCCACAGAAAAAATACTACTACAGCGACAAAAATGTGTTTTCGTACTGGAAGAGTAGATACTTCCAGCTATCCAATGCAGCATTCGTTTTCCACTCTTACCCTCTAAGACTCCTTCTGCGAACGCAATCTGGTTATTTAATAGCTAAACCTAATGAAATCGTCTCAATTTTGGTGTACTATGGTTTTTTTATTATAAAATAATCAAAGAAAAATTAAGAAGTACACTAATTTAATGGGCATTTTTAACATAAAACATAAAAGGCTAACAAAAAATATATTTATAAATCTGTGTTTTTTTCAGCAGCATTAATTAGAGCCTGACATCTACTTGGCTTGATTCAAATTAAATTATGAATTTCGTTTTTAGGTAATGCGATACATTCTTGTTTAAAAAGATTTTGAAGACCTTGTCCAGTATAAACATTGTTTAGATGAAGAGCAATCTGTCCCTGAAGTATATCCCATACATGATCGATGGGATTAAGATCTGGCGATTGTCCTGGCCGCGGTAAGAGTGTAATATCGTCATTATGAAACCAATCTCTTATTGTTGCAGCAGTATGTGACTTGTATTGTCGTGCAAATAACGCAAATCAGGATCTGCAGCAGTGAAAAATGAAAGGACAATAGGTTCCAAGATACGATCAGCAGTTTATTAGAGAGGAGGCTGAAAGTACTGTAGATATTTTGTTACTCATCTGTAACATCTGTACTTTAGATGTTTTGGCTGTTCTCGTGTTTGAGCATATTTTCTTAACCGATGTTGTTACAGTTACTTTTATTTTATTGGCTAGTCTGTTTATATCCATTTGTTTCAGTATCTCTATTGATTTTAGTCTTGTGCTTAGTTCTTTTTGGTGTTCCGATTGTTTTTGAAACAGGACATCGGTGGTTGGGTATCGTTCTCGTTTAATAAGTTTGTTTCGTTCTACTCTCGTCTGTATTTTAATGTTTGCTCTAACCAATCTATGGTCACTTTCGGTATAGAATTTGTTTAGTACTGTCACTTCGGTGCATATGTTTTTGTTATTGGAGAGTATGTAGTCAATTTCGTTATTAGTTTTCTTGTCTGGGCTGATCCGTGTCCATTTACGTTGTAAAATTAAATTTGTTAAAATTGTAGCGTTTTGCATTAACAGCATCTTAGAACAGAGTATCAACCATAAGATTTGTGTAGTACACCGGAACTGATGAAATTTTGAAAATGATTATATGGGATGTCCCACCAGCTTTGTTGTCGTTTGCCTGCTTGATCCAACCCCATCTACGTCAGATCTTCGTTCCTGAGTATGGAAATGGTTTTCTTTTGTTCCAGTTGAGAGTTTTGTCCTTGCAGCTCCAATCCCAGAGATAGTAGCAAGTTTTTCAAAGTTAAGTGGCAAAGTTTGTGAATTAAGGAAACATTTAATATATTAATTTTTTCAAGTTATATAGACATTTTTAATAATTGCTTTCAGTAAAAATTAAAAGAATTGGTAATATTTAAAATTTTATATTATGTTAGAGGCGTGGCCAAAAAATGTCATAATTTATTCTGTCTTAAAATGTTATGTTGACATATGACATTTTGGCTTAAATCTGCTGTTGTTGCAAAACAATTTTAATTTGATTATTTGATAGAAAAGATATTTCATATATAGGGTTGAATTTTAAGATATTTTCATAAACAAGGATCCTTAATCATAATATTCTAGTTTGGCCATATTAATAAATAATCTAGGAACCATTTCGAATTTTTTTTAGCAATCTCCTTTATAAACAGATAAGCACGTAAGTTTTTGTTAATTTTTGTATTATGCTTATATAGTATGCTTCTTGTGCAATCTGTATTTTTGATCACTATTTGTTTGAGACAAAAATAAACGTTTCATTTGTATCTCTGATCCTTTTTTTGTTTTAATTTAGAAAAGTCTCCTAACCTTGTATGTATTCTTGATTTTAGGGAAGAAGAAATTTTCTTTTTCTAGCAGGAAGTTTTCTTAGAAGCGGCATCCGAATAAAAATAGCTAGAGGTAACCTTGTCTGCCATATCTTGTTCGTTTTTGACCCAGGAGATTTATGTAAGTGTCCCTTTGTTTTCATTTTGTAGATACCCCAATCCGACCCATTTATTTCAACTTATCCACGACCCAGCTCTCCAACAACCCCTGAGTGTCATACGCATCAGTTTCGATTATTTTGTTGGCTCCTTCTTAAACCCTTTAGTTTCTGTCCCTAATCTTCTACCCCTATGTTTTTACTCCGAGGTAAGCAAAATAGTTCGTTACCAAATTAAAAGAAGGAGATGGAATGAAATAATCTTTAAACTAATAGTCGTTTTTAATTCGAACTTTTAATTCTGTGTCCTTAGTGATGAATATAAAGCTATTTAATCATAAGCTTTAGGCAAAAAACGCTCAACGATTATCTTTACGCCCAAATGTAAAAGGGATAACAATAACGTTAATTAACGAAAGGTAATAATAACATACCATTTATTAATTTGTTTTTTTTCGTAGCCGTCCTGCATTTTTATTTAAAATTCCTACTGTACTGAATCTTAATTAAAAGAAGATTAACCTTAATGATTACAAAATGAGTTTGAAAAAACGTTGGATTTTTATTTTAAGGCAACATGATCTTTTAAAATTACATGAAATTTTAATCTGGCTGTCATGTTTTATGAAATGAGACATTTCTTTAATTAACGGTTAGATGAACAAACAATTTTTTTTACTTTGAGTGTTGTATCTATTTAGCACACCTTAGTTATTATGGACACGACAGGTCTTTCTTGTAATCTTTAAATTTGTTATATAGATTTCCCTTGGGGTCTTTTAGAGAAAATTACCGATAACTTTGTCTAAAAAAAAACATCAGAAAAACACACTTCAGAAAACATATCAGCAAATTATCAACAAAAATCATGAAAATTGACATATTTAACCATAGCTGTAAGAAAAGGTTATATATTCATTTAAATACTTCAGAAGAATAATTATTATATTATCTTCTACAACAAAATTCAAATAATTTATGTCGTCCATAAAATAATACTTCACAATAAATTTTTTTTTTAATTTCAAACAAACATGAATTAAAAAAAAATTAACAATAAATAGTGTTTATTAATACTCAAAATACTCAATATTTTTGTTTGTATTAATAAATACATATTAAGAAACAAACGTATTGACACATCGTCATCATTTAAAAAATAAACTCATTACGAAAATTACTAATATCAAAACTTTAATGTCTCACAACAAAAAAATTAAAAAACAAATTAATATTTAATTGCAATCTGAACGAACATCGTTGGCCATTGTTCTGTTTTACTTAAATTAACGTTACAAAATTTTGTGAAATTTAGTAACATTTAAAAAAAGATATAAAAATAAACTCTCAGCAAAAAAACGATAAAAGTTACTGTCTCTAACAGCAAAAAAAACATTATCATTAAAAATATTTCACTCACAATTGTTTGTTGAACTTGGAAGATATGGCCATAGGCCTGGGGAAAACAGCTTGCCCTCTAGATGTAGAAATACAATATTTGCCTTTTCAGCAAAAATATTGATAAGGGCGGTTAGCCTCGACATCACAGAAGGAATTTGTGTGTGCATACTAGGGGCAACAAGTAAATTACCAGTCAGACTCTATAATTAAACAAAAAACGGATCTTTTGCTATCGCAATTAATTAAAAAACATACAGAGAATGACTTACCACAAAATTCTGAGTTTCTCAATCGCAATATTGCGTCTGATTGCATATTGCTACAAATAATAACTGGCAATTGAGAACTTAAATCGGATAGTGACTTTTTATAAATTAGGTTTAAGATAATTAATTTTTGGGATTTGAACGTGTAGTTTGGTTCGAAATATTTGTTCCCAAAAAAATTAGAAAACACTTTAACTAAAAACCAATAAAATTTTAAGATGGATTTTGCATAATTAATACTTGATAGAAGTGGTTTAAAAGAAAACTTATTCGTTTATAAAATATTATAGTCTCAAACAGAATTTATAACGAAAAAGGTCTTTTAAGAAGAAGGGTATTATAAATACATCACTCAAGTGATGACGGAGTCACGTGGTTTCTTTTATTTAGTTGCAGAAACTGGCTAACAGCCTCCAGTGATATGTTGTTGTAGAAACAGCCATTTTATACATAAAAATCGTTACAGTAAAGGCACTTATAAAAGTAAATATAGGGCGTAGAACAAATACAATACATTTTTAGTTATTGGACTAAAATCCTCCTATTTATTGAGTATACTTCTCCGTGCTGTTTCTCAGTTTATTGTGTTTACACCCCTACGCTACCGTAAATTTAGCACGCCGAATGCAGCGCCTCACGTATTCGACAAGTTTGTTCTGTAAATTGGAAGACTACATACTCAATGTCTCTTAATGTTCCAGACTTAGAGCTCGAGATGTATTGTGGTGTGTTTGTCTTTTTGTTGTGCCGTGAAATAGATGAGAAGTGTCGCTTTATTGAGACCTAACCTAAATTCAGGGTGTATAAAAAGCTAATAAAGTTTAAAGCTCCGAAAGAGACTGGAATTGTGTAGAGAAATTACATTGTATACGGGATAATGACTTGAATTGGATTGAATGATATTGATAAACAGTACAGCCACTGAAGCCACTTGCTAAATGTTCTTGTAATATTATTTATTAAAACCTCCTTTGGTCTTAAGAATCCCATTATTATTATTATTTTTTATACTTTTTTATAAAAGTTTGTGTTATGCCTTAAGCGTGTTAACTTCATATTATTTGTGCAAATTGTGTTAAGTCCATGTAAGCAAAAGTTTATTCAAATCATGAATGTGTTGCTTGTATGAGTCCATTTCAAATAGGTAAAGAAATAATAAATAAGACTTACTCACAATCAATTTAATTTAACTATCAGACGACCGGTTTCGCTTTCTACAATATGCAAAGCATCCTCAGGTCTCGATACAAAGTTAAACAAATGCTGAAACGATAAAAACCCATATTAGGGTGTTGTCTAATAAAGATAAACAAAGTAGATGTTGTAAATTACAATAATTACGCCAATATTACATGTCTGTTTTTATTTAAAAGAGTAAGTTGAATAAAAAGTATAAAAGTTTTAAAAGTTTAGAGAGACAAGGTAAGGCCACAAATTGTTATAAAATAGTCTATTAGATTGTAATAAATTAATAAATGAGCAAATAAATAAAATAAACATTACTTACATGCCGGTACTCTATTAATTGATGGATGGTAGAACATGGTTGAAACTACTATGTATTGTTGAATGGAGAACTCAATTCTGTCATTGCAGTTGTTTGACAGTAAACGGGAAGTTCTTGAGGAGATAGATTTGATCCAATGAAGAAGAGATATGTGTGTGATTGTTTGTTAAATGAAAGTGATGTAATATACCATTGTATTATTAAAAGTTATTTATACTTAACTATAAGAATAAGTGATATCAGCGATAGTGATATCAGTATGCAGAAGCGATAGTGATATCAGCGGAACCGAGACGATGTAAACTAGTCGTAAAAAGTGGAAGTAGAAGTACAAAAACAAGTGAACATGGCAAACAGAGCAGCAGGATTTCTCAACACAACACACAACACAATCTGGAGAAACAATTACCTTACAACGGAAACGAAAACCAGGATATATAAATCAACAATAAGACCGATAATGACGTACACAGCGGAAACAAGAGCAGATACGGCGAAACGACAAAGACTGCTGGAAACAACAGAAATGAAAGTCTTACGAAAAATAACAAACCAAACTCTAAGAGACAGAGTAAGAAGTGAGGAAATACAAGCGAGATGTGGTATAGAGGAAATAAACGCGTGGAAAAAGAAGAAAAGTGGAATGGAATCAACACATCGAAAGAATGACAGAGAATAGAATAGTACGAATAGCAAAGACAAATCGCCAAATGGAAGAAGATCATTGGGACGACCGAGGAAAAGATGATCAGACAACGTCAATTGAGGCTAGAAACCGAAGCAAAACAGGCATTAAGCCTATTTATAAAGTAGGAAGAAGAACAAGATTCCGGGATTGACTAGTATTTGTTATGTCCCAAAAAAGGAATTATTGTAGCGGTACTCCAGGAAAATAAAAAAATGAATATATCTAAGAGTAGTAAAAAATTTATACAAAAAATATGTCAATTATTTTCGGAACGTGGGGTAACATTGAACGGCAGGATTAAACGTGCTTGGGCGGCGTCAATCGATGTCGATCGATGAGTCAAAATGCGTGATTACGTTAGAAAGTTGGGTAGTCGATCATACAAAAATTACACATCTGATACTTTGGATCAAGCAATCCACGAAATTAAAACAAAACAGTTATCACTTTCCAAGGCGTCGAAAAAATACAAAATCCCAAAAGGAACATTAAGTTACAAACTGAACAACAAAAAAATTAAGGACGTCGGAAGGCCCACAGTTTTAAACAACGACGAAGAAAAGGCACTGGTCAAGATGCTTTTGAAAACCGCTGAATGGAGCTTTCCTTTGATTCACGACGATTTACGACATGTTATAAAAAGCCATTTGGATACAATGGGTAAGAGTAACAGTTTAAAATAATTTGTCTGGTATCGACTGGATTAAAGGTTTTCTGAAAAGAAACAGAGAAATAAGTGTAAGAAATCTTAAAATATAAATCCAAATAGAGCATCTTCCACTAGAGAAGTTTTCATTGCTTATTTTAATAACCTTGAGCAATGTCTAAACGGAGTTTCCCCCGATTGTATATACAATTTCGATGAGACAAATTTATCGGATGATCCTGGGTCTGCAAGATGCTTTTTTAAAAGAGGGGTGAAATACCCAGAACGTTTTATTATCTCAATTAAAATCAAACATTTCTTTGATGTTTTGTGGAAACGCTTCAGGAGTTCTGCTGCCTCTGTATGTAGTCTACAAAGCAGAAAACCTTTGGACAACTTGGACGGAAGGAGGACCCGATAAAACCAGATACAACCGAACAGCTCATGGATGGTTCGATTCTGGAACATTTTTAAATTGGTTTACTTTTGTTTTCCTTTATTCCACGAGACATAAAGAAGGAGTCAAAGTATTAATCGGGGATAACTTGGCGAGCCATTTTTCTGAGCAAATTATCAGACTGTCGGTTGAAAATAATATTCGATTCATATGTTTACCGCCGAATACTACGCATATCGCTCAACCCCTGGATGTCGCGGTGTTCGCACCACTGAAGAAACAATGGCGTGCAATACTCAGCGATTATAAGTTAGCAACGGATCAACTGCTCTTCCAAAGGAGATGTTTCCAAAACTTTTAAAAAAGCTGATGTTAAAATTCGCAGAAACTGGTGAACAAAACCTTTAAAGTGGCTTTCGGGCAACGGGTATATACTCTTTAGACAGAAATCAAATATTAAAGAAATTGCCTGGTACTGATGATACTGAATCAAATGAAAGTTTTGGAAACAGTTTAAACGACACAGTTTTACAATTTCTACAGGGTATTAGGAACAAAAAGAGAGCTAGAACTCTAAGAAAAAAGAAAATTAACATCGCTCCGGTAAAAGCGTTGGATTGGAAGATTTTGAAATAGGAGAAAGTTCTGGATGTTCTGCACCACGAAGAATAGGAAAAAGTCTGCTAAGGAATTGGATAGTGACAGTTCCGACTACGAACTAGAGCTTCAGGACGAATCTGATTGTGATTTCGAGACATTTTGTGATGAAATGCACCAAGAAAAGAACGAGGAGATCGAAAGGCCAACAGGGGCTGCAGTCGTCGACGATTATGTGCTCGTGAGATTCGCAACCAAAAAGATCTTGAAAATTTTCGTTGGTATTATAAAAGAAAAACTGCCTGATGGAGATTATATGATCAAGTTCCTGAGAATTGCGAAGAATTATGCTTCTATTGGCCAGAGGTAAATTTTTCAGTGCATTTTGCATTATACCAAAATCGATTGTTGATTTATTTTCAGATAGACGACATTTCAGTCGTAAGTTTTTCAGATTTTGAAAGACTTCTGCCATCTCCAGCTGAAGACCGCCGCGGAAAAGTGGTTTTTTCGATCCAATTTGATGGTATACTCTGGGCTAAAATCCTTCTAAAGACTGTCGTTTATACGTTTCCCTTATGTTTTGTCATTTGAGTTGAAAATTACCAATTTCTTTAGTTTGAAATATGATTTTATAAGACTGTATAAAAGAATTTAAAGTTTAATAAAAAATAATGTAAAAAAATATTTTGTCAATAAATATAACCATTGAGAAAAAAAAACAAACAAAACTCTCCCCACTAGTTTTTTTCGCTTGCTTCACTGGCGGGGTTAAATTGAACGAATAACTAACGTGTGGGCTCGTAGACACCGATTTATACTACTGTTCAATGTTACCCCGAACTCGGGGTAAAATTGAACAGCAACTTTTTTATAGCTATTTTTACATAGCTACGCCCAAGAGATAATCTAACGTATGTAAAGTCATGCTTCTATAGTGACCCATAAGTGGTATTTTTTTTATTGGATTGAGCAAGAGATACAAAACTTATTCAACAAAATATGAAGAAAATGTTCAATGTAACCCCTTTTTACGGTAGGTAGTCTTCAATATGTTGTTGGTAAGCTATCCAATTTGCAGCTTTAGTTTTCCATGTTTCTGAAAACTTTATAATTGTTCTTGTGGAATTATTATTTCTTATTTTTATAGGTCAGTGGTCACTATCGTAGGTATGGGTTAATACTTCCAGTTTATAGTCGGAGCTAGGGAACTTTCACATATAGTTAGATCAATAGCAGAATGATTGCCGGTAACAGAGTTAAACCGAATATTTTCTCCTGTATTTAATAGTACAAAATCTGTTTCATTATGAAATTTTTCTATTAGTTCTTCTCTTTGGTTTGTGGAATAACATACCCAGGAAATGTTGTGAGAGTTAAAATCACCTATCTTCTACGGTTTGTTTATATTATTTCTTGATTATGATATTGAGGGAAATATTAAAAATAATTTTGAGGTATACATTCTTATAAAAACTCCAAAAGGATAATTCGAATAGATTTTTACAAACTTGAAACGAGTTTATCTCAAAACAGTGTTTTAAGGCTTAACTCTCTTTACGCACAGAGCACAGTATATAAAATAATACTCATTTAGTAATAGATCAGCAGGAAGAAAACTTATCCTGTCCCTGGCATTTCACTAAACCGAAAACAATTATAAATCATATAATCTTTTTACAGTTTGCCGAGCTTGGCTACATAAAATATGTGTTAGGTCCCATTAGACATATTTATGGGTGTTTATCGTTGCTGAGCATGCCACATCACAATCTCAACTTCCCGTATCAGGAATTTAGGTCATATCTCGGAAGTGCTGAGCTCGTTAAGTTTGACCAAACTAGCAATCAGGTTAAGATTATAATCTTAAATTGCTGAAGATATGTACGATGTTTACCAAACTGCTGGTTTATTAATTAGGTCTTGTTAAACTTTTGAGTAAAGTTAATGCAAACTTAAAGGTTACTTATTGATAAGTGCCGACATTTGAAGGAGCAATATGTGAAAATTACGGTTTTAAGTGAGAGAAGCTGATATACTAATTAAATGACACAAATTTAAATGTTCTTTGTTTTCCAAATTGGACACATTAGAATTGACAGATGTACAAATTGCTATCGTACACCTATTCTATTCATAACACTAATATCAGTTTATAATTTAGTAAAAATTCAAAATTATTAATTAGTCATTGGGAATATCATTTTTCTATCGGTAGTTCTATAAATTTCCTATAACTCTATATACGAGGTAGAGATATAGTCCGTCTCAAACTCTTCTTTCAGTGCGTCAGTTGTTCGAATTCTCCCTAACGCTTTAAGCTAGAAGTGACAGAAAAAAACGTGAGTCTGTGATTATTATACATAGAGCTTAGAAAATTAGGTATCGTACACGAGTATTTGCATATTAAAGCGAATTCTACTTACGGATGTATAATTGGTTGGAGTTTTGAATACGCTAAATAGATATCCAATCAATGATGCACATTAAATATAATTTGAGGCAGATGATCTCGATAGTGACAGTGACAGTACTTTCACAATGTCCACTGATAAAATGATAATTGTCATTCCAAGTTAGTATTTTCAGACATTTTACCTACAGTGAAAATTAAATTTTGTATTTTCCGCAAATCGCCAGGAAATTTTGACATTCCTGTCAAAATTTCTTGAAGAAAAAGTCAGGACTTCCTTACTGTAAGGAAATGTCATTTCCTTACTGTAAGGAAATGATATTTCCGTACAGTTGTTAGTGTTCTACATAAATGATAGAAAACACATTGCTTATAAGGAATTAATTTATATTTTGAAAACATCAAGTCATTGCTGAATACATTTTTATGTATTGGCATATAATGGCAAGTATGCCATTACAACATTTTCTGAGAAAGAACTCGTATTTTTACTCATGCGATAATCCATAAAACGTCTGTATGCATTTTCGTACTTTTCTCTTGATTTCTTTGGCAATAATTCTAATGAAGCAGTATTCACTGCCTCAACCAGCTCTGGAGGAGTCCCAGGAATGGAAATTTCATCATCACTTATCATTTTACTTTCGAGAACACCAGCAATTAAATTTATAAGCGTCAAGTTTGACAATTCAACCTCAATACGTTTCCATAGTAACCCAAGTAATTTTATTAGGAATTTCAAAGCACCATTTATTCGCGTTTTTTTAAATCAATCAATATCTGTCTAATTTTAAACGATTTGCGGAAAAATAGTATGTTTACCTCGTAGGAAAAGCCACACTCCTGGACTCTGTGTTGCTAAGTCTCGGCTTGCGCCTCGACTTAGCAATCTTCACAGTCGTCCAGGAATGTTAAGCTTTTCCTACCCGGTAAACAATGTACTATTATTGTCAGTAGTAATATCCCTAGGACATTGATAACAGAATTTTCGATTTCATGAAAATCGAAAGCTCGTTCCTTGGTAACAGCACGAAGCCGAAGGCTGAGTGCAAGCCAAAAGTGCAAGCCAGAATTAAATGGATAAATACAGATAAAGAGGAAGACAGAGAAGAATATAAAATATTATCTATAAAAATACCAAAAATCTATAAAAATCACTCACTCTGTATATTATTGCATTATATATCCTTAAAATAAGACGACACTAAAAATAAATGTTTAAGAAGTTCTTCTAATAATTTTGCATGCTATAAATTTTGCGTTATGTGGAATGCTCCATAAATCCAACTTTACGACGTCAAAACAAAATCATAAAGTAAATTAAATTAGAACTTCCAGTGTCAAACAAACCTCATCTCTAATTTCATTTACAAAGCCATTCGGTTCCCCGAAGTCCTCCATTGAATTAAAAAACAAAGATGACATAGACAAAGTTTCAACAGCTGTTATATAATATTCACTTTATAAATTCATTTTAAAACTTACTTTTAATGATGTCGTAACTTCTGAAGAGTTTCTCTTTGAATTTTATTATTTAGTTTGGTATTTTCTCTAGTTTCATAAAAGTAATAACGTATTCAAAGTACCGCTGTTTTAACAATGACAATAAGGGGAAAGTTTATAGGAGCTTTCGACATCCCCGTTGATGTCTCATTCTCCCGAGCCCTCAGACACTACTACACGGATCACTAATCATTGCATTTCTGGTGCTGGGAATGGGAAAGGACGTATCATTTACACCGTCGATGGTAACGTGGTTTGAGTCGAGGTTGGCGTGCTGGTTGGCGTGGGGATTGGCGCGAGGTTTGGCGCGGGGGTTGGCGGGAACATTTCTAACAGTAGGATTTTGATTGACGGGTGGAGCAGATGGTATTTTTTGTATGAACCGTCTCCAAGTCAAACGTAACCGTGAAGAAACTTTGCATATAAAGAAATAAAAGAAAAAAAAAAGGATTTTAACGAGGATTGCGAAATAATGACCAGAGAAAAAAAGGTGATATAGTGTACAAACAAAAATTACAGAAATGTATCGTTAAATGTATATAAGACATCGAAGTAAATAGCAAATATATCGTAAAATTAATGCCAAAGTTTAATATCTCTAGTCCATTGCACCAAATACTTCTTTAACAGTAACATCTGCCAAACACGAACGTCTGCCCCCCCCCATTCCACCATTTATTCTCAGAAAAAAGTGATTCGTGAATATAAACGAGCTTCGGCTATGAAATTGTTTCTTAAAACGAACAGCAGGCGGTGTTCCAATTCATTAAAAGGTAATTGAAAGTAAAACATCGCCCATTTGGGAAATCTAATTAAAATTCGGGTAGATTTATTATTTCTATTGACATATTTCGTAGGCGGTGTGCTTGCCAACGAGCTGGTAATTGGTCGATGAAAATATACTGCTTCATATAATTAAGGGAGCGGATAGAGTTCCTTAAACAACAGTGCACCAAATGGTCTAAGAAATATTACATCTAATTTATTTAAATATAGCAGTGACAAACTGTGTACAGGGTTGGAACTCCTAAAAATGAATATGCTAGAGATATATATTGCTACGCCGCACAGTTAGTTCTTCTCGTTCATTATTTTGATAGATTCACTGTATGTGCAAATGTATTCAAGTCAAATTTCATTTGAATGGATTAAAAGTCGTTCCGTTCAGATATAATACGTGATTCTTCGTAAAGACAATAAAGTCGACTTTACTTAGTAACAAGGCAATTACTCAACACATACTAGTACACATATGGTCCAAAACAAGAAACTTTTAATTGCCGATTCAGCTAAAACAAAAATCCTTCTTAAGATATTATTTGAACAAGAAATAAAGAGAAGATATTTCCTACGATATTTATTCGTTCTGGATGTTGGCGGTCAACATGGTTATCCTTACTTTTCTAGCAGCTATTTGGAATACTTCAGTTTTAGAAGCATTGCCTTAGGGTTTAAAGCCAAGAGTTTCTCCTTTTTTACACATAGTGACCAAGGCAGCAGCTTCGAAAGCGATCTATTCCAAGGAATATGTGATAGACTCGGCATGAAGAAAACAAGGACTACGGCTTATTATCCGCAATCAGATGGTATGGTAGAACGTATGAATAGGATGAATAGTGTCCGATCATCAGCGAGACTGGGACCAATATCTTCTGGTCTGGACTGGTTAACGAATCGACAGGCCAGACACCAGCCAGAGTCCTATTCGGACGCGAGATGCGACTACCTTGTGATCTAGAGTTTAGGTGTCGACCTGGAGAAGATGTAGCAGGTGAAGATTATGTGATCGAATTACGAAGAAGAATGGACGATGTACACGAGTTGGTCCGTTCCTATCTCCAGATCGCTAGTGACCGCATACCTCATTATGGAGAAAATCAATTATGATTTACCGAATAAGCAAGATTCCGAGGGGAAAGCCGATGATAGTACACCATAACCGGCTGGCGTCTTTCGAAGGTGACCACGACGTAGATGAAGAAGTGGAAGTAAACCAAGTCCAAGATGTGTCTGACCTCACGTTCGAGGAATTCATGAGTGCCTATGGAGGTACCGGTAAAGCAAGACATGGTGTTACCACTGAAGAAAGGCAAGATCTACTCGCGCTTTCCGATGACTACTCACTGGCCCTTACCACCCCGGCCAGTATCAAAGACGCACCAGGGTTGGCATCCGTCTTTTGAAGGAAGTTCGGTCGAGTTCCAGAACTTTAATGCCAAGTGTAGCTCCCGGAAAAGCCTTGAAACTCCAAGATGCATCACGTTACCTTTTCTACCTGGTAACACAAGACACTGCCCGTGACCAACCTACCTACCGAGATGTATGGGAAGCCTTACTTCAATTAAGAGAGCACGTATTAGAGTCCGACGTGCGTTAGCCATGCCAAAGTTGGAGTCCCGCCAATTAGATTGGAGGGTTATCCGAAATATGGTGGAGGAGCTCTTTAAAAATACCAGGTGTTAGTCTGTTGCAATCCGCATAGTTACTGGTGCGGAGAGGAAACCATCCCTTATCATTTTTATACAACTGGAAGTTGTAAAAGAGGGTCCAGTTGCCGATCCAAGCATGCCGTTTCAGTTCCAGTCCCGACAGGGATCCAGGAGGACCATCTTTTAAGAGGGGGGCAATGTTACGTAAAAAATATGAGACATATTAAAAACCTGTAAAGATGTTGTTTATTCACTTTTATGTTCTAGATTTTATTAGCTGGCAGAAATTCCGAGAAATATCTACCTGAAACGGTCGCTCTCCTACGATTCGATGGTTCCAGAAACCGGACGAATCACCGGAACTCTCGAAATAACGGCATGTTATATAAATAGAAACCTTTTTGCAGAAAAGACCAGTCAGAAGATAACTTCGCGACGGGCATTTAAATGTAACGCACGTATAAATAAATTATGTAATTATTAGTCGAAAATAAATTGTTGTATAGTGGTTTAATAAATTGATATAAATTATCGTGCGTTAGTAAATTAAAATAAGAACAATAAATTAGAATTAATAAAGACTTAACAGTATTCTTACCTGAATTTGAACAGAATAAGAATCACAGAAAATGAGATATTGTCATGCAGAAGAATTATACCATTTGCAGGCTTTTGTGTAAATTTCATTCTTGATTCTGACAGTTCTTAAAGATTATACTTTAACTTTGCCTATATTTTGCCTATAGTACTTAAGTAAATGATGGATGTAATGTATCCTCTAAACAAAACGCCTTATTGTTTCGAAAACTTAACTTTCACATAAAATGTTATTTCATAACCTGATTCAGTAGAAACACACAAAAACCCAACATCTGTTTGTTCCTCTGCTTAGTATTTACGTTTTCCTTTCGGCCCTCCGCCCATTGAAATTCTAATTTAAATCCTGAACACCCGGACAAACACAATATGAGTAGCATCCATCCTGTTTCATACAGTAACACAAAGATCTATTGTTTTATTGAAAATTCAGGCTGTCGAGTAAGATAAGGGTATCGGATTTGCTGGGTCAACGTAATAATGACATCTGCAGGTTCGGTTATAACGTGTCCGAGTCAGAGAATGCTCCAACGACACAGCGATTGTTATACGATAGCTCGTCAAACCGGGAACTGATCGATTACCGGGATGATTACAAATTGAGAATATAGCGTACAGGAAGTAATGGGATAAAATATTGGTTAATAGCCCGCATCAAGGTGTAGTCGATGGAGAAACGGATACCAGGTGTGGAAATTAGGCAATAAAGGGGAAATATTCTGTAAGTATTTTAACTTTGTATTACACAGTGCAACTATAAAAGCTTTTCAGCGTGGAATTTTGGCAGCCAGTATTTGTAAAGGTACATTATATTGATCCCCCCACCACCCTTAACAAATGAGAGGCAAAATTTTCACTCTACACATTACATTATGAAAATGATCACATTTTCATTGTACAGAACAAGAAATATTTGATTGATGGATTTGACCGTTACTTGATGGAAATTTATTTTACGTAACAATAAAACACTGAAAACTTTGTTTTCGAACTTCCACAAAATTTATTTTAAACTTTTGTCACTACAGCTGTTTCAGCTGATTGCCTTTCTGAAGTGACCTATTTTTGGCATGCGTTTACACTCTATAGTATTTAATGAAATAGGTTGAGGAGGGAAGAACTGTTTGTCTTAAGTGGGTCATTCAGAATTATATCTGTGTTTTTTAAATTGTTGATTTCCATAGATTCTAACAAAGATATCTTAAAGCCTTTATTTTGAATGTGGAGAATTTTAAATATTGAAGTGTGTATGTAGATTATTGTTGAAAGCCATTTTATGTTCTTGTATTCGTTTATTAAAATTTCTACCAGTTTGACCGATGTAAGTTTTTGGACAGTCAGTAACAGGTTCTGAAACAGAGTTTTATTGATTTAAAAACTAAAATCTACTCTGAGACATCCTTTACTTAGGTGTAAGGTTTTGAGCTTACAAAGAGTAATAGAATTTTCTACAGTCTCCATTACATCAAGTATAGAATTATATATGACGCGTTCATTGAACATGTCTTTTAGACAAATAACGTTCTCAAATTTGGTTTGAAAATCGACAGTGTCTTTTATTTAAAAATCTTTGTTTTAAGGATTATTTCATTTGTTTGAATATCTTGAATGGTTTTATTGAAGTTATCTATGATTTGTTGACTGAGAGAATATTGATTAAGTATCTGATGTTCTAATTTTAGTTTTCAAATGTTCTAGTATCAAATTTATCTTCTCGCCATCTTCGACATCTAAATTTCCTGTGATTGCTTTACTATTGAACCAAAGCCATGAATCAAACCTCTTTTCCTTCTTGTTAAATTAATATAAATATTTAGACTGCAAAATTTTTCTTTTATGCTATTTTTGATAAATTGAATAATATTTACGTAGTTGTACGTCTCTGATCTAAAGAATTCGCTGTTATAATTTGGACCTCGGCCCTTACCTGATGGTGCTTTTAGACCCGTGGAGAGACCTTCAAAGAACGCTTGTCGACTACTTTTAATATTTAAATCGTGCCAAAGTTTGTTTACAGTACTAGAATATTATAATTGGATAATTAGACATTAGATAATTATTGGATAATTACAATAATTATCTAATGCACATAGTACTGAGAACTTACAGGAAACTTGGAAACAATTTAAAGAAACCATCGTGACGACAGCAAAAGAAACGGATGGAATAAACCATGTAAACAGAAATAAGAAGCAAACACGATGGTGGGACGATGAATTAAAAGCCCAAATAAAATATAAAAAACAGAAATGGAAAATATACTTAAACAAGAAAACAGAAAATAGTTACGAAGAATATAAACGACAAAGAAAGGTGGTGAAAGAAATTGTGCTCAAGAAGAAGAAGGAAGCCTGGGATGAGTTGGGAATGAAGATGGAGGGAGATAGCCGGAGTAACCAAAAATTACACTAAGGCACTAAAGACGCTAAGAAAAGGTAAAGAAACAACGATGAAACAGGTGAAACGTAAAGACGGCACGCTGATTATCAGACCAAATAAGATTATGGAAAGATGGAGACAATACTTCAGCGAACTCCTAACACCAAGACAGCCGAAAGAGCAAACTGTCATGATAGAAGTAGAAGGAGAACATGGACAAGACAATCATATCCAAATAGAAGAAGTTAAAGAAGCAATTAATAATACAAAGAGAGGCAAATCAGCTGATCATGACAAAATCACTGCCAAAATGTTAAAGGCAATGGACGGAAAGGAGTTGAATTTTTAAACAAAATCGTAAAGACACATCGTTGAACCACATCTGGATGAAGTACAAAGTGGGTTTAGGAAGGGACAGAGTACGCAAGACCATATATTTACGTTGAGACAAATAATTGAGAAAGCTAGAATAAAGAACACAGAAATATATATGGTTTTTCTAGATATTGAGAAAGCATTTGACAGAGTGTCCCAGGAAGCAAATTGAAAAAGTCTGCAAAATAGAAATATTGACCACAGAGTTATGTATGTATTCACCTCACACCTATATATAGATATATATGTATATGTATATATATATATATATATATATATATATATATATATATATATATATATATATATATATAATATCGAACACCTCTCTACTCTAAGGTGATCGTACACTATGATTTCAATAATAAATTTTGGCAATCTAGCAAAAAATCTTAAGACCGCAGTATAAACACTCGACGACAACCAATTCATATAAATCATCACGATATTATCTTTTGCGGTAAACTCTTACGAAACATGATTGATGTGTTCAGGATGGTGTATCTTTCCCAGAAGTAATGTAGAGAAATGGCCTGGGGAAACTTAAACTCCTAGATAGAAACTTTTTCGTCGAACGATGTAGAAGTATGTAAACAAGCCAGAGTTCTGCCAAAAAGTAAAATATTACTATATAAACACGACAGGAGATTTATTTTAATAAGATTTAGTAGAGTGTACACTAAAAAGTTATAAATATTTTGGACTGGGAGCTTAATATGGTTATTATATGTACACATTGTCAAGAAACTTACCAAATTAATAATAATATAACTTAATGACGAAGTTAGAAAAATGGGATTGAACAAGAATTGTGACAAATCACAAGTATTAATAGTATTAATAAATCAGGAAGAGTTAACAGTTATTATAAAACAAGGAAAACAATCTTTTTTGGCCTGCGCCGTCCTATTAGAACCTCTGCTAGGTACGAAGCGATAACGCATATCATTATCTTACTGCTTTCGAAGTGCTCATGTTGTACATAAGTCCTTTATGCCAGACTCTATCATAATCCATGAATACCAAATTTTGTAAACAAAAAAAAACAGTGTCAGGAAATTTTGTGAACAAAAATGATGATGTGGAAATGAAAAATGGCATTATTGAACTAGAAAAAGATATATTTCCAAGCGCATTTTAATTTTGTGGCTAAAGGACTAGCTTCCGAGCCAACTCTGCAAACACACATACACGCAGAAAGTGATGCAAGATTTCGAAGTGATGAAAAATGATAAATTTGGTATTCGGAAATAATTGACGGAAATTAGTTCAATCCTACTACTCGGGAGGATTTTGGGTTCACTGAACACGAATATCATGACGGATAAGGTCTTCGAGACACCTGGTACTTCGGTTTCTGGTCTCCTGGAGTTTTTTTTTGGGAATTCGGTACTACAAATCAGTGCAAAATCATTAATAAAGCGTTTTTGGAGTCGTTGAACACTAATCTGATCTAAGCGATGGGGTGCGACATGCCTGGTGCTCATGACAGACCTTGTCACCTAGAGTTTTGTAGAAATTCGATACACAATGGGTCTTTGATGCACTCCAATGCACAAACTCCAGGAGACGAGGACCATATTGGGCCCCAGGTGCATCGGAAGCCATCGCTGATATGATGTTAGTGTTTAAAAGCCCTAAAAGCCACGAGTAAAATAGTTTACTCTCATTTGTATCTAATTGCCACAAATCTCTAGAAAACAAGATCCGTTCTGGACACCAGCTACATCGCAACCCCCAAAACATTTAGTAACAAATTTGCTCTGATTTGTGTTATCAAATTCTCAAACAAAAAAACTTCAGGAGAACAGACTTCGATGTACCAGTGAAACCTCAATACTCCGGGAGTATTGGATTTTGGGAAGTGTAGAACTTACGAATTTCAGAGGAACTGGAAGAGAAGTGATGAAAAATACTAAAAATATGGCTAAGCTTAGAGGAACAAATTTAAATGGCCAAAGAGACACTAAATCTCAAGTGAGTGTTCGGGCTAGCTTCAATGCACTGAATTGTGGCTTTAAAGATATAAAGCAGATAGCAAGGATAATGAGCTAATGAGACAAGAAACGAAATGAGACCTGTTAATATCAAATGTGATACAACTAAAGGTCACTGGGAATAAATTTATAGAAAAAGGACGATAAGAAGAGAAGAAGAAGGGCGCCAACTCAACGATAGTTGAGATTTTGAAGTAACAAATGACCGGAAACAAATGATACTAGAGATAATAACCTGAAATCCAAAATACTAAATACTAATCTTGTCTTGCTATATTATATACTGGTTAGTAGAAACTGAAATAAAACTCAAAATAGTAACAATAAATATATTTATAAAAATGTGTATATAGATATATATGTATTAACAATTTACATATAATGCAAAAACTAAATATCAGTGGTAGTGGGTGTGTAAAGATACAATAGGACCGAATAGCCCCTCAACAAGCGAATAGTCACTACCACTGGCCAAATAAAGTGTGAAATATTAGTAAAAACCTAGAATAGTCCGTATGGTAACCAAAGTCTTAACACTAAAAGTTAGTAATTTAATTTAACTTAGTTTTCCTAAAATGAGATACAAGTGACAGTATAGTAAGGATATCAAAATTGATAAATCTAGTACCATTTATATCATAGATAAAAAGTGAGTTGTTACATATTCCTTATATAATGTTTTAAAAACCACATGAAATTTATTTCCGTCCCCAATATCAAAATTGTATTATATCAAAATGTATTGTATTAAAAAAAGGATTATATTATCAAAAAGTGAGTTTGGTCAGACTCTTTATATCCTATTTAAAAAACCTAATAAAAACATGAAATGTATTTTCCCTCCCCAATATTTTAGATTTATATTATATCAAAAATGTCGTCACCTGATCATATGCATATGAAAAGTGTACACTAATAAAGAGAAAGTAACAAAAAGGTTAGATAGTCAAACAACTTATCTTTACAGCACTATAAGTCCATAGGAAAACTCCTCTTGGCACGGCTAAATCAGTTTGTTGCTGTAAAGGACAAATCCCAGGGGAGTCTGGGCACAAAACCAGTCACTGGTCTATCTGCTCGGAGTGACGGCAAAATCCACGAGAGTTGCTAACTATTTAAGAAATTCTGTTACTAACGAATATCCTTGAGGGAATATTCTTAAGTGAATACTCTCAAGTGACGGAATATGGAGCCGCAGCACGCCAAAAAAATCTTCCTTTTTATGTGGAACTCTTATAAATGAATCTTGATTTTGAAAATTAATTATTGTTATTATTATTATTTTATTCTTCCCCCCATATTATTTTCCTTGCTCCAATTCCGTCACTTTGAACGTGAGAAAATTTCACTGATTAACGTGTCTGCGCTGAGTTCTGACCAGAAACTAACGGCTTCCGCACAAACTCGACCAATCTTCCTTTCAAAGCGACTCATGCGCGTGTGTGGAAAAATGTCGATTTAAAAATCGATCGCGGGCGGGTCACAAGAAGTTTCTTAAGGGGTTTTATTAATACAATTTTCAACTCTGATAATATTGCACTAATCAGTAGCGTAAACGCTACACCAGGTGCCTCGAAGACCTTTGACATCATGATATTCGTGTTCAGTTAATTTGCCTGCTAATATCGTTTCACGGCATTGTTTACAATGTGTCTATGGTTAGGAGATTCGGAGATTATCTGACTGAAATATATTATAAATATATTTGTTTGAATAAAAAAATATGAATCAAAATTTTCACTAGTTTATAACTGAGTGCATAGTTTACAAACGGTAAGCAAACCACTGCAGAAACAAACCTAATACGTCACAGCTGAAAGAAGGTCTTGGGCCTATAGTGCTAGGTTTAAGTAATCTGAATAGCAATATATTAATTCACAGATATCAATTTATTATTTGCATCGTATCTAATACTAGTTAACCCAGCTCTTTATAAATAAAATAAAACCGTTTCAGAATAAAACGTTTTTTAAAAACATCTATCCTTCCATTTCGTTATTCCTATTGTCTCTAGATTAAAATGAATAAAAGCTTTGCTGGTAAAATGGACTCTTTCTCTTTTGTAGTAACTTTAACTGATTCTGGGGAGAGACTGTATCTCTAATATGACATTAATCCTCGGGAAACAACATGTCCTTTATCCTAGGAATTCATTTTGTTTCCAATTTTAGCTCAAACCGTAATCGGCTTTCTGCAGGCGGGAGGTTTTAACTACAGCGAAGAAAAAGCATTCGATATGTTTCTTTTCTCAAAGGATCAATCAATATGACATTTGTAACGGATAATTGAGATTTCCATTTTTGAAATACGTGGTTGTCTAATAGTAATTTATGCAAATCAAAGTAAACATATGGAATATTTGAATTAAAAATCTGTTTTTAGAAAAACAAAGAAATCAGAAACAATTTTAGATAAAAAGTAGAAAAAACTAACCATTCAGATAGTAATATAGTTTGGGACTTTTAAGATAATTAGTGGATTTTAAAACATATGAGTTAACTTTAAGTTCTTCATTACTTATTCTTTTCGCAGTGTGCATTTTTCTTTTTCTTTAGCCAGCGCGCACACAGCGGCCAGGCATTCCGAGTTCTGTGTTCTTCTTTTGGAGTTCGAAAGGCACACTTGCGACGGCCAATTAACAGCATTCCAGTTTCTTTCGTCTCGACTACAATTGCTACGTTTGGTCTGCTATCGAGCAGATCTGCCATACAATTCTAAACAAATTATGACTTGTCATAAGGACGGCAAGATTCGAGGATGTTCGATATCTGTCGTACATGACAGATAGCAGATAAGAAATATTTGGTTAACATTGTACGTGGTTGAGAGACGCTTATTTAACTAGTAAGGGATGTAGCGTGGTGGGAAGTTGATCAGCGGGGCTCTGCTCAACCTACCTGCCTTAGACTCTGTGGCTTTGTTTTTATATACAACAATTGGTGTTTTTATTTTATCATTTTTCGGTATCTTCCGGTTCGTGTAAGAGATTTAGAAGATAAACATACAGTTTTAACGTCCCGACCTCAAGAGGCATAAGTGCTCAGGGTATTTCGTATACTAACACACGAATATCATAGAGCAGACAATATATGGAATTTTATTATTATATGAATAAGAAAGGTAGGTGGCATCATAAAACTTGTAATTGAAAATTGGATTCACAATATTGAAAGGTTGAGACATGCTGGTGTAAACCATAGTTTCTAATGAGGTAAGGAGTCTTAACACTAAAAATCTGATTGAAGAAAGAAGGAGGCTAAAGGACAGGTATAACACAAACTACGCAGAATTTAGTCAACTTAGTAGTCTGAAAGTTCTAAGACACAACATGTCCACAGGAAAAAAGAACATACATAAGTTAAGAAATAAACAAGACGACATTGTGACTGATAAGGAAGAAATAGTGAAAACGGTGGAAGACTTCTACAGACAACTATATGAAACAAGTGAATCCGATGAAAGACGCCCCTTACCAAAGATAGAAAATCAAGGCTCAGAATTAATGCCGAACATAACTGTTGACCAAATTAAAAATGCACTTAGGATGATGAAGAGCAATAAATCTCCAGGTGAAGACAGGGTAATGACCGAAATCCTAAAACTAAGAGGAAATAAGCTCTTACTGACACTTGCTAAACTGTTCATTAAATGTCTGTGCGAAGCGATAACACCGACGCAGTGGAACAACGCGGAAATCATCTTACTTCATAAGAAGGGAGATATCAGCGACCTTAGAAACTACCGCCCCATTAGCTTGTTGTCACAAGTATATAAGCTATTTACAAGAGTTATTACCAAAAGGCTAGGAAGTAAGTTGGATTTTTTTTATCAGCCAAGAGAGCAAGCAGGTTTTAGAGCAGGATATGGCACGAATCATCATTTACAAGTAATTAAGAACTTAATAGAAAAGAGTGTTGAATATAACAAGCCATTAGTCATGATATTTGTTGACTGCGAAAAAGCTTTCGACACAATAAGTCATCAAAAGATGTTAAAAGCCTTAACGGAGTGCCGGATAGATCATCGCTATATAAACATGATAAAATACATGTATCAAAATGGGACAGCAAGCGTGAAACTGGCAGATAAAAAGACCAACGTATTTAAAATAAAACGGGGAGTGCGACAGGGAGACACAATTTCGCCAAAATTGTTTACAACATTATTAGAGCATATGTTTAAGAGCGCAAATCTGAGTTTAAAAGGAATTAATGTCAATGGAGAAATGCTTAGTCATTTGAGGTTTGCTGACGATATTGTCCTTTTTGCTGACAGAATCGATGATGCAGTATCGCAACTGGAGAAACTATACCTAGCCTCCCTACAAGTTGGATTAAAAATCAACCACACAAAAACACAAATCATGACAAATCTTGTGTTAAGCGAACAGATTTCAGTAAATGGCATGCATATTGAAGAAACCACCTATTCTAGCAGTTCTGATTTAAGAGGCAGTTCTGATTTAATAGGCAGTTCTGATTTAAGAGCTATGTTCTTAAATCAGAACTGCCTGTGTATCTTAAAAGAAAAGTCTATAATCAGTGCGTGTTGCCAGTACTTACATATGGTGCAGAGACATTAACACTAACCAAGAAAGTAAGAAATAAAATTTGTGTTACCCAAAGAGTCATGGAACGATCGATGTTAGGCATTTCTCGTAGGGATTGGATCACGAACAAGGAGATAAGACGGAGAACAGGAGTGACAGATACCATAGAAAGAATTATGACCCTTAAGTGGAACTGGGCGGGGCACATAGCTAGAATGTCGGATAACACATGGACACAGCGAATAATACAGTGGAGACCGAGACAAGAAGTACATCGAAGTAGAGGTCGTCCACCAACAAGATGGTCTGATGACATAAAACGGAACGACAAAAACTGGATGCAAACAGCACAAAACAGAAATGCATGGAAAAGACTGAGGGAGACCTATATCCATCAGTGAATAGATCCGGGTTAAATGATGATGAAGAAGTTGAGGTACATTCGCTTTTACTTAAATGTTTTACAGTGGTTTCTATTGTAAATTACTTGAAATATAAAGAGACATTACAATATTGTAATTGTAAAACTAAATAGTCAAGTGAACAAATTTGTTATTCTGATTACTAACCCGTTATAAACTGAAGACTTTAGTATCTAGAACTTGTAAATGACGTAAAGTTAAGGTAGAAAGTTTATAGTATTGTTATGAAATCATTTAACCCTTAACGTCTGTTTGAGAATCGCTGAACCAGAATTGCTCCTCCTCTAACAAATGCGAACATTCGACCTAAATTTCGCATGCGGACAATACACCAAAACCAGGAGGGTCATTAAAGACACTTCCATCATTACCCATCGTCCATGTTAGGAGTGTCTAGCTAATGCAAAATCCGCCCGCTTTCGGTTCGTGTTTCCCCCTTTTTGCTGACCTGCAGATTCGATCTGCCGATCTGTTTGCAACCTGATAAATGAGAGAGAGGGCCGTGTTTTCCGAACGAGACATTAATCGTTTTTTAACGTAATCTTTTGTACCTCTGGAATCCATTAGAAGGAGGCAATGATTTACATTCCCAGAAATCGTGGGTTTGTTAGTTCGTTCATCATTCGAGAAATAATTGAACTATAACCTGTGCTTAATTAATTCATAGATATTTTCTTTATACAGTGTAATACTAAACTTTATACAGTGTGAGAAATATTATTCATTACTAGTTCTACTTCTGAACAAGTCGGTAGTCTGGCTTCTTTCGTCAGGTAATGGGGTCTTCTGCCCAAGTATTAGCAATTTCCGGTTTAGTCCATCTAAGGTTTGAAAGCATCTTTATCTTTAGAGATCAATTGTATATTTGGGCAGTAGTGTTAGTAACAGTATGCAATTAATAAAATAATATGAGGTTTATCAAAAGTAAAGATTAATTTAGTGCAGAATAGGACATCTTTAATTAAAGTGGGATTGAAGTGGGTATAGCTAAACAAGCCCTTAAGTAACTGTAGGTTTTTACCTTTTTTTGTACAATGGTACATCCCAATCAATCAATGCGTTTTAACCTTGCTTTAAGCTCTATGCTTCTTCAAGGGTGGGTTTATTTATTTGGGTGCTTGTGCTTGTTTGGTTTGAAAATGCCAGTTTTCGTTCATATGACTTCGGTTGGACTCCGAAGACTAAGGGCGCCGCCGCTAAAAAAGGTAAAAGGGGGTGGAGAAGGATGGGAAGGGTACCGAGAACAAGAAGAAGGCAAGAGGCGGAAATCGTACCTTCCGGAAGAGTTAGCCAAGTATACCAAGCCTGTCACGAAGTACAAGTTCCATGGAAAAAACCGATTCCTTTCAGATTATTGGCCATTATTTGTTTGTTGGAAAAACGCGTGGAGGATAGCTGTGGCTATATCCTCACCTAGGATCAGGTATCATTGTGCAATGAGATGGCGAAACCACAGAAAACCAATCTCCCCCTGTCCTTGTGAATATTTAATCGACTCTTAAGGAGTGTAGGCGGTGCTCACAGTGTGGTGATGTGTTATGTGTTTGTGATGTTTTTGTGTGTTTACTAATTAGGATTATGTGTTTATTAATTGTGGTATAGGATTAGGTGTTTATTAATTTGGATTGTGAGCGAAGTGGAGGTAAAGTGTTGTGAATGGGTGTTGTTTGAGTGTGTATGAATGTGTGTTGATATGTGCGGTGTGTTTTTCAGATGTGTAGGTGGGTGAAGGTTTGATTGACTAGGTTATTTGTGCATGAAGTGACTATGGCACATCCATACATTGCGTTTGATATTTGGTTAAGGAATAGGGTTATTGCGCTTCTCTTTTCAGGGAAGACGTTGAATAGGAGCATGGATGTGAAATGTATGAGGGATTTCATGTCAGAGGATAGGTCATAGGAAGGGATTTGTTTCTCTGTGTGTACTGGTTGGGTTTGGTTATAGTTTACGAGATGAGCGCTTCGGTCAGGGCATCGTGGTGAGAAGGCAGGGTGAGGGCCGCTACAGTTGGGACTATTGGGAGCTGATATCGTGGGGCAGGCAGTAGACCGGTGGCTAAGCCCGCAGAACGGGTAAATTATTGACTTTTCGGGGCATTCTGTGTTGAAATGTCCGCTTTTGCAGCATCTCGAGCAGTACTTGGAACGAACGGAGACGGAGTTGCCTGATCGTGGAATTTCACAGGCCAGCCGTTCACCCTCGATCAAAATACCGCTCGAGAGCGCTTCAGCGAACTTAGTTTCAGAGTTGGTGAATACTCTGATGTAGAAGGTGGGTTGGTTGGTGGAGCGTGCGATTATTCGAACTACTTTGGTGAAAGGGAAGTTGTTCTCGGATAGGTTATCCTCGATTAGTTTTTGGGAAAAGGTTTTTGCCACGCCGGCTATGACGAGGTGAAAGATTGAATTATTAGGATTGGGTGATGGATTTTGGGACTTAGGTAGACGAGCGACGAGTCGGATTTGGTCATTTTGGATGATTTTTCGGAGGTTTGCCGTGATGTGGGCAATATCAAGGAGTTTTGTAGTTCGGATTGAGGCTGCCTTTTGGGCTGGGAAGACTTTTAACGAATCTAAATTAGGAATAAGGTTTTGTTGTAGGAGGAGGCGATAGAAAGGTCTCTGCTGGCAGATATCAGCAGGGATGTCCTCTATCCTGTAGTTTTAGGAGGGGGGTGGTGGAGGTGAGGGGGAGGGGATGTATCCAGGGATTGCAGACATAAAAGCGTTTTGAAGGATTTTACGGATGGTATCAGGAGTTGGTGAATTTGTTTGTTGATCTTGGTTTTTGATTTTGTGAACTATTGGGGTGAGGTGTTCGCTGGCAGCCTCAGGATTTTGGTGACAGATCTCTGTAAGAGCCTGCTTCCATTCCTGTGGCGTTCGTGGTTCATGTCCGTCAATATTGACTGAGACATGTGAGGTGCGTGAAGAAGAGGAAGATTGGGAGTCGGATACACATTGCCAATCGGCCTCTGCATTTACTGGTTGAGGAGGATCTGGCTGTTTACGGGATTTGGATCTTGTTCGTGGCATATTGAGGATTTTATATGTATATTATAGGAAAAGGGAATTGGTAAATGTAGCATATGATATATTAATATATGTGGAGAATTGTGTTGGTAAGCAGGTAGTTGTTGGTTATTGATATATATAATAATAATATATATATATATATATATATATATATATATATATATATATATATAGAAAAAGGAATTAATATATGTAGGAAATTAATAAGTGTAGGAAATTGTGTTGGATGGGAAGGGAATTAATATATGTAGGAAATTATGTTTGAGGATTGTTGATGTGTGTGAGATGGAATCAGTAAGTGTAGGAATTTGAATAGGATATGACTATTGGTAAATGTAGGAAAATGTGATTGTGTACTTAATTAGTATGTGTATGAAATGGGTGGAAAGGAAGGATGTGTGTGTGTGTATGTGTGAGTGTATGTGAGTATATGTGAGAGACTTTACCTGGGTGATCGAGCACTTTTTCGTTTCGATAGAACTCTACGGCGAAGAGCTCCAGACAGGCACCAATGCCAACACCTCCTTGCCCCCTTATTTTTCAATATCAGTTACAAGGATCTGTCAGCCTAGCCGGTTGGCACCACGCCCGTTCGGTTCGATGCTAGTTACGAGTTTTGGCGCCTTACATGAAAAAATTTTACGCCTCCACGTGGTAATTTCGCATCTATTGTTCGTTTTCTGGTGATCTTCTCGTCCAGAAAGCGTCACTACCGGTACCGTGGATTCGTTCGCGGGTTTCGCGACCGTTTTACACGCTGTTTGCCGTTTTTTCACGACACGTTTCACGATTAGATCTGTTTGTTGGTTTTCTGGGTCTTCACTTTGGCGGAAACGTGTACGTTCACGTTAAAAGTCTGTGCGAGACGTTTGAGGGTACATCCCGTATTTGTTCTTCGTCAAAGTTCAAAGATAAAACCGTCAAACATTCTGAAGGTGTAATGGTATGGGGTGCGTTTAGTGGAAATAAAGGAAGGGCAGGGTTGTATTTCTTGCTAAAGAATGGTACAATGAGGGCAAGCATATATGTAACTTTCCTAGAACAACATTTAATTAATTTCCTTATCTTCGCAAGGTCAAGACATTGTCAAAGTTCTTGAATGATCACAATATCAACGTATTGGAATGGCCAGGTAACTGGCCCGATCTTAATCCCATTGAGAAAGCGTAGAATGTGATGAAAATAAGGTTCAACAGTGTCAACCGAGCACAAGAGAATCCAGCTTGTCATCGACTACAAGGGTGATATGACAAGGTATTAATTTGTATAATTAAAATAATAATTATCCTGATTTATGTGTTTTCTTCACTGCATAAAGATTTTTTGTGCCGGCACTGTACCAAGTAACGTCAACACTTTTTTTTGTTCTTTCATTCAAATAGCTACATAGAAATCTTTAGAAGGCGCAATAGCAACATTTACCATTTGAAATAAGGGTTTGAGAACTGCTGATTTGATATTTTTAAATGAACGGCGCAAAAATGCGTTCCAAAAATGCTCCCGCCCTTCTTGCTAGCATTTTAATTAAGGTCTTGAGAATAATAAGGGACATTCTTTGAGAGGCAAACACGCTTTTTATTCTACTCTCCCGCTGACAGATACTAAAGATTACTATTTCAAAAGGGTAAAATATGATAATTTGGGATATAAAAGATGGAAATATTTTAAATAAACCCTTTTTGTTAAACATTTTCTTAAAATATTTTTGAAGAAGCAAACATTTCAGGTTTCCTTGCTTGGGTTCCCATTATATAAATTATATAAAACAAGCTAATTAAACCTTAAACATCTGATATGACTCTCAAGCTAAATGAAATTGTAATATTTTTGTGTCTCGACAACTCTCGGCCATTGTCACTAGACAAAGTTTCTTCCAATATAACAATAAAAGTACTGAAAATTTTGTTTTCAAAAATTTCACAAAATTTATTATATCTTATCACTACAGTCTTTACAGCAGGTTGCCTTTCTGAAGAACAAAATCAATCCATAATTTTTCTAGATTTAAAAATTATCGAACTTAAAAATAAACATGACTTCTCTGTATTTCCTCAACCTACTCATACCAACACGGCTATACTCAATTCATCATTTCATCCTACACAACATAAATTGGCATCCTACCATAGATTAATAAAAATTACGCGTTAAATAGATTAATAGAAGAAACAAGGAATAAAATTTTTAATAAAAAACTACATAAGTAGTATTTCCACCACCAGAGAAAACAACCCAGTTGTTTTCTCTGGTGGTGGAAAAACTCTCAAATTTTAAACTCCAACTTGAACAACCTGTATTTTTTTAATAGTAATATTTTATTAAATTAAGTTGGCTTAATCATAATATGGTAAATTGAAGAATCTACTGTTTCTTTTTGTACAATTACTCAAGAACCATCATATACAGTGGTGAGTGCTTTATCACCCTGCTTTTTAACGTAAGAGATAGAAAACACAGTTACCTTGTGAAATAAAAAGAGATGAAACTCGTAGAGGTGGGAAGTAATCGATAGAAACCTATAATTTACATTACATTGCATTAACACTATCGATAGTCTCACACCTTTAGACGTTAGCTTCCAGCTAAATCACCTCGGTCATATTTAATATTTGTGTCGTCGTATGTGTAACGTATTTTAATGACATTTTTTTAATTTTGCATAAAGTAAAAAATGATTGGCCACAATAAAGCAAAAATGTGAATAAAATAAATTAATTAATAGAGATTATTTAATCTAAAGTTTTAAATTATTAACCAAAAATAATTTCTATGATTTGAGGAGTTTCATACACTCTTGTCACGGAAATAAACATAAGTCCTTCGTGGATTAGTGGTAAGAATTCGACACTGCGACGCAGACGATTAGAGTTCAAAACCCATATGTGGTTTTCTTTTATTTTTAATAATTTGAAATTATGCAGAGATCGTTTTGATTTGAATTACTAAACATTTATGTCAGTCGTTACTAGTATTAGAAGTGTTTGAAGTTACACATAAATATCTTTTTGAATTTGAATTATTTTGTATTTCCGTTTTATAACATTGGAATAAGAATAAATTGTAAATAATGAGTTTTTTGAAAACTTGTTACCTAATATGTGTAATATTTTCTATTATTTTTTGATTGAGTAAAACAAACATTTTATCCTTGGTGGGAATTGAACCGCAATCTTCTTGTCAATAGACCACGTGTCTAATAATTACACCAACTCCACATACAATAAATGTTTTCGGACAGAACATACCTACCTTTAGTTTAGTCAAATATTTCAGTTGAGTTATTTTTATTATTAAATAAACTTAAAGATTTATATTTTAAAATCGCTACTAATTAATGTTTTTTTACTTTAATTCTTAATTTATTCAATCATTTATTCTTACATCAGAAATTATTAAAATAAAATATTTTCGCGGTCATCCGTATAATTAGGACTGAAGTCAAATAGCCACGTCTACGAACTAGCTTTATCTCATTGTTTCTCACAAAATCCATCTTCTATCCTTTCCGCTATTTTGCGGGGTTTTAAAGCGACTTTAAACACTTTTAATATAATAACGTTTAAAGGTGTGAGACTATCGACGGTGGTAATGTAATGTAATGTAAATTATAGGTTTCTATCGATTACTTCCCACCTTTACGAGTTTCATCTCTTTTTATTTCACAAAGTAACTGTGTTTTCTATCTCTTACGTTAAAAAGCCGGGTGATAAAGCACTCACCACTGTATAAGGAATTGTATTGAGTAAAGGTGTCCTGAATTATATATTCAAAAAGCAATATTTGTTTAAATCTTCTAATCTTATTCGACATTCCTTTTAGTTTAATAACAGGAATCCGTATATTTTTTCAATTTTGTCGCAAATAATATTATTGTCAAACACGCCATTTTAAATAAGAACTTCCATCAAAAGTTAAAAACGACATTATTTGCTTGATTTGTCTGAATGTTGGAGAATTCAATTTCTCGGAAACACTTTTCTGTTTAGACATGATGATCATGACATTCAACAAATATTCTTATCTACAGAAACAGAACGTCATCGTCTTTGATGTACGTGTCTCACGCGATCGCTCAAAGGAAAACGAAATATTGCTCCTCTAAAAAATGGATAAAAAGAAGTGGGTATACTCGTAATAACCAGGGGGAGACTTCGAGTTTTTTTCAAGGAATTGAGAATAAAATGATGTTGTTACCGAGTAAATTCAGATAGTGAGACTTTTTTAAATTCAATTTATGGATTGAGGACTCCAAAGCTGGATGGAATAAATAATATTTGTATATATGGTGCTAGGTTTTATTTAGGTTCTGTTACTTTATATTATTAAGATTTATCCTATTTTACTGTTTGAAGTGTTTATTATAAAGGGTTTGGTTTTTAAAGACGACTATAGTTGATAAAATGATTGCTAAAAAATCTAACCAATAATTATAAGTTTTTGGGCAATAAGATACATGAAAAACGCAAACAATTAGCACATTAGATACAAAGCAAATAAAACTTACATAGACGCGGAACAAATAATTAAAATTTTAGTAAGAACACCATGCATGAAAATTTAGTAGTGAAAAAATAGATGATGGAAATAATACACATCAAGAAGCAACAGCAAATTCAAAAACTTCATTTCGATATATCAGCATTTAAAGTAGACCAAGGAGTACAACAAGGGGATAACATCACACCAAAACTGTTTACATTGCTGTTGTACTATACGTTTTAAGAAACTTGAGAGGTACAAAATAAGAATCAACATTGATGGTGAATGATTTAACCACTTAGGCTTCGGTGACGATATATTACTGGTTTTTGGCAGTCTCAAAGAAGTCCAAGAGAGGTTGTCTGCTCAACTGAGTTAGTTTCTGCTACTAGCCACACATTTAGTGCCACAATGTTTAAGTGAGGGATCAAAACGGTCTCTTTTAGTTAGTTCTTTATTCATTGATACTATGTCAGTACTTTCTAATATTTTTTAAATTTAGCTATGTGAAACAAAGATTTTTAAACCTTACATAGAAGTCAAGACTTCTTTTTAATTCTTCAAAACGTTTTCGGTGTGGTCAGACCATCATCAGTGTTTTCATTCACTTTAATTTTAATTAATCTTCTTCTTTATGTGCCATCTCCTCTTAGAAGGTAGCCATCATGGCAATTCATCAATCTGCCAATCACGTCCACTGCTGGACATAGGCCTTACTTAGTTCTTTCCAGTGTTCTCTACACTGGCAAGCATGGCAATTAGCACTTTCGATACCGCTGCTTTAAAGAAGTCAGCAGAAGTGCAAACAATACTCCTATTAGGCTATTGTTTGAGTAATCTCCAAAAATGTACTTTCGACTGTCTTGAGAACCTGTCGATTTTAATAAATTTTACTTTCTTTTTGATCTAGTCAGTTGGTTGTTTCAACCGTTGGACAAAGTCGTCCTCTTTTTGAGCAGGAAACATGTACGTCCCCTTTATTTTAAAACTTATAACATCGACCTTGTGTCATTATAATTTATAATTTACTATAATTGTCATATAATCCTAAGTTTTTTAAACTATTGTTGGTAGCTAGTTTTGACTACTTAAAAATGTTTACCTGGTGATAGTCCAACGGACCAAAAACGTTTTTGAATATTTTTAGTTCTTTTGGATACTTTTAGATATTTTAACAAAATATACAATATCATACAACAGAAGTTTTTACTTTATTATAAGTTTTTTAAACTATGGTATTAAGTCAACCACTGGGTTTTTCCCTTTTATTTTGTTTTAAACCTCTTTCTATGTGGCTGTAACCTCGGAAACCTTTTTTTGGATGGTGCTAGAAAGGTCACCAATGGAGACACTGCGGACGGCAGTCAGATGGTTGGTGGAGAGCGAGTCGTCGGTTCGAAACTAGCTTTTGGAACTGAGAATGGGTCCAATGTATGAAATAAGTAAAGATAGGATAAGAGATATTAGAAAAGATACAAAAATAAACGAAAAGATAGATGGGTAAAATTACCAAATATACGATAAGATAGAAACAGGGCGCAACTCAATTTTTTGGGGATAAGGAGAAAATTAAGAAACCTTAGAAAAGAAAAGAGATAAGGAAAGATATTTAGGTTCAGAGATCAAACCCAAGGAATGATACCAACAGTTAATTATCAAATAAATTTGGTCAACACATTATATAAACAAATAATAAATATATTAGGTATTACACTTACTTACATACGAAACTTAATCAGCCTGATCTTTCTACTGGTCAAAGGCATAATAATAATTAAAGGTAAAAAGCAAATATTCAGAGTTACTATTTTATCAGGGAACTTGTTAGGAGCCGACAAATAAAATACATACATAAAACAATAACAATATATTATTCAACAACAAAATTATGACGCTGCTGAATGTTACACAAGTAATAAAAGTACACCAACAACTATAAAATGGTGATATACATATAAAAATGAGCAGTAATATAATTAGAAAATACCTTTACAAAGATATATAATACAATCATGTACAAATAAAGTTTTGACGTATCTCGAGATATCACAGCAAAAAAAATGAAAAAAAAATTATAACCAACCATGTAGGATATTCTGAGCATTTTAAGGTAACACCAGAGTTCGAATGCTTGGATTCTTTTTTGTGTTGCTTCTGTCATTGTCCAGGCTTCAACACCATAGAGCAAGGTGGAGAAAACATAGCACTTAAGTATTCTAGTTCTTGCTAATGTAGTAGTGCAGAACTTTTTAGAGCGGCAGTCAACAGAGTCCGCATAGCCATGATGATTTCCAACCTTCGATAGAAGATGGAACTTAAAGAAGAAGATTCTAGTTTTCAATGAGATGCCCAGCTGGTGGTTGCATAGAACTTTTTGCATTTTGTAAATCATTGTACGTGCCTTTTCTAGGCGTATTCTTATCTCTAGTGAGTGGTCCCAAGTTTCATCAAGATTACTTCCAAGGTACGTTGTTCTTGTTACTCTTTCCAGATCTGTTCCGTCGATATTGACCTTCACCCTTTTGTTTTGGTGCTTGCTGATGACCATTGTTTTTGTCTTCTTTGTATTCAATTTCATTCCAAATTCTCTACAGGCTGTCGTTACTCGGTCCATTAAGCGTTGCAGAGCTTCAGCATTATCTGCCAGTATGACAGTGTCATCAGCATATCGCAGGTTATTTATACATTGCCCGTTTATAATTATAACATCCGAGGTGCCTTCCAAAGTTTTCTGAAATATCTTCTCAGAGTAAACATTGAACAGCAAAGGTGATAGGACACATCCCTGTCTTACTCCCTTCTCGATATTGATTTTTCCAGATGTTTCGCTTTTTATTCTGATTTTAGCCTTTTGTTCTTGGTAGAGGTTTGAAATGATCCTTAAGTCTTTATCGTCGATATTACATGACCTTAAAATATCTATTAGTTTATCATATTTCACCAGGTCAAACGCCTTCTAAAAGTCTATAAAACACAAGTATACTTCAGAATCGACATCTCTACATCTTTCAACTAGCACACGTATTGAAAAAAGTGCTTCTCTTGTTCCGAACCCATTCTTAAAACCAAACTGAGTTTGACCAGTGTGTTCGTCTAGTTTATTGTATACTCTATTGTGTATTACTCGTAGGAAAAGCTTCAATATATGATTCATCAGGCTAATAATCCTATGGTCTTCACATTTCTTGGAGTTTCTCTTCTTTGGTAGTGGTATAAACACCGATGTCAGCCAATCATTTGGTATTATGCCTGTTTCGTATATTTTGTTAAATATATCTTCCATTACTTCGATGTGTTCGTCTAGTAATATCTTTATTATTTCAATTGGGATATTATCTTCCCCAACAGCTTTTCCGTTCTTTATCTGATTTGCCGCTTTGATAATTTCTTGCTTTGTGATATAAGGTCCAGTCGATGCCTCCTGCATGTAAATGTTCGTCCTCTCTCGGTCTTGAAATATCTCTTCCACGTATTCTCTCCTTCTACCTATTTGATCTTCTATGTTCAGTAGCGGGTTCCCATGTTTATCTTCGATGAAAGACGTAGGAGTTTGTTTAAATATTCCAGCGGCTTCTTTTACTTTTTTATGTAGATTGAAAGTATCATGTCTTTGTTCCAACTCTTCAATTTCTTAGCATCTTTCACGTAGCCAGGTTTCTTTGGCTTGTTGGATCTTTATTCTGATATTCTTGTGTATTTGCTTGTATGTTGTTTCATTTTTACCTCTGTATTTTCTTCTTTCGTCCATCATGTTTAGAATTTCTTCTGTCATCCATGGTTTGTTCTTTTTTCGTGTATCTTGTTTGAGGTAGTCTTCTGTTACTCTTGTTAGTGTTTTCTCAATATAGTGCCAATCTTCCTCGGGAGTTTGTGTCGATTGTACTGTTCTGTTACTCAAGTGTCTATGTATTTCTTCCCGTATTTTATTACTAGTGGATTCTTCTTTAAGCTTATCTAGGTTAATAGCTATTATTTGCTTATTTCTTTTTGTTCTTTTAAATTCTATCCTAATTGTTGCAAGAAGAAGATTGTGGTCGGTGGGGATGTCAGCTCCGGGGTATGTCTTGCATGCTTTTACTGCGTTTTTGTATCTTTTGTTGACCATTATGTAATCGATTTGATTTCTTGTGATGCGTCCTTCTATTCCATCTGCTGGAGATTTCCACGTGTAGAGACGTCTGGGTGGTAACTTGAAAAAGCTGTTCATTATACTGTACTGATTTTCTTTACAGAACTGAAGCAGTCTATCTCCCCTCTCATTTCTTATTCCGAGGCCAAACTCCCCCACCGTGTCATCTTCTTTTCCTTTTCCAATCTTGGCGTTAAAGTCTCCTAATATTATGTTGGTTTCATGCTTCTTTGTCTGCAGTAGAGTTTTGTTTAGGTCTTCGTAAAATTGTTCTATTTCTTCTTCTGTGCTTTGACTAGTTGGGGCATATGGATAATATTCATATCGACTGGTTTGCTGTCTATTTTTATTAGCATTATTCTATTTGATGTTGGTAATAATTAAGAAACTAATTTTGCAATTTTATTAGATGTAATTATTGCTACACCATTTTTATTTTGAGTGCCTTCATCTCCAGAATAGAATACTGTATAGTTGTCCATCACACAGGTACCTGTATTTGGCCATCTTACCTCACTGCATCCCAGTATATCGATATCAAGTCTTTCCATTTCTTGAATTAAATTTGCGGCCTTTCCCGCTTCATATAGACTTCTCACATTCCATGTGCCTATTCTTTTTGTTTTCCTCCGGGGGATTCTTAGCACCCCCTCCTCATTTAAGAGGTGCCCGGAACTGAGGGCCGTTGTTTTAGGTTCCATGAGCATTATGTAATTTTGCTGGGGAAATATTAGTGTAGTGGTTTCCCGTTGCCTTCTACATCGCTGTACATGAGCCGATTCTGTGAATGTTACCACGCCACATGCTGTCTAATTCACAGCCATTTCAGTCTGCCTGTGGTTAGTGTTGGATTAGCCAGCTGCTACTTTCCAGTGCTAGTTTTACACAATACCTAAAACCATTGGGCTGCCACCTCCGCTCTCTAGACTGTTATGAAGACCTTCTCCTCCGCGCTGGATACTGTTGTGGACTTCATCCGTGACCCTGGACAAGGGACCCTTAGCAGGTTCTAGTTTCCCGGGTCAGGAAACACCTGGACTCTGCGAAAGGCAGGGATTGATTTACTTCCCATGATAGGACTATCCGAAAGGAGTTCCTACTCGCTACCTATACAATTTTCATAAAACTATTTATTGCTTACTATACATGTTAACCTCTCGGAGGAACCTGTAACCTCTAGAGAGCGCGTCCCCAGGTGGCGGATAGGGGAATGCCCGACTCGGTTTACCGATGGGTACTGGGTAGGAGGGAAATAAAATACCTTCCGTGGACCACATATGTTCCTAGTATTTCGATTTCTAGAAGTATTTAACTTTGTTTCGTTTTATATTTCACGTTCGTTTTCTCATACTTCTTTTTCTTTGCCTAAGTTGTATATCCTTGTTTCCATCAAAATTGTGAAGCTGTGTTGGCATTGGTTTTTGTACAATGATTATCCCCCTTTTCTGAGGACCATAGTTCCTGTTCGTTAATCAAAATCATCTCCATATTCAATCTAGAGCCATTATCGGTAAATCCATTCAGAATACTGCGAGGGAAATTATAGAAAATGAGGGAAAAACAGGATGTAGAAATAAATAATTTAGCTACTGATAATATATTTTATTAACTTATTACTAGTTTCGACCACTACAGCTTTCTGGTAATCTTCAGGTCTCCCGTAGAAAAGGCGATGAGCGTTTTATACCCGCCTTTTGAACAATAAATTTTGTGTTGGTATTATTTTAATTTAACTTATCCAGGAGACCTGAAGATGACCAGTAAAGTGTAGTGGTTAAAACCGGTAGTCCTAAATTAATAAAATAGAGTATCTGATATATAGATTGTGAGTAAGTCTATTATTTATTTCGTTCAACCTGTTTGAAACGGACTTATATATGTTCATTATTTAAACTAAATTTTATTGGATATTAAAAATTCAAATTCAAAGTGGTTAGCTTACAAAGCGTAGTGGTCAAATTTTAGGAGATATTTGTTAGACTTTCCGAGTTTGAATTTGTATCAGCCCAAGTGTCTGATGGGGCAGGGATATGCTGAAATGATTCATAACACTTTATTGATACCGATTGGAGCAGGGAACGTTTAACAAATTTGTTCTCCTAGGCCTATTTGGCCATTTAATTAAACAAAGCGATATCAGCTAATGCTAAAAGATTATCTTTTACATATGTTTAAATATATAAATATATTATATGCTTAATACACGTGTTCGAAATCTTCCTTCTGAAAATCATAAATTTACCAGAAATGAAAATTTCAAAAATATCTCGAACTGTATTTTATTCCCCAAAGGGCACATTCTTCGCAACGACATCAAATATTCATGAAAATACAATTTAATATCGGTTGTATTGCGCCATTTGTGTCTCGAACGGAATATTTAAATAACCTCTCAAAGTTTTCAGTACCTTGGAATTTATCTAGAAAATTTTATACAAAATAACTTTTCCGGACGACGCGAAATATAATTATACAGTTCCGAGTTGTTTTTGTTTGTTTTTATTAATCGGAAATGTCGTAAAAATGACGTAAATTTTCTCCGAACTCTGGTTTAGTTATAAAGAAAAATAGAATGTATTTTGTGGTTACAGTTTGCTATTCGTAAGATTTTATTCTATTTGAATTTGTTTTCTTCTTCTTCTTAGAGTGCCGTCTCCCTACGGAGGTTGGCAATCATAATGGCAATTTTTATTTTAAAACTTGCTGCTCTAAACAAATCAATCGATCTGCATTGGTACCAATCACGTAGATTCTTTAACCATGAGTTCTGCCTTCGGCCAACAGATCTTCTTCCTTGAATCTTTCCCTGTATTATCAGTCTCAAAATTTAATATTTTGGTCCCTTCATCACGTGGTCTAGGTATTCCAGTTTTCTGGTTTGTATAGTGGTAATTAGTTCTGTTTCTTTACCAACCCTCTCCAGTACTTCTTTATTTGTAATTCTATCAGTCCATGATATTTTCAATAATCTGCGGTATAACCAGAGTTCGAAGGCCTCGATTCTTTTTAAATTACATTTTTTTAATGTCCAAGTCTCAGCTCCATATAATAATATTGAAAATATATAACAGTGGATGGTACGTAGTCTGATCTCCAAATTTAGATTTTTGCACGTTAGGAGTGGCTTCATTCGTATAAATGCTGATCTGGCAATCTCTATTCGTCTGTTTATTTCTACAGTATGATCATTGGTTTCATTGATCAAAGTTCCCAAATACTGATATTTTTCTACTTGTTCTATCACGTTACCATTTATTGTCAATAGGTGATGTATATTTTGTGGCCTTTTTGTAATCAGCATGTACTTCGTTTTTTTAGCGTTTATAGTAATTCCCATCTCAGCACTATTTATACTCAAGCTTTCGATAAGATGTTGTAGATCCTCTATACTCGTTGCTATGGTCACAATGTCCTCTGCATATCTTAAATTATTAATTAATTTTCCGTTAACGGTGACTCCCGCTTCGATATTATTGAGCGTGTTTTGGAAAATTTCTTTAGAATATAAGTTAAACAAAAGTGGTGATAACACACATCCCTGTCTAACTCCTCTACATATCCTCATTTCTTCTGAGTGTTGCCCATCAATTTGAACTATGGCACTTTGGTTCCAATATAATGTTTGCACTATATTTATGATTTTACTGTCAATGCGCTTGTTCATAAGTATTGATGTTAGTTTTTCATGTCTTACTTTATCGAAAGCTTTTTCGTAGTCAACGAAGCACAAGTGTAGATCAACATTTACATCCCGACATCGCTGAATTAATATGTTGATGGCAAATAGTCCTTTTCGAGTACCCATTCCATTTCGGAACCCGAACTGCGTCTCGCTAATATCCTCCTCTAGCCTTTCGTATATTCTCTTATGTAGTATTTTTAGCAGAACTTTTAAAGTATGACTCATGAGGCTCAGTGTTCGGTAATCAGAGCACTCTTTTGCTGCTTGTTATTTAGGGATGGTTATAAATGTTGACTTTAGCCACTCCTGTGGTATTATTCCCGTATCGTACACCGTGTTGAATAAATCTGCCAATACTTCCAAGTTGTCCTCTTCCACTAGTTTTAACAGTTCTACTGGTATTTCATCTAATCCAGCTGCCTTATTGTCTTTAGAGTTTTTGATAGCATATTTGATTTCATCTATCGTGATCTTCTGTATCTCTTAAGGATTTAATTCTTGTATTTTCTGCATTTCACCTCTTTTATCTTGGAAAAGTTCTCTAATGTACTCCTCCCATCGCCTTAACTTCTCTGGTAAATCTACTAGTAGTACTCCTTTTTTGTTTTTTATGTGTTCTTGCTGTCTATTTCGACCCATTCCAGTCACTTCTCTAATTTTTTTGTGCATATTTCTCATATCATATTTTGTTTCTAGTTCTTCTATCTCTTTACATTGCTTCATCAAATAGATTTCCTTAGCTGTTTTGATTTTTTCCTTAATTATTCATTGTATTTCTTTATACTTCTGTAGATCTTTTCCTTTATATTTCCTTCTTTCTTCCATCAGTAATAGTATTTCTTCTGTCATCCAGTGTTTTTTAGCCTGAGCTGGTTTCAGTAATGTGTTTTTTATATTACACCACTTTTTATTTACATCCATAATTTGTTTGTTGTCAGTTAGTGTTTTTTGCATATTAACATTCACATTATTTTTTATTTCGTTTTTTATATCTTCGTTTTGTAGCATTCTTACGTTAATTTTTGGTTGTTGTTTTCTGAGTTCAATTCTTTTTAATTTTATTTTCACGTCAGTATAAAGTCTATCTGGTTTCTGACAATGTGGTTTTCTGTATGTGAAGGAGACGTCCATGTATATAGTCTTCTTTTAGGAAGCTGAAACCAAGTATTGGCAATTACCATATTCTTTTCTTGGCAGAATTCTATGAGCCTTTCTCCTCTCTCGTTTCTAGTTCCTAGTCCGAACTGTCCAACTATATTTTCAACTGTACCTACTTTGTTACTTAAAATTTGTTTTATTTAAGCACAAATATTAACAAGGAGTTGGACTACCTGGAATAGCAGTAAGTCCTAGGTGTTTAAACAACTTGACCACTCTTGGAAAATACCAGGTCGGATTTACTCCAGAAAAATCAAAAATTCACCAGATTTATTTAATAAGACAGATCCTCGAGAAAACATTAGAATTTAACATTGAAACCCATCACCTATTCGTAGATTTCAAGGCCTACGGATATGTAGATTCGTATCTACGGATATAATTTCATAATACGGATATTATTCCAGTGTCAAGATAACAGTACTATTACAATCAATGCGTGAGTTTGGTATAACAGAAAAACTCATCCGATTAACGAGATGAACAATGTCACAACTTAAAAAGCCAGGATACCGGGAGAAAATTCTCGATCATTTAAGATAAAGGATGGACTGAGACAAGTGATGCCCTGGCTTGCCTCCTACTTATCATTTATCATCATCATCATTTGGCTCTATAACTCTATGTGAGTCTTTTCCGCGTTTACTATTTCCCTCCATTGTTGTCGGTCCTGAGCAGTCATTTTCCATTGCTGCGTTCCCATTTTGCTTAGATCACTGGCTACTGCATCCTTCCATCTCTTTCTTGGACGACCAACTGACCTTCTGCCATCGAGCCTTTCCCAAAATATGGCGTTCAGAAGTCTTTCGTCACTCGATCTTAGCACGTGGCTCGCCCTACTTATTCGGTTTGCTGTAATGTAGCGTACTATGTTTTCATCTTAATGTACTATCTGGAGTTCATCATTGTGCCTTCTTCTCCATTCTCCTGTTGTCTCTTCTCTACAAGGCTCATAGATAGTCCGCAGTATTTTTCTTTCCAGTACCAGTAATTTTGTGATTTCCCGCTGGTTCAAAGTACATGTCTCGCTTCCATACGTTATTGTGGGACGAATTATTGTCTTATACACTCTTATTTTTGCTGGTATTGAGTGGTATTTTTTATTTATCAGTATGGTTATCAATAAGTAATATGCCCTGTTACCTGCAATGATCTTGCCTGCCATGTCCTTTTCATATTTATTTTCAGATGCTATGATCGCTCCCAGGTACTTGAATTCTTTGACGACTTTAAAGTTGTATTCATTGATTGTTACGTTTTGTCTAACCCTTGGCCTTGGTTTCTTCGTAACCACCATGTACTTGGTCTTGTCCTCGTTGACCTTTAAACCAACTTCCTTGGCTCAGTTTTCGAATAGGGTGCAAACTTCTTTTGCATCCCTGGTGGATTGTGATCCGAATAGAGTGTTAATGATCACAGCCCAAACAGCGCATAGAACTCCTAATATCATACAGGTGTATGCCCCCCCCCGCGTTCAATGTAGACCCGCAAGTGTCTACATTAAAAATATGAGTCACTTGCTACAATTGTGCTACTATGGTATAGATAAAGAAGTTGCAGTATCTGGTTTCTTTGATGAAGGAGATAAATTAATATATATAGTACAGGATGAACTAACGGTAAAACATAGTATTGAAAGAAGAATTTCAGAAAAATCATAGAAGCTGATATACAGATTGAACGAAATAAATTCGGAACATAGGAATATAATGTATTTCGGCTCAATTCTGCTGTAAGTGGTTGGCCAACAAAAGATTGTCAAATAATTATATTATAAAAATCCCATACTTCAGCGGGCTGCTGGATTCTGAACTCATAAAAATTGAAAGCTACACATAAATCTACGATTTTATTATGCTGTCAAACCAGTTATAGTCCAGGAAATGAAGCATTTCACCTCGCAATTTTTTCGTGCTGCGTGAATTGACTTGAAATTTAACAGAAGGTAGGTAATAGCCTAAGGATCAAAATCTATATCGAACCAAAGTGCGCCAAAGCCTAGGGGGTGGTTGCCACCCCATCTCCGTGGTGAAAATTTTTTTTACGTTTTAACTACAGGTTTCGATTAAAAAAGTGATTCTAAACAAAAAATGTGCTATACATTTTTTTTATAAAATGATATTTTTCAAGTTATTCGCGATTGAAAGTAACAACTTTTAGACGAAAAAATCCACGTTTTTAATCGATTTTTCGCGAATAACTCGAAAATGGTGCATTTTATCAAAAAAATTGTAGAGAACAAATTTGTAGCTTTTAAAAAAACAAATACAATTCATTTTTTAAAATATTTTTGCGATATAATAGGAACCGAAATACGGCCTATCAATGTACAGCGGTTTTCTTCAAATGACAAATTTGAAATATTCAAAGTCAAATATCGGGTAAATGATGCATTTTTGGAAGAAAACTCACAAAACCTTTTTTAAAGAGCATAAATAGACCTATCATAAAAAAAGACTCTAGCTCAAAAATTGAGTGAGTTATGATGAAAATAAGGTCAATACATCATTTTTTTACGAAAAAATCGATGAAAACAACCCCCTAACCACCCCCATAATTAAAATCGATCTTCACCCTTCTGGAATTCCCTTTATACATGTATTGTTAATACATTCATGTTGTATTCATGTTAATGTTCAATAGTTGAACAGTTGCAAAATTTTGGCAAAAAATTGTTTTCACCTATAGCACTCATAACAATTGATTTTTAAGGGTTGAAAATGTGTGAATTTGTATTTCAAAGTATAAAAAAAATCACTATTAACTAATCTAAACCAAATTTCACTCATCTTAAGATTTGTAATATTATTTTACAATTTTTGAAAATTAGGGGTAGTTTTCACCCCTAAGAACAATCAGGGTTCATCGGCATGACATAAACTATAAAGCAGAGGGTGAGTTGAGCTTAATTCCAATTTTTATGCAAATCGTTCCAAGGTGAAATCATTTTCTTCGCATTACTAATTTTTTTATAATAATCTCCAATAAGGGTCGCTTTTTAAGGGTTGAAATATGATGGAACTCTATTCAAAAGTATAAAATAATCATTATTTATTTAATTCAAACCAAATCTTACCCATATTCAGGTTTAATATGTTATTTTATATTTTTTGACAATTCGGGGTAGTTTTCACCCCTAAAACCCTTCAGCGCACTTCGGTTCAATATAGATTTTGATCCTTGGGCTATCACCTACCTTCTGTTAAAATTTCAACTGGATACATGAAGGACGAAAAAATTGCGAGGTTTTAAATGTTTTCGACCTTCATTTCCTGAACTATTATCGCTTTATTAGACAAAACTCGTCTTACGCAAACAACATTGTTGTGAGACAGATAGTTAAACGATATTTTATACAATGTCTATACCCAGATATGGATTTATTTTTGTCCAAGTTTTATATTGGTCCACTATTTCAAATGCAGTTCAAACAGACATGTATTAAATTGTATGTTCCCTTTTAATTTGGTTCAATCTGTATGAGATAGTTTATACAAAAGGAAACAAAAAAGCGACTGTTATACAAAAAATTATATTACCATCGTTACTGAAAAATCATACAGAGCTTCAGATTTTAAAGAGAGAAAATACCATTGTCTCTGATTTTAGGATACAAAACATGGGTCACATTCGTGACAAACTTTCTATCTCTACGATTTTTGTCAGCTATTTGGTTTATGCTTATATTTCCTGTTTTACAAGTTTTCTAAAAAATTTGACTATTGATAAGTTTAATCGATCTACTTTAATTCAGCACTTACTATTACTAGACTATAAAAACTATGGAATCGTTTTCCAAAGAGATTAAAACATATGACATAAATCATTTCAAGACCGAGCTCTCTGGACAGTCCATTAAAACTTTACGTAATATTAATTCAGAAAACGGATAATTATTTTAACTACTATCTCTTCAGAAACATGGTAATGTGGTTTGCAGTTAAGCTATGCTAACTAAAAGTTTTTTAAAATGTGATTTATTTCTGCTAAACTAATAATTAAATGTTAGAGAAATTATGAACGTTTTTGCTCAGTATATTTTCATATAATTGAATAGATGATTATATTTCAAAAAATAGTTCAAACTATATCCGGGTATGTATTGTATGTATGTAAAACGTTATTTTTTTATTTAAATTGTACAATAACATGCCGTACACAGTTTGGTTTTCGGAACGCAGTAGGTACGAGAGAGGCTCTATTTAGCATACAAGTGCTATTTCAACGATGTAGAGATGTGATGTGCGATATTTGTTCATGCTTCATTGATTACCATGAAGCATTTGATACAGTAAAACACGACAAGCTATTGGATATATTAACAAATATTGAAATAAACATTATGTGATATAAGAATTATTAGCAATATTTACTGAAATGACACATCGTCTATCCATACAGAGGCAGGAGAATCCGATGATATCAAAATCAAACTTGAGATCCGACAGGGATGTATACTATCACCCTTGCTGTTTAGCATATACTCTGAGAAAATCTTATTTTTAATTTTAAGGCAAATATATTAAAAACCACCAGAGCCAAAATAAAAAACACTTACACAGTGTTGAGTACAAACTTAAATGTGGCGACTACCCAAAAACTTACATCGGTCAAACTCTTAGAAATTTTACTAAACGAGTAGTAGAACATAAAAGGGCATTCAATAATAACAAAACAAATTGAAGAACAGAACAAACGCATGCCAAAAATAGATCACTTGAGAAAGGCAATTAGCCGAAACAGCTGTAGATAAGATTTATAATCAATTTTGTGGAAATCTTGAAAAGAAAGTTTTCAGTGTTTTATTGTTGCATAAAATGGGCGTAGGAAATTTCGACACTAAGCAGGTAGCGACTAAAATTTCATGACAATTTTCGACACCAGCTCCAATTCCCGTTTTTATCTTACAGGTATATTCGACACCAAATAAATATATCATATGCGAAATATTAAAACATAAAAATTGCCACCAGAAATGTTAAAGCCATAGCACATTTATACACTAAAACTAAAGATCCTTTAACAACTGATGAAAGCGCTAGAGTAGTGTATCAAATACCTTGCTCAGACTGTGATAAAGTTTATATAGGAGAAACTTCTCGAACATTACACAGCAGAATTATTTCTCATAAAAGTAATGTAAAAACTAAGAAATCACAAGCTTGTGCATTAGCTGAACACTCCATCAATCTAAATCACACATTTAATTTTTCACAGGCTTCAATTCTAGAGAGGCAGAAACATGAACAGAAACGGTTATTTTTAGAAATCACACATATACAAAAAAAATAAAAACTGTGTAAATAGAAGATCAGATATTGACAAATTAAGTAATATTTATTGTTACATATTAACATATCAATAAATACCGTCAAGAACTCATTTTCTATTGACATCCTAACATTAAAAATTCATATGTGCTTAAGCCAAACTGCTGACTGGATTAATTTATATTTTTCATAGACAATTAAATAAATTATAATAAAAACTATTGTTACTGGTTTTGCTTTCCACATAAAGTAACTGTATTTTCATTCATATATGTCCATTAATCAAACCATGACAATGACATATATAGTGACAATATAGTTATTTTTAATAAAAAAATTTTTAATATATTTATAATGGTTTGTTTTGTAGAGTACAATAATATTAACAACTGTAATCTCACGACTAGTAAGTAAGACAATTAACAATTTTAACTAGTTAATTTATATTTCTTTTTATAGATGTCTTGAAAAAGAATTTTTATGTATAAAGTATAAAGATGACTTTATACCTGTATAAATCTTTTTTGTTTCTTGGATAATATGTTGTTTGCGTCTGATATATAGTTTCAAATAAATAAAGAAATTTCTAAAAATTATAAGAAAGTATTTTGCAGCAACCTATTGTTTTATGAAAGTTTGTCGTCCTGTAGTTACGCCTGATATACTCGTTCTCATTTCCCCTCTGTTGTGCTGTCGCTTTTTGTTTAACTTTAGTAACACCTGAACAACTGCATCATACATTATTCCCCGTCAGGACGTCCACAAAACTTATTCGATAAACTTTAAGTGTCTTGTCTTATTTAAACAAGAAAATACCATTAAATTTATATACTGGAACTTTAAAAGGGAACTTGATGTGACAGTTGGAGGGGATTTGGAGTAAATTGATTAGTTTTCTTGTGTAGGATGTTTAATCAAAGTAACGAGGTGGATGGAAATGAGAACCGATGAAGAGAAGAGCGTGGTAGGTAACACCGTATTGTTACGATATTATAAATGTAATAATAATATGCTAAAACCTTTGTACGAGAAACAGTCGATTTATTCCATTTATTTATGGTGTGATGTCATTGGCCCCTTAGTTAATTTATACTGAGTACCTGAACTAACACATAGGTGGCATTGTAGAAATTTAGTTTACTCTTCCCATCTTTTGATAAATTAAATATGGTAGTACAGTCGAGTCGTGTTAATTCAAACCTGCGATAATTCGAACCTCTCTATAATTCAAAGTTATTACGAGTTTCCTACAAAATCTCTTTATACTTCGAACAAAATCAATACATTTTTATGCACTTGGTAATTCGAACGAAAAAAATCATTGCTATATAACAAAACGACGCTTTAATTCGACCTTATCAGCGTCTAACACTCGACAATTCAAAGTTGCAGAGAGAAAGAAGCGGAAAGATTGTATGTATCAACATTGTAACCTCGGAAATCTTTTTTGGGTGGTGCTAGAAAGATAACCAATGGAGACACTGCGGACGGCAGCCAGATGGTTGGTGGAGAGCGAGTCGTGGGTTCGAAACTAGCTTGTGGAACCGGGAATGGATCCAACGGAAGAAATAGGTAAAGATAGGATAAGAGATATTAGAAAAGATACAGAAATAAACAAAAAGATAGATGGGTAAAATTACCAAAGATAAGAGAAGATAGAAACAGGGCGCCACTCAATTTTTTGGGGTTAAGGAGAAAATTAAGAAAACCTTAGAAAAGAAAAGAGATAAGAAAAGATATTTAGGTTCAGAGATCAAACCCAAGGAAAGATACCAACAGTAAATTATCAAATAAATCTGGTCAACGCAATATATAAACAAATAATAAATATATTAAGTATTACACTTACTTACCTACGAAACTTAATCAGCCTGATCTTTCTACAGTTCAAAAGCATAGTAATATTTAAAAATAGTAATTGTTCAGAGCTACTATTTTATCAGGGAACTTGTTAGGAGCCGACAAATAAAATACATGCATAAAACAATAACAATATATTAAACACAAAATTATGATGCTGCTAAATGCAACCCAGGTAATAAAAATACACAACTATGAAATGGTGTTATATGTATAAAATTAAGCAATAATATAATAAAAAAATACCTTTACCAAGATATTATAAGGCAATTATATACAAATATAGTTTGGCGTATCTCGAGATATTATAGGAAAGATAATGAACAAAAATTATAGGAAATACAAAAGATATAAAAAATTACTTAACTCTAAATTTACAAAAAATACAAAAAGGTTACAGAAATGAAAACATACACCAAACCGCACTTGGCTAAGTCAATTAACTATCTCGCACTATTATTTAATAAAAAACTGAGACTTGTATGTTCATAGGTAATATTTATAGAAATTTCTTAAATGGTTCAATTACATTCAAAAATCGGCAATCTTCAGGTGAAGATTTAGATGATACGTCCAGATAATGGCAGGTGATATGGTACCATACCATATTACTCGCCCAGATAATTGTAGATAAAATTACTTACAGTAGATCTTGACGAAGGCAGCTTAATTCACTGAATTTAATACTTTTCTGGTACTAAACACTGAATTTAATAACCATTAAAGGTAGTGTAGAACTATATATAATTTAATATAGTCTAAGGAGAGAAAACTCAAATATAAAGTGTATACACACTTAGAAAATATTTCACAAAGACGATACGATAAGAAATAAAGTGAGGAAAGCGTAACACGAGATATTGGCCTTAACTGAACAACGGCCCACCCACAAGTCTCACGAGATATTTGACCTATGCTCAACGAGAACCCACCGAGAAGTAAGTTGGTTCCACTAAAATTTTCACCAACTATCCAAGCAAAAAGAAGAAGAAGCTATATCCCCCACTTAAAATCATCGGACAGTCGTATGTATTTCTCAGAAGATAAGGCCTTAACGACTATTGGAAAATTTGAGGTAAAATAATCGGTATTAACAATTGGACCTGAGAATATTAAAATCCTTAGGATTATATTATTGTCAAAAGATACGAAACTGCATACCGGAAAGCATTTGTTCTTTTCATAGAGAGTATTAAGACGGAAGGATTAAAAACCATTCATAATTAGGGAATTCCATTTTAGCTGGGTATCTACAATATTTTGCTATCGATACACGATCATAGGCGTATCGCACGGGGGTAAAAGGAATTAGAAATATTTAATATATTAATAATAAAAAAAATGTTATAACATGCCTTTGTTTTTGTTATGATTAATTTTGACTACAGTCCTGAGTCTTTAAGATAACATATTTTGTTTTTAATGTTCATGTTTTTTCCTATTTTGCCACGCACTTAACACTTTATATTTTATTTCTGACTTGAATTCATCTGAAGAAACCTCATTAATAAGAATGTAGTCCTGGTCGAAGGATGCTAAGCGGGCTAGTTCATCTTCTTCTTCATTTCCTTGTATACCTGAATGCAATGGAACAAACATGAAGTCAACAGTGATCTTATTATTATTTAGAATCTCTATTTCTGATTGGATATGTAAGGCAGTTAGATTATTGGTATATAAACGTTTGATAGTGTGAAGTGAGCTTAGTGATTCGGTTATTATGAGAGACGGGGACTCTTTCGACTATTTAATGTTTATAAGTTCTTGTAATATTGCAAACAACTCTGCAGTATATGACGAAGTATTGGGACTGAATTTACATTTTAAGGATGTGTTTTGTGTGAGGATCGCTGTACCAACACCGTCTGAAGATTTGGATGCGTCAGTGTACATCTTATAGTCATTTTTATAAGCTTCCATTTTTATTAAGAATGATTGTTTGATCATGTCTGTTATAGTCTTACTTTTTTATATACACTAATGTTAGTATTAATCTTTAAAATTGGTATTAACCAAGGTGGAAAAGTTGGGAAATTTGTTGGGAGAATTTCAGGAAATTCAAGATGTAGGTCATGAAGGTTTCTTCTAACTTTTTCGTTAAATGGTGGATCTAGTCTTGTTGTAGAGAAAGTGTCTTGAAATCGATCTGTGAACGTGTTTGTATAAGTAGGGTGTTCTTTAAAACTAGCTATTTGAGAAGCATATGAAACAGAAAGGTATTTGCATTGTTAACTTAGGGGTGGTTCTCTTGATGTACAAGCATTGTAAACTTTAAACTGGTGTCGCTCGAAACGCACCTGTAGCTGTAGAATTGGTTTATTTAGTTATTAGTAACTGTTACACTTTCGTTGGTATACAAATTAAAATTTTGTTAGTTATGAGCTCTAGAAAGTATACATATTTGACGATTGCTGAAAAGAAGAAGTTCTTTTGTTTTAATTTACTGTTTGTATTTTGAGAACGATTTCATAAGTGGAAATTGAAACGTCAATAAACGTATTTTTATCTTTAATTGTGGCTTATTCCCAGTTAAATAGTAATTAATTTAAAATGCCACAAGAAAATAGCTTCAGAACAATAACAAAAACTTTGTGGCAAGAACAATAAAAAAAAAGTGAAGGGTGGTTTACAAATTTCAATAAGAGAAATGGAGTTGTGTTTAAAAAAAATTGCCAGGTAAGTGCAAGTGTTGATTGATCGATTGATTAAGCAATAACTCTACACGACGGACAACTCTACATAACGGCCAATTATTGCCTCGTCGGTGTCCGTTATGGAGAAGTTTCACTGTACTTTATACATGTACAATATATTGATTTAACTATAAAATATACAGTTAAAAATGAAGCTAGCTATAAAAACAATCCGCCTCCTGCTACTGCAAAATTTAGAATTAATACAAGCACCGAAAAACAAATTTTACTCCGGCGATTCAAAATTTTGTTTGGTTGCCAAAAAAAAAACATAACTCTATACAAAAATGTACGTCGTGAGCTTTTGAAATACTCACTTTGTGTTCCAATTTGTGTTAACCCTCTTTGTTGGAATTATGAATTTGCTATGAAATTTCAGTATGTACATATCGGACAACCCCGCGTTGAATACATTCTTCGGCTATTTCATGGGATCCGGTTTATATTTAAAGGAAGAATTTTAAAAAGGACAACATTAAATATTCATGAGGTTAGAACTTTGTATCGCTGCTCTTGCATTTTCCAGACGAATTTCATCTTCTTATAACGAATATTTAATGGTAGCTTAGTAGTCACTATGATACTGGTTGTCGAATAAATCTAGTGTTTTTAATAGTTTTTTTATTTTTTGCATGCCTTTCAAAAAATATGAGAGGGAGTATTTCGAAACTATTAGTACAGTCACTCACGCATTTGGCTACCAAGTTATACAAATTGAATAAATTGGTGTGAAATTTGAACTGCAGCTTGGAAGTAGCTCAAGAAACAAAAGTTATATTATGTGGTAACTCTTGAGATGAATTCCATCCCTTCTGAGTTTTGAATATATTTTAATAAAAGAGAACAATTATTCTATAATATCTTGAATGTGTTGCCTGTGTGAGTTCATTTCAAATAGGTAAAAAGAAATAAATTAAGACTTACAATCTATTTAATTATAGCACCAACGACCGGTTTCGCATTCTACAATTTGCTATGCATCTTCAGGTCTTACGGTACCTGGCAAATTAACTGCTGAAATTACCAAAACCCACATTAGGGTGCTGTCTGCACGTAGGCACAACCTCCAGAGCTACAATATACTGGAAGAACCATGGTAAACCACAATCAGCCAACCACAAGTTAGAAGAGCATCAAGCACCAGCCTTCGCCTTCGCAACCATTAAGCAGCTGATTGAAGACTACAACGACGTATTCGACGACCGTCTACGCCAGCCAACGACCGGAGCAACAGAAATGGAAATCAGAGTGACCGATAGTCGACCCATCAACATCAAACCATATAAGTACTCTACGGAGAAAAAGAAAATTATGTCCAACTCTGGTGTTACCGTAAAATGCTCAGAATATCCTACATGAGCCATACGACAAATGCGGAAGTCTTGCGGAGGATGAATGAGGAAAGACAGCTTATGCTTATAATAAAAGAACGGAAAACACAATGTTTTGGTCACATCATAAGAAATCAGAAGTATGAACTGCTCCAACTTATAATCGAAGGCAAAGTCAATAGCAAAAGAGGACCAGGAAAAAGACGCAACTCCTGGCTTAAAAACCTACGGCAATGGACGAACATGACCTCCATAGAACAGAGGGCTGCTACAAATAAGATTAGATGGGCAAATGTAATGGCCAACGTCCTTAAGGATAAGGCACCGTAAGAAGAAGATTATTTAGTCATAGGTTCTAAGCTTATAGATTAACTATAGCAATTGGTAACATGTGCTTATTGTAATTATTGTACAGAATATTGTTTGTGTCAATCGTCATTGCAGCCGAGACACATTAATTTAAATAAAAAAAAAATTTGCAATGGTTATTTTGTGATATTGACGATTTATGTAATTTTAGTAAATTGGTATTGTGATTTTTCTGACTTTTGTAAGTTTTGCCCATAAAATCGTACAATTTTCAGTGACAATAAAGCATTTTTCTATCTAATTCTATTCTTGCACAATCGTACAATTTTCAGTCACAATAAAGCATTTTTCTATTCTATTCTTTTTTCTTTTATTTGTTTACTCTTGTTTTCACCCTATTGCTGGGTTTATTATATTTCCTTTTTCAGATATATTGTGGTAGATCAACAATTTGTGAGATTCTTCTTAGTTGAGTACTGTGCCCAAGTTTTAAGCGTGGTTAGCTTCCATGACGATTTGCCGATATCGTTCTTGATCTTACGCGACATGTAATAATTCATCTGCTGATAAGCCAGTCTATTGACGAAGGTTTCGGAGCCATGAGTATTTCTTTTTACCAATTCCTCTTCTTCCGTCGATCTTTTCGTTGAGTATCAACTGCATTATCCTGTATCTACTTCCTCTCAATATATGCCACAGATATTCGAGTATTCTCTTTTTTATCATCTTTATTAGGTCACCTTCACCTTCACCTTGAATTGTGAAATTACCTATACCAAAATCATTGAATGTACAAGTTGTATTGATGAACAAAATTTACATGAAAAATTCGTTTTGGAAAAGTACTTTCAGTAAAATATTACCGGATACTTTTTGTTTTAGGTAAGAACTTCAGGCCAACAAATAACAATCTAAACTGATACAAAACCTACTGGTAAGTTTTTTTTTTATCTAAAATATATTGTCCTAAAATGGTTTGTCAAAACTTTGGCGTGTCCGCTGACGCTCTCACCAAATTCTTTGATTATCCCTTGACAAAAAGTTAGATAATTAGATTTTTTACAGATTCACCCTACTCTAATTTAGAAAAATTAGGACTCGTTTAAAAAGACAACCAAAACGCATTAGAAAAAAAAATCCAGTCGATATTTGTTGTAATACTTTCATTTTTTAAATTAACAACATTCTGTATATTTCTGCACAGTAAACTTTAATGCCCTAGTTGCTTAATTTCACCTGCACCGTTTATTTACTAGTTTTCCGGTCTCTACCTCTTTCCTTGACGACTACTTTATGTGCCACTTTGATCAGCTTCCTCCCAACGCCGCTAACTTTACGGTGTAAGTTATTCGCTTGACGAATCTTTCACGTCGCTAAAACTCTTTGACCGAAGATAAATCGCGCTTCGTCTAGAAGATTTTTTGTTCGGAAAAACCAACGGATATTTTCTTTGACAATGTCAAATTGAAAGTTCATAGTCGCAATTTGGCTCGACTAATGGACAACGGTTTTTATGCTGGTTTGGTAGTTTCGCAGATTACAGTACAATGAAATTTTCAAGTTAAATAATGGTATCTGAATAAAAAATTCAGACTTTTAACAAAGCGTACAATTTTCACATATCAATTCTAGTTATAGAGGCTATCAAGCTTGGATTGATAAATGTGTAGTTCGTTATCAGATAAGCTATTCCAATAAATATTTCATACCTAGAAATATAGTAAATATTTAATTTTTTTAAATAGTTTCTATATTAAAGTTAAAGGCGTCCTCTGTTCCATATTGCTTATTGTCTTGGTCTTGTCTTGGATCATCTAAAGGAAGACTTTTGTAACATATGTGACAATCAATAAGAGGACTGCATAAACTGTAATGACTATGCTATGAAGGAAATCAACATCGTATCGGTCGTAAATGGTAAAAGCTACAAAGATTTTTAACTTCTGCAACCTGTAATTCGACTACTCTCACAGAAGCCACAGTACGATGAGGTTTAAGAATTAGTGCGAGCAGAAGAAATGTAGATAACGTTAAATCCTGAGCAATTAGCAGCGTTTGAGGAAATCATGAGAGCTATGAGAAACGACGACACCACTATTTGAAAATGTTTTTTCGTTGATGGTCCTGGAGGACCTACTGGCATTTGCAGACGATATCGATCTAATAGGAAACACACGATTAAGGATGAAGGAGACTTTCGTGAGGTTCGAGAAGGTAGCAGAGAAGATGGGGCTCTAAATCAACGAAAACAAGACGAAATATATGTATATGAGTCGCAATGACCAAAGCAGATACAGAATCGGTCAGAACACAACCATCGATGACTTTAACTTTGAGCGCGTTAGAGAAGTCAATTATCTTGGAACAACAATAACTGAAGACAATGACGGATCACAAGAAATAAACAACAGGATTCATGCCAACAACAGATGTCTTTTTGCCCTCCAAAACCTTATAAAATCGAAACAACTAACAAAACGTACGAAGATACAGGTCTATAAAACAATCACACGACCAGTTGTGATGTATGGAAGCGAAACGTGGACGATAACAAAGGCAAACGAAAAAAGAATATGTGTTTGGGAAAGAAAAATCCTAAGGAATATATTTGGTCCTGTGCTGGATGAAGCTTCAGGACAATATAGGATAAGAGCTAACAAAGAGCTCGAAGAACTCTATGTCTACCCAGACGCCAACATCATAAAATAAATAAAGTCCAGAAGACTCCAATGGACAGGACACCTCAGAAGACATTCTGACGAATGAACAGTAAGACTGGTATTGGAGGAAGTGCCAACTGGAAGGAGACCACGCGAACGCCCTCGTCTCCGGTGGCGAGATACTATAGCAGGAGACCTAAGCACTATGAGCGTGGAGAATTGGATGGAGGTTGCTTAAGACAACAGTGGAAGCATGTTGTCGAGTCGGCCAAAACCCACGAAGGGTTGAACCGCCACGGAGTAGTAGTAGTAGGTCCTGGAGGAAGTGACAAAACTTATTTGTACGAATACATCAACTACGTGGAGAAGGTTTAGTTAATTTGCCAGCCGCTACTACTGGTATTGCTGCCACTCTGTTGAAAGGAGGAAGGAAAATACATTCTTTATATGGTGTACCAGTTCCAATTCACGAAACGTCTATTTCTAGAATCAAAGTGATCCGATATAGCAGAACAATGGCTTCTAGCACGCTCTCCACGTGATTGATAGACTTTTGCGGCGTGAGGTCATGACGGATGATATTCAAGACAAGAATCAAATGCCGTTTGGTGGTAAAGTTTTTGTTTTTGGTGATGACTTTCAGCAATGCCTTCCGGTTCTTCCTCACGCAACGACAATTGTTCCATTATTGAATTCACTAAAGAATTCTCACTGAATCATTGGAATCACTTTACACATCTTTTCTTAGTGAGTAACATGCATTCGAAGATGTCGACTACAGCAATTGGTTGCTTCAACTTGGGAATGGAACACTTAGAAATGAAGAAAACTAGGGAAACGACATCATTGAAATACCTCCTGATGTTGTAAGTAGCGACTGCGTTGTGACTGATTTTTTTGGAAAAAAGTTTTCTATGAATTCTCAAGACGCTGACGTACTAAGAAGGGTTTTCAAGCGTGAAAATCTTTGTCTAAAGAACATCCTCTCTGATGTCTTCTTCATGGCTTTCGATGTCTCAGTCTCCCGAGCCCCCAGACACTACTACACTGATCAATATTTAGTAGTGAAGTGAATATTGATCAGTGTAGGTTCAGAAAATCAACGCAGTTCAACCCAAAAGATGAGTGATGGTGAGTTTAATATTGATTTTTATAATATATATTGTCATACTTCTTCTTTCCCAACCAAAGAAAAAATTAAATAAAAAGATCCATCGGAATAAAATTTTAAGATATCATTATAAACAAAATGTATATAGTAATTTAAGATAAGATTTAGTGTAGATAAGAATAGAAATTTGTTTGGCAAACGACTTTGTCCATGTCCAACAAAATTATCGAAAAACCCCTTTTGTGTCGAATCAGAAGACATTTTACCTGTAAGTTAATCTTGCCATTGTTTGTGTATTAAATGACCATATTCTGATCTTTGGAAACAGGTATAGATTGTGTATTAACACACTGAGGACAAAAAAGATCAATTTTATTTATTCTTTCTCTAAAACAGTGATTTGGTTTTACCAAATGATACACAGAATTTTTAGAATAAACATTAACAGTAATAAACAAGATTTGAGCTTTTTGATTGGATAGTCGTTTTTGAATGGTAATGGGGTTAGCCTGATTAGGAGACCGGGAGCGAGGCAGTTGTAATTTGGCCATCGAAGAAAACAGTCGTTTGTTTAAAGATAGGGTGTGGTTAGTGAGTTTGGATACCGGCATTGTGAAAAGAAGTGAATAGTTTTGCAGATGGAGATAACAAGTAAATTAGAAGAGGTCCATGTATCTACCGTGGGCATTTTGTGAAGTATATGTGAAAGTAGTTTTACGGCATCAAGTTGACAAAAGGAGGTCCTTGTGTCATAAATAAGTAGCTGAGTTTTTGGAGAAGTGAATCAGGTGTTTTTGGGTAGTCTGCAGGAGGTTTGCAGAGACGTTAGAAAGGAGCGGAGGCGCCAAAGAGGAGAGATCATATCGTTGAGGAGACTGGACTTTTCTGGGTATGTTCCAACATTCAATTCAATAAGGAAAAAAGCTGTAAGTGTTTTGTACAATTGAAATTGGTATCTGTGAAGGATCTGTGTTGACATCATGATCATTATCATTCAAATTTAAAGAACTGAGTTTTGTTAGACTTATCAAAAGTTTGAAGTTTTGTTGTTTTTTTGTTTCAAGTAAAGGAAAGTTTGAAATAAAATTGGTTTTCACTTAATATAAATTTATGTAATCTGAGTAAAACTAAGCTAATGTCGAATAAAGATGATAAACCTACGATAACCATCCAAGGAACAAAAGTGGAACATGTAGAAGAATACATATATCTGGGTCAGAATATCAAGGTAAACAGAGAAAACCAAACTACTGAAATAAGCAGATGAGTAAGAATGGGATGGGCCGCATTTGGAAAACTCTCATACATACTGAAATACAAAAAGATACCCCAAAACCTTCGAACCAAAGTGTTCGATTCTTGTATCCTTCCCGTTCTCACTTACGGAGCTCAAACCTGGACATGTACAAAAAAGAACATGGACAAGATTCGAAAAACTCAGCAAGCCATGGAACGGCAAATGCTTGGTATCTCACTAATAGATCGGCAAACGAACGAAGCAATCCGGAACAAAACAAAAACAAATGACGTCGCGAAACAAGCAGCTAAATTAAAATGGAAATGGGCTGGACACAACGAACGTCTCGAAGATGGTTGATGGAACAAAGAAGTCGGAAACTGTACGTGAAACGTACGATGCGAAGAGACCAAGAGGAAGACCTCAAATGCGCTGGAGCGACGATATCAAAAGAGTCGCAGGACCAATGTGGAAACGCCTACAACACAACAGGGATGAATGGCGAGAAATGGGAGAGGCCTTTATTCGACAATTCGGATAGAAAAAGGGCTATAAAAAAATGGATGTAGATTTAAAATCTTATTATTATAAAAATTTCATTTAATTTCTTGTATGCTGATCGATAAGATAACGGCAGAATTTGATAATTGTTTTATTCTTTTTCATATAAAATAAAGAATACTTAATTTGTTGTAATATGCTATTCTCGTTTATTATTATCCTTCTTCTCTATCCCGATAAAGGACGACTAGAAAATCTTTGAATCCATCGAACACAGGTAATATAAGGAGTTTTATTTTACATTTGATAACAATTAAGTTATATTTTTTGATTGACTCCATAAAGTAAAATCAAAGTCAAAATAAACAATCATAACGTTATTTTAGCTTTCTCAATCAATCAGTATGAATTAATTTTAATAATTTATTGCTTTGAAACATGTGAACACAGTAATATTTCCAAAGGAACTGTATAAGAAGTCTGGATTCGGGATAAAAGTTTCCGACTAATACATTTATGATCTTCCTTCTAATTGCTGCAGCCATCTCGGGCCACATCATAAACTTTATGGGCAGATAAATCTCGCAGTTCAGAGCATGAATAAAAGATTTCGTCGCTGCCGATAATAAAATATAAAGATTAGAAACTTGCGGAATAAGGAAACTAATCTGGAAGGAATGGCCATAAAAATTTCGTTTATGGAATTATTAATTAGAAGGCAGTTTAATTGTTGTTTTCAGAACTTGTATTTAGACATCTTGTGACATACTAGTTGTGTTGTTTTTTCAATGATGTTATCATAATATATTTTTAGCATCGCCGTGTTATTCATGGTATTTATTGTGGTAACTTTTACACTAACACGTCGTAAACAAATAACATTTACTTTTATTAACTTTGATATATGACCCAATCGCAAAATTCAAACGGGTTCAGCCTGTACAGGCGGTACGGATTTGAAATTTTTGTCGAAATAACACACCTGATACACCTAATAACATAAACTGATAAATATTAATAACAACTAGTGTATATTATTTTTTGTTTTTAATAATAAACTGCCTTAAGCTGGTTTTTAATATAATGGTTTACTTATATATACGAGTTTTGCTTTAAGCGTTTTAAGTGTGAAATAGTTTGCTTATTATGTTAAAATTAGCTGAACTTTTTACGACGACGATAATAAACCTGATGCATGTTATCTACAACTCCAAGGTTATTACCTAAGTTAGTCATAAAGTTATTCTATTAATTGGTCGTTTGTTTGCAGCTATCAGCAGTTGCGTGTGCTAATGGCAAACTTACAACGATGCATTAATATTTTATCTAACATTAGTTTTGCAATAAATTGCTATAATAGACCAGTAGACTTGACAGGCAGTTTGAATACCGATTAAAATATACTAAAGTTTAAAAAGCCTTTTTAAATACCCAAAGTCTAGGCGTTTGAATGAAATACAGATATGCAGATAAAACATTTCTTTGAATTAAATATTATTTCGGTGTTCTTTATTTCTTTTTATATAAGTTGTATATGTGATATGTTTTATATGTTATATTTTTAGACTTTATAATAGTATGGATCTATTATATGAACGAGGGTCATTGGAAACAAATCAAAACGATTATAAACAACTCCAGCAATTAGGTATTGATGATAAAGATCTACGCATTATTAAAAATGTTTACTGGCACCAACGTGCAAACATCAGGATTGGCCGGGTCACTTCTGAAGAGCTTTAAATACGAAGAGCAGTAAGGCAGGGCTGCATTTTGTTCCCACTACTATTTAACATCTATTCTGAGTTCGTTTTCAATAAAGCAGTGGACAATGTTCAATGTGGTATAAAAATAAATGGCGTCAATATTAATAATTTGAGATATGCGGATAACACAGTGTTAATTTTTTAAAATTATAGCTACTCAAAATCAAATAAAACCTGACAGAATCCCCTTAAAGTTGTGGACATATGTTTGAGAGACTAGTTACATTATCAGAACCATTGGCTGCAGCAGTTGGTCTTTTGCTCAATCCTATTAGTTTGCCATATTTTAAAGCCTTTTAAAGCGGTTACTGTTGAAATAAGCTCAGCAAGTAAGCATCTTCAAAGGTATACTTATTATAAAAGGATCACTTTCTTCCTTAGAACAAAATATACCTATTCGAGCAGGAGAAACTAATAAATTCTCTGCTTACATTAATTATTGTCCATTTTGAAAATACTGAAAATAATATTATACTGCGTAAAGCTTCTTGGATTCGAGAGTTAAAACAAAGGCATTCAGCAATTAACGCTTCTAAAAGCACGATAATATGTTTACTGCTTACACGCCGCTGTTAAATCACCAATAATTGCATGCTTTTATAAAATTACGAGCGAGTTTTAAATATATATTTATAATGTATTCAAATTTAATATCAACGTCACATTTGTTAGGATTTACCAAAGCGAACAGAAATATATTTTAAACATATACTCGTATGAATTTTTACCATTATTGTTTCAATTAACAGACAAGTACTCTTTTTAAAATGGAATTAGTTTTAACGGAAATTAAATTATGACTGCATTGTTTGCAGACAACAAAAGCTGTAATATTCTTTTGTCTGCAAATTAAATGAAACATAGTACTGAAAGCAGATATATACTTACAATAGATTTGTAACAACGCAGTTATCTGGTAAAATAGGTTGTCAGTAAAGAGAAAAAAATTGCTGAAAAAATCTTATACATGGTTTTGAAAGTTCTATAAGATATATAAGTGACAGCTAATAAGCAATCCTTAAAAACGTAGGTATAGCTGATTTTGCTTTGTTAAACATTCGTTAAAAGTGAAAATGTGAAAGTTTTATTTCAAATATCTCTGTAACATTTTAGAATAAATAAAATCATTAGCAAACTCTGACCAGATTAGTCTACTTAAGGTCCATTCGCTTAACTCGGGCATAGTTTGACAGATTCATAGCTGGAAACCTACAACACAAAAGTTCCTAGCTCACAGTGTTAACAGCTTAAATAAACTTTTATTACAGACTTCTTTCATTAAAAAATAGAATTAGTATAAATAGTGGAAGTGTATAATAAAACCCATAAAATTTTGGGTAGTATATATTTAAAAAATATATTTCAGTTGTTATAATTTAACATAAATATTTATTATATGGTGCAAATAAATAAATATTGATTGTTGGTAATTCGTAAAGTTCTATTTTATTTACTATTTAGTTTGTTTACTATTAATATTGGCTATGAGTACGTGTGCTTGGTTATATTGTAATTTCCAGCCAGTTTTAGTCAGTCAAAAAGTAATTAAGTTCGCAAAAAAATAATTACCAAATTCACTAGACCGTTCGGACTGGGAATTGCGAACCAACTATACCTAGTTTTTTTCATGTTACGCTTAATTTTTTTTTGAAAAATAAAAGGTAGAATATATTGTGTTTCTCTGAACACTGGCTAAGAGAAAATGAATTAAAAACGTTAACCAAACGGTAAAACATGATGGGTATTTCTTATAAATTTTTTATTGTCGGAAGGTAAGCATGAAGGTGTTGCAATTTTTAGCTATAATAAAATTTGACCAGTTTGCTTAAATGATATATTATGTAAATATGAGGGTGAATTATGTGCATTTGAAATTACAGATATTAAAACTCCTCTAGTAACGGTCTCTAGTTTGAAAATGGAAAGTTTTTTAGACCTTTTTGAAAAGTTATTGGTGTTTTGATCTGCTAATTGTTTAGAAACAGTAATACTTGGAGATTTTAACATTGATTTCAAAAATACTTCTAATGAACTAAATCATTTCCGTGATCCAATTTATATGTTCAGCTTCACCATAAATATTAATGATTATTCTAGAATTCCAACTAGATTATGAATTTATTTAGATAACATCTTAATAAACATAAGCAGTGAGATTGGGAGTGAGAATTCCAGAACCAGTTAGTTGTGGAATTGTGGACCCATGTATTTCTGATCATATTGTTCAGTTTCTCCACTTCAAAACAAAATCTGAAAAAAGTCGTAGTGTTGATACATACACAAGACATATAATATGTGATGGCATCCTGATGTTAAAACAGTCGCTAAATAATCTTGACCAGTTTTTATTTATTTCTCTCAAAACAGCAATAAAATTAGCTCAATTTATTACCAAAATGTATTTAAAATTAACTGAAATTAATTTTCCGATAAAAAAGTCACGAACTCATAGTAAATATCTAATTTCTTGGTTTGATGTTTCATTCAAAGTAATGCGAGAAAATGTTTCCACAGTCAAGATGTAACGAATATTTTATCTACCACATATAGGGTATTATTATGGGAGATTGAAAATTGGGGACAGAAATTATTGAGGTGGAGATAGGCAAGCAAAACAAATCGAAACTTATACGAATGGCTCTCAGGGTTTATTTGGAGAACTAGGTCGTGAATAACATAATAATTGAATGACAAGGGGGTTGAATTGGGAAAACTATCAATATGAAACAAAAGGGGTACTTACATTAATCTCTTGTCTGCTTTTTCTCCTTCGTGCGGCTAAGATTACTCCTGTTTGTCTGCCTCTTATTCTGTTTCAGTTGGTATTGACTGTACAATATCTTTCCACCTCTTTGGCGGCCTTCCGACGGGTATTCTACTATACGGCTTGTTGTTTTTACAGGTGTTCGCTAATCTATCTGATACCATTCGGTTTACATGTTCGTTCCAGTTTTTTTTCTTATTTTTATCCATCTGTTAATATTTTGAATTTTGCATTGTTCCCGTATACTTCTGTCGATTTGTCTGTCTCTTAATGATGTGCCCGCTATTGATCTTAATATTTTCATTTCGATGTTGTTGGTTTGTTGTTTCCTCTTTCTTGTATCGGTCCTTGTCTCCGCTGCATATGTTAGAATTGGTCTTACTGTTATCTTGTATACTTTCATTTTTTTTCCGTGGTCAGATATTTGTTTCTCCATATGGATTCTCGGAGGCAACCACTTAGTCTTGCCGCTTTTTATGCTTGCCTTGTGGTCTCTGTTCTTATATCCCCGTCACTAGTGACCTCTACTCCTAGGTAATTGAATTTCATTACTTGTTCTACAATTTTGCCGTCTATTTCTAGTTTCATTCTACGCGACTCTTTACTGATCACTATACATTTAGTTTTTTCTACTGATATTCTCATATTAAGTTTATTTGCTGTGATATTGAAGGTGTAAAGCTGCCTTTGTAGGTCATCTTCGTTATCAGCAATTAGTACTGCATCATCGGCATAGCATAGTATCGTGATTTTATGGGCTCCCATGTCGTATCTGTGTCGTTTTCTTAATTTTTGAATTATTTGATTTATCACCATATTGAATAACAATGGGCTGAGCGAATCTCCTTGGCGGATTCCCCTTTTTAGTTCTATGCATTCTGTTTCTTCTGTTGGCATTATAACTGTGGTCTTGTTGTTCTTGTTGATTTCAATAATTGTCCTTATTATCTGATGGTCAATTTGTTCAGCTTGTAATAAATTTAACATGTCATTTCGCTTCATCCTGTCAAAAGCACTTTTTAAATCTACAAAGCATATGTATTCTGGTTTTCCATATTCAATAGACTTCTCGATTATTTGTCTGATAATAAAAATTGCGTCTATTGTGCTGCCGTTCTTCCAGAAGCCTTGTTATTCATCTGATGTTCGCTTTTTCCTCGATTTTATATTTTGTGACTGCCGTTAACAATTTTAATGTACTATTCATCAGACTAATGCCTCTATAATTTTCAGGATTTCTCGAGTCTTCCTTTTTAAGTATCGGTAGCAGGAGACTTTCCTTCCATTCCGCTAGTTGTACTCCGGTATTTATTATATCGACGAATAATGTTGGAGCCATTTGCGCAGTGTTGTTCCTCCATATTTTAGCAGTTCATTGTTTATCTTATCAGGACCAGGTATTTTTCTGTTTTTTAATTTTTTTATTCATTCTTGTAGCTCTTCTTTTGATATTAGTACTCTATCGTGGGTTTCGTTAATGATTATTTCGCTGTTGTCTTCTTCTCCTTCTACACATAATTTCGTGAAATTCTCAGTCCATTGTTCGTCCTTAATGTTATCTATGCGTACAAATTCATTCATTTCTGTTTTTTGTTTCCTTATCATCTTGCACACCTTTTTCTGGGATCTGAGATTTTCTTTGTTGATGTTATCTATTTCTTGGTTTACTCTATTCCGGATTCTCACTTAGTCTTCTCGTGCCTCCGGTGTCTTCACTCCTTTGTATGTTAGAAAAGCTTGTTTCTTTTTATTTGCTAGTGCTTTCACCCTTTCGTCGTACCATGGAGTTTTGTATTCTCGTTTATTTCTGTTATCTTTACTTTTACCTAAAGCTTCTTCCACTGCTTGTAGGATACATTTTTTAATAATTTTCCAGGTTGCTTCTATATTTTTTTTTAGTCTCTGGGTTATGGCTATTTAGCTTGTCTGTTAGTCTGTTTCCATACAAATTTTGTGTCCCTTCTTCTTCTAGGGTTTCTATGTTTAACTTTTCTTCTACTTTTGTATTTCGCTTGCCTTGTGTGGTGATTGCTATGAATCTCCTGGAACAAACAAAAACCAAGAAGGTCTCTAGCTATTTAAGATGGGACGCCGCTTTGAGGAAACTTCATGGTGGATGAAAGAAAAAGGCGTTCCTCCTAAAAAACAGAAGAAAAAGGGGTAGAATATCTTTTAAAATAAATCGACAAAATGGTTTAGAGAAAAAATTAAACATTTATTACTGGCTCACGACAAATAGTTACAAAAGTAAATACAAAAATAACAAGGAGAAACACTTACTATGTCCTATCCGTTACAATTGTACAATTGTTAAGAGGCGACAATTTGAAGCAGAAATAAGTTGTTACAAATGAAAAATTATCTTTTTAGTGAAAATATGCATAGGGGTTAACCTTCTTTTTACAATTTTACAAACAAAACAAACTAATGTCAAAAAATAGAACTATCTATGTAAAACTATCTATGCTAAATAATGCTGTCAGATGTCAGTATTGAATTTCAAAAAATCAAAAAATATAATCCGATACAAAATTAATCCCTATATGAAGTAGAAAGAAAAATTCTTTTATATCCTACTACAATTAAGAGCCTAGAATATGAAAAATATGAAATTGAATCTAATGAACTGTTTTTAGCAAAATATGGTGGAATGTGTAGTAATCATACCTATGTATATACAGATGGTTCTATCGACCCACAAACAAACCAATCTGGATTTGATATTTATATACCACAGATTAATTACAAATTTTCATTAAGGCTCCATAATTACACACAAATCTGTACAACTGAAATGATAGCTATATATAAAGCTATCTCTGTGTGCATTAAGAAGGGGATCGTGAAAGCAGTCATCTTTGCGGATTCAAAAAGTGCTTTATCCAAAATTTCCAGTCTCAAATGGGATCAAATGGATTACTTAACCATAATGACTAAACTATTCGTAGAAGCTAATAATATGGGATTCTCGATAGGAATAGAATGGGTAAAACAGATACACCGATATGTGAATGCGGAACCATTGGAACAGTGATCGATATCTTCTTTGAATGTCCCATAAACAAACACAAAAATATGGATCTGTATTAAGAACTAATACAAGCAGGAATAGAGAGTCCAATATCTTTACATAGTATTTTATATAAAGCCTCTGACAAAGTTATAAAAATAATTATTGAATTCATCAAATTTTTTTGAAATCGATCTATAAAAAAAAATTTACTTGTCAAAATAACAAAATAAATCTAGAAAATACTGGAAATATCCTAACATACAAAAATGTACGTCCTTAAAATCCTTAATCCTAACCGAAGGTAGCATTACCCATAAACCTAATGTAACAATGTTTGGAAGCTACCCCCAAACAAAAAAAGTCTAATCTAACCTTAAATGAAGAAGATAAACAAATTTAAAAGCTGATCTTTCAGTATCACGTATCATCCAGTTGTCAATTAGCAGTAAACAGTAACCTTAAATGAAGAAGATAAACAAATGGAAAAGCTAATCATTCAGTATCACCCAGTTGTCAATTAGCAGTAAATAGAAGTAGAAATTTATCCCTGGTTGTGCATTGCCTAGAGCAAGACGAGCATAACCTTACATGTACTGGGTAAATGATTATAATCGAAACCCAAAAACAAACGAAGAAGAAGAATAATTTGAAAACTGAGACTAATTAATATGACAGCTATGGCCACTTTTGAATGCAATAAATAATCATTTTTTTGTCATTCTGTTGTTATTTTAGTTTATGATTACCACAAGTCTGCGGAGGGACCGCAGACGTTCGGATACAATTAGCGTCTCTTAGCAAAGACAATGACGTCGCCTTTCTAAGTATCAAGACAATTACTCTACACACACACATACACTACACTAGGTACCTGACTGTACCATACCAATGACCATTAGTTGTCGAGGCATTAACTCAATAAAAAAAAATATTATCTTTTTCCACATTAATCGTCACATCTTTGTTTTAAAATTTTTTTTATATAGGCAGGAACTAAATACTTTTTATTTTACTCCATAAAGTAATACGAAGCAAATTTAACATTTAAACGGAGAAAGAAAATATTTAATAAATGTTTTCTTTGTGTCAGTTGCCGATTTTATCTACATTTACGTCTTGAGTTACTTTAAAAGTTTCGTCCTATACAACAGTAATATAAAAAGTTATCTCGAAATATCTGTAATTTCTACCACACATAAAGATATCAACTACAACTTTAGCTTTTACGATGTTGACACGGAACTTAGCAATAATTTTCTCGTAAAAGTTTTTCATTATTTCGTAATGCGTCGCGTGCGTTTTCCATAGGCTACAATTAGTATGAATTCGCCAACATGCCAAGTAAACTGATCCTGGTGGAGTAAATTCTCCAGTGGGAGTTTGCTATTCCACGTCATTTCTAATAAAAATGCAACTTTTTTATGTGCTCTAAAAAGCGTTGAGTTACTTTGAAGGTGGAAATTAGACAGGGGTTAGCTGGGGGAAGGGAATATGCACTTTGAATTGCAATGTACTGGGAATTATCGCAGTTTGTTTTTACTTAATTAATTTGTACTCGAATGAGAATAACAAGCTTTGATATAATATTCAGAGAGAAAATTAAAATAGAGTTTGAAGTTTATAAAGTAATTTCCGTACTGCTCTATCGTTTTATATAAATAAAACATCAGGAACGTTGTTCTAGATTCTCTGGAAATTAGTTTAATAGCTGATAGCAATATTTTAGTGCAAAAGATCTTTGAACTGTTGTGAGAGTAAAATGTATATCTCATATTCATGGCAGTCTTGTTCACCTTCTAATATTATGATAACCTATAATTCAACTAAATATAGATAAGAGTATAGTAGGGTTGTTAAACCTTAAATATTTACCACAAAAATAGTCTTAAAATATAATATAAATAATTCAGATTTAATATTAAGATAAATGTTTAATCATCATCCGTTCATCTCTTTCTTGGGCGACCAACTGACCTTCTGCCATCGAGCCTTTACCAGAATGTAGCGGTTTTTCATCACTCGATCTTAGTACGTGGTTTGCTTTACTATACTGTCCATATACTGTCTGGAGTTCATTATTGTGTCTTCTTCTCTATTCTCCTGTTGCCTCTTCTCTGCAAGGCCCATATATAGCCCGCAGCATCTTTCTTCCCAGTACCAGTAATTTTGTCGTTTCCAGCTGGTTCAAAGTTCATGTTTCGCTTCCATATGTTATTGTGGGACGAATTATTATCTTATACACTCTTACTTTTTATGTCTTTTTCCCTGCAATGATCCTGGCTGCCACGTCCTTTTCATATTTATTTTCAGATCTTATCATCGCTCCCAGGTACTTGAATTCTTCGACGACTCTAAAGTTGTATTTATTGATTGTTACGTTTTGTCTAATCCTTGGCCTTGGATTCTTTGTGACCACCATGTGGTCACCATTGGTCTTGTTCTCGTTGACCTCCAGACCAACTTCCTCGGCTCCGTTTTCGAATAGGGTGAAAACTTCTTTTGCATCTCTGGCGAATTGTGCAATTGTGTCCACGTCATCCGCAAACCCCAATTGTATTTTTGATCCTGGGGTGGCAAATCCGTTTGTTAGTTGTGGTTGAGCTTTCCTGACCACATGTTCCAGTACCAAATTAAATAGTTAAATAGGATCTCCTTGTCTATGCCCGGTGTCAATGAGGAATTTCTCCGACGTGGTGCTGCCAATTCTGATCCATGCGGAAGCGTTCTCTGTGCTCACCTGTGCTAATCGTACCAGATTTCCAGGTACTCCCATTTCTATCATGGTCTTCCACAATGCTTCTCTGTTATCACAATTGTAAGTTTGTTTAATGTCCACGAAGATTTGGTGTACATCGCGGTTGAATTCCCAGTTTTTCCAACACCTGGCGTAGGACGAATATCTGGTCTATGGTCGACCTTCCCGGTCTGAATCTGCTTTGGTAGTCCTATTATTTCCTCTTCGTATGGAGTTAGTCTTTTAGACAGTATTATGTCATACTTGTTTGTCTCCCTTATTGTGGATAGGTACTCTATGGCTTTCATTCCAGTGTTTCGGTATTTCTTCTCTTTCCCAGACTTCTCTTATAAGATGATATGTATTAAGGTTGAGCTTGTCTCCCCCTTTTTTTAGTAGTTTCGCCTGTATGCCGCCTGGGGCTTTATGGTTTTTTAGGAACAAAATTGCAGACTTTACTTAGCTAGTATGGGCCCTGGTATTTCAGGTTAGGCTAACTGGTACTGTCTTTGTTGCCCTGTCGTTGTAGGTTTTTCTGTCTTTAAGAGTTGCTCAAAATATAAAATATTAATATATAATTTCTCCATTGACGACTTATCTCCTTGTCGTCTGTGAGCGTCGTCTGTGTTGCCCTTCATTTGTTTTCTTTTTTCTTCTCAAAAGACTTCTCGTTTGAGTTCTTACTCTGTTGTAGTGTACTTCCCTGTTCTCACCTGTAGGACGTGTTAGTAACTCTAGCCTCTGGATTGCTTTTTGATGCAAGCTTTGTTCGCACTCCTGGTCAAACCACCGGTTTTTCTTCTTGTTATTCCTTTCTTTTCCTATAGTTTCCGTTGCGGCACTTTCTATGGAATTCGTTATATTTTGTCATTTCTGGTCTATGATCAATTCTGGCAATGTTTCTTCTTCTTCCAGTATCTGCAATTTGTTTTAGATCAATGCCTGATATTGGTGTTCATTATCAGGTAAATCGAGCCTTGAAATGTCTCATCTGTTTCCTTGTTGGCGTTGCGTTGGCTGTCTCGTCTTTAGCCTTGTTCTCATTTTTTTTTCTGACCACGAATTGATTAGAGTCACTTTTTGCTCCTCACAGTATGTGTGCGCTGATGATATTGCTAGAATGTCTTCCATCGATGAGCACATGGTCTATCTGGTTTCGTGTAATTCCGTCATTTGACACCCAGGTTACTTTTTGTATATCTTTTCTTTGCAATTGTGTAGTTTTTACGACCATATTACCATAACTACCATAACCGAATATTTAACACAACTTGGAAATGGACGATGATAGGGAAATATACGGCAGTGAAAAATTCAAATATTTAGGATTCATACTCTCAAAAAATGGAACCACCGAGCAAGAGATAACCAGCAGATTAGCACAGACAAGAACATGTATTAAACAAATGAACAGGGTACTGTGGGATAGACAGATTACCAAAAATACAAAGAAGAGAATTTATAACACCTTGGTACGCAGTATAATGACCTATGGAGCAGAGAATTGGGTAATAAATAAACGAAACAGGTCCAAAATCACAGCAACTGAAATGGAGTTTATGAAAAGAAGCTGCAGAGTGAAGAAGAAGAAAAACGTTTAATTCGGTATGGACATGTGAGAAGAACAGATCATACAAGGTGGATAGCAAAGATTTCGGATTGGAGCCCAATAGGAAGGAGGAAAAGAGGTAGACTCCGAAGATCATGGAGGGATGAAGTGGACGAGGCCATGGAAAGACGAGACCTTAGAGATGGAGAATGGCAAAACAGAAAGGACTGGAGACGTTGGCTGAAAGAAGGAAGGCGGCGATAGCTGTAAACATCCTTATATAGATAGATATATTGTTGTCTACAGCGAATTCTTGATTAGTGTTATCATGTAAGCTATGTGTGCCGATCACCGTTCTAAGATGGTCCTCTTTACCTAGTTTGGTATTGAAGTCTCCCAGTATGATTTGACATCGATATCTGAGTGCCGTTGTGTACTGTTGTTCTAAAATTTTATAAAATTCCTCCTTGTAGTGTTCATTTGCTTTATCTGTTGGTGCGTGGATTGAGAGGAGGGTTAGGTTAAACCATTTTTCTTTGAGTCTTAGGGAGCACATGCACTTGTTAATTGGCTTGAAATCAATTATGACAGACTTGAGTTTTTCGTTAACTACAAACCCACATCCAAATCCGTGATTTTCTTCTTCTCCTAACCAGAAAACTAGGGAATTTTTTATTTGTAGACGATGTGCCTAAGACAATGTCTTTATTTTGTAGCTTGGGTCTAATCCGTGTTCCATGTCTATTCTGAGGCAATAGTATTCGATTCGTAGCGTCTTTCTTTTTCATGTACGGATTGCTAGTCCAAGTTGTATCAATGCTATAAAAAATGCAACATCATCCGGTCTATTAAAATTAATAGACTAAGGTGGTTAGGACACCTTGAAAGAATGGATCCTGGAGACCCTCAAAGACAGATATTCTATCAAAAGCCAGAAGGAACCAGGGGAGCGGTAGGCCAAGGTCTAGATTCAAAACTCAAGTGGAAGATGACTTGAGGAATCTAGGGGTCAGAAATTGGAAAGTCAGGGAGAAAGATAGGGGGAGACTTATTCTTGAACAGGCCTAGACCCTCCCAGGGTTGTAGAGCCAAAGATGATGATGACGATTTCTTCCTTTCTCCTCTGCCCTGACCCTGCCTTTCACTGGGTTGGTTACCCAATCTATCAGCAAGGTTGCTCAGGTTCTCCGGGGTTTGCCCGTGCAGCCCAAGCCGCACTTCGTGGAGGTGAGGATAGGAATTGAGTAGGATAGGCTAGAGATGCTAACTGGAAAGAGCATCTTGTATTGCGCCTCACTACCCCTTTTGAACAGCAATATTTTTAAAGATAAATGTTTACTATTAAAAGTTGTGCTTTGAAAGCCTTGTTAGATTTGCCGATACGTTATCAACAGTGGACAACAAGGACTCACATTTTGAAAAACGAAATTTTAACCATAATATTTACATAAACCGTGGTAACCCTATAATTTAAGCTACAAATGAATGCATCCCTACGCTGCTTTGCGTGTAGCTCATGTCTAATGTTATCCTGGGCGTATAGTACATATTAGAAATATTTCAAATATTTTGAGTTCTGAAATTGTATCAGTTTTTGTCTAATGTTTCATACTGTATTTTCCAGCAGTTTCCAATTATAAATTTAATCATTAATTAGCTTTAACACATTCAACAAAAATACTTTGTCGCTATTATGTCTGTTGCAATCACTATCTACTAAATACCAACACTAATGGCAGTTTTAATACACAATTAATTGGTTTTCCGAATAATTCTCCGAAGCATATTATTTCGAGTGCTGTGCGTTAATCAGCAGAGGTTTTGACAGTATAATTAGTTTTGTATTTGAAAATGCAGTTTGGTTAATTATACTAAACATTTGGCTATTTATTGATATGTTTCATAATTATCTATTAATATAGTCTGGGACATTTCGCTATAGCTGTGAACCACTTTTTATCCTTATCATTGTGCACACCTTAGTGCGAAGGAAACTATTGAGTTACTTTTTGACAATTACGATTGACGTAACTAAAGAACTCTATGATCTACAAGAGGCTGTGGGTTTGAATGAACTCGGGGAAAGAAATGCAAAAGACGAACGTATCTACACTTCTACATTTTCTTTTCTTCTTAGAGTGTCGTCTATCTGGAGGTTGGCAATCATAATGGCTATTTTTATTTTTGAACTTGCTGCTCCAAACAAATTAATCGATCTGCATTGATACCAATAACTTAGATTCTTTAACAATGAGTTCTGCCTTTGGCCAACAGATCTTCTTCCTTGAATCTTTCCCTATATTATGAGTCTCAAAATTTATATTTTGGTCCCCTCATTACGTGGCCTAGGTATTCTAGTTTTCTGGTTTGTATAGTGGTGACTAGTTCTGTTCCTTTCCACAAAATCCCAACAATGGCTTAATATCATTTGGACAAAAGTAAGATGGGTACTGCATAACGTTGCTAGAGACACTTCAAATGATACGAAAAAAATTGACACAATCCACAAAAAATCTTGGTTTTTCCGCCATAACTCGCCACGCCAAATGGTCGGGTTCCTGCACCCATACCATCAATTTTTTTTTTGAGTCCAATGTCCTATCTTTTACATGTTTTGTTTAAAGAATTAACTATAGTTTATTTTTATGAACGAGAGAGTAATTAGCATAATTTTAACTGTACCACTCCGACCACTCCGTGGGCGTGCTCAAGATTAATTGAAAAATTACTTTAAATAATTGTAAAAAATAAATGAATTATTTCAGTGTTATAAAGTGTTATGTGTATGTAAACAAAAGTGACCTCTTTTATCACACACTATATTAGAACTGACTGGCCTACATTAAAAAGGGTTTTTAAAAAATTCACATTTTTTTTTAATTTTTAAAAATAACAAAAGAGAAAAATAGTTTTTAAAACCGTCTAAGGTATGTTAAATAGATGAATAAAAATATTAATATAAAACTTACAGCTACTTGTTACAAATCCAAATCAGATTCAGAAGATGAACTTTCAGAACCAAGATTTATAATAACTGGCTCGATCATTTTATCAGTAATATTGTCCAGCTTCCACATTTTTTTCCTCTTCTTTAATAGTGTGATTTACTGCCTTTTCCCAGTTTTCAGTTTTACATTATTTACGGCCTCCAAAAACAACTGTTTAACATCATGAATTTTAAAAGTAGTATTTTTTCTTGAAACTTCACTCTTTATCTGTGCCCATACCAGTTCAATCGGGTTTAAATTCACAATGATATGGTGGGGATCTAAGTACTGTCATTCCACGATTTTTGGCAATTTCATCAATTTCGTATTTTTAAATTTTTCTTTATGAAGGGCACACAACGAATAAAGTTCCTTTTTTATAGATCCGGGATGGTACGTAATATTTTTTGAACTCAGCCAATTCTGCAAGTCTTTTTTTAACCACTTGGTTGTGGGCAGTCCTTCTATAAGTCTGGAGTGATAACTTGCATTATCCATTACTATTACACAGTTCTTAGGAAGAAGATCTATCATTTGTTCGAACCATTCTTGAAAGACATCAGCGTTCATATCTTCATGGTAGTCACCGGTACGAGTTGATTCAAAAGTTAATAAACCACCTTCAACAAAACCGTCTGAATTGCCAATGTGTACTATTATCAGCCTGCGTCCCTTTCCTGATGGTGGGTTTAAACCAGTAGATAAGTTATTTACAAAAGCGTGCCTTTGACTTGTAACAGTTTCATCCTGCCAAAATTTATTTGGTGTATGACCCTCGTTGATCTATGTTTCATCAAGATAAAATATTTTTCTTTTTTGGTTTCTCATTTCCTTTATGATTCTTAGAAAATGTCTTCTCCATATGACAATATCGCTTCTTTCCAATAAAATAGACTTTCTGGGATTCTTTTTCCAGCGGAAGCCTATTTCTTTTAGAAGTTTTCATAACGTACTTCGACTCATTTCTGGGTAATCCTTATCATCTCGAACTGAGACAAGAACTTTATCCAATGTTGGAAATTCTTGTCTAAAGAAGAATTCATGCACTTTCCGTCGAAGTACTTCTTTAAAATGATATTCTATTTGAAATTTTGGTTTCCCTGGAGCATTACGTGGCATTTGAAAACTACCACATTTCTCTTCTTTAATAACTCTGTAAATCGTAGATTTCCTCAACACCAAGTGTACTGCTAACTAACTTAACGGTCTCATCAACACTTTCACATAAACGTTTGTCTGTAAATGATTTAAAACAATTAAATATTAATGTTTTTTCATTAACTGTCAAAGGACCAATTTTTCGGCGTTTACACGGCACTCCCAAATTTTCCATAACACTAGTATACACAATAAACTGCACCTTGCAACTGAAGTATCTACTTTTAGTGAACTGTTAAGAATTTTGAATACGCCACTTGGACCTTCCTACAAAATGGAAAAACCCACTATCACATTTTCTGTGGAATAAGTTTAGAAGGTAATTATCTAGTCAATTACTGTCGTAGATTCCTGGAATTAAAGAATTAAATGTTTGACTGTTGAAACCCTTACTTCGTGGAATGCACTCATTTCAGATAAAATAAAACGTTTTATTTTATCTAAAGAATTAAACTTTATTTTGCAAATAGGTAGGTACTTATTAAACTTTTATTGGTTATATATAACCAATAAAATAAACATCTTACATTTCTTGCAAATTCATTAGTACCTGTTAACCTCCATCACTCCGACACTGGCAACCTTATTTAGGGATTAGTAACCCTCACAACTATTGTATTCCATTCTGCTCCAACCTTTATACCTGGTGGTCATACTCAATTTAAAATTGTTTTCCTATATACTTCTGTAAACTTGTTGACAAATATCTGTTTTTCATTGAGTCACCCGTATCAACAGTTTAGGGATTTGCATACATAATTTATTGTTTTATTACTCTCTCATACATAAAAATACACTATAATCTTTGTAAAGGAAAGTTGTGGATTTTTCCACCAAAATGGGATCTCCTTTAAGTAATGCTGCTTTTTAATAGCTTGACCATAGCTCTGAGCATGGCTTGGTAAGCCGAAAGCGCTCAGCTAGGAAATAAATTTTGCACATTTCAAAAATAGATACTTTTCTTTTCCATTCTTTAAAGCTTTAAAGCTAAGATTATTACTGCGCCGAGCATTTTACATCCTCTCTGATGTCTTCTTTAGGACTTCCAAGGTCTCAGTCTCCCGAGCTCACAGACACTACTACACTGATAATTAATTAATTCTCTTCTTTAATTGCCATATCTGCTATGGAGGTTGGCAATTGTCATGGCTATTCTGATCTTAGATGCTGCCGCTCTGAATAGTTCGATTGATGTGCATCCGTACCATTCCCTCAACTTACGCAACCATGAGATCTTTTCCCTCCTACACTTCTTTTGCTGTAGACTTTCCTTTGTATAATTAATTAAAGTATGTTGTATCTCTTACTACGCATAACATGCCCCAGATATTGCAGCTTTTGTGTCTTGATGGTATCCAATATTTCCATTCTTTTGTTACCTCATTCTGACTTCGTTGTTTGTTTCATGCTCGGTCCATGATATCTTTTGGATTCTTTTATACACCCACAGCTCAAATGCTTCCAACTTGTAAGTAGTCGACGCGTTAAGTGTTCTTGCTTCTATCCCGTAAAACAGAGTCGAGAAAATATAACACCTTGCCAGCCTAACTTTCAAGTCTAATTTTAGTTCTTTTGATTTGGATGGAGGTGTGCGTAAACATTTCTAACGGCAAGATTTTAATTGGAGGGTCGAACGGGCGATATTTTCCTTACGAGAGGTCTCCATGTAAGTAATGGGCTGCCGTCATCTCTTTTATTGGCGCTTTTATTGAGACAATTTGGCCTTTTTTCAATTTCTATGGGTTCTCGGATAATTCTTGTTTTATAGAAGTGCTAAAGGTCGTGAATCTGCAGTTTTCAAAATGACTTTTGTGACCTGTATGACTGTGTAGATGGTGTTAGAACCTAGAGCTAAAATTGAATCGGAATTGTCAAATGTTCATAAATCCTATTTTGGATTCTACCATTTGTTTGTCCTAAACAAGTTTGGGGCAGCTTGTACAAGGAATTTCTTAAGTTCTGTATTATTCATTTGGAATGTTGTCTTTGACCGAATGGACAAGATGAAAGTATTTGTTGAGGGGTAATATCGTCTTTATTTCTCTTGATTTGAATTTGGTCGATTTTGTCAGTAACGCCTTTAACGTAAGGAAGAAAAGCTTTCGTATGATAAAGATGTGAGTCCTTGGGTTGAGATTGAGTAGGAGATTGATGTCTGTGGATGCTCATATTGATATGATTTTCGTGGAAACCGTTTTGGATGAGGGCTTGTTTTAAACTAGAGAGCTCAGCGGATCTACTTGCAGAATCTCAAAGGTGTATTGATCTGGAGAAAAGGTTATTAATGACTGAACAAATTTGTGAAGGTGGATGATCAGAGTTGGCATGCAAGTAACGATAAGTATGGGTAGGTTTTCGATAAAAAGAGTGATGAAAAACTTGGCATTGGTTTTTCTTTATGATAACGTTCAGAAACGTAGGGAAGAATTAGTTTCCATCTCTATCCTGAACTGGATACTAGGATGTATATCATTTAGATGGGTTTCAAATGACACTAAAGTATCCTTTCCGTAGGCAAATGACGAATACATCATCAACATATTGTAGCCAATTGATTATTGAACATAGCTGGGAAGTGTTGGACATAAAATGGTTAATGTACATATGGAGACAAATAGTCTTGCTGGATGCTGTATTTAGTTTCCAGAATGTTTAGAGTTTCGTTAGTAGGAATGTTTGTAAAGTGAAACGATATCGAAACTTACTAGAATGTCTGACGGTGAGATAGAGTATTTTTTAAGAAGTTCGATAAACGAGAAAAAATTTTTGGTGAAGGGTGAAGAATTTTTGACGAAGTAGGTGTTCTAGAAGGCTTCTCTAGGAATTAGAGATTGTGTCAGATTATGTCAACAGGAGATATTTTATTGATGATAGCTTTTGTTGTTTTCTCTAGATAGGTTGTTTAATTATTAGGAATTGGTCTGTAGTCTGGAGTATTAAAAGGATTTGAGAGTTTATTAATGTAAGAAGTGTTTTATAATGACGGTGGCATTTGCTTTAGCTGCGCGAAGCAAATGCGGCATTTGTTTTATTTTGTATTTATAAATTTACTCGATATATTTAATACTTTATGATTATTAAAGTTATTTTAGAATACCTGTATATAATCATTTTATATTTAGCATTCTAGAATACTAACTGCTTTCCTATATTTCTCAATAATAAATTCTATTCCATTCGTAACTTTTACATGACAAACAAGGTTAATTAAAGAAAGTTTAGTTCAATTCCAGAAAGTTTAGCTCCAATCGGAATGTAAACATTTGTAAAAGCTTGTTAAAATATTTGGTAAGTATTTTAAAAGTGAAAAATAAAGTAAATAAGTAGTTTTTATTGTTTATTTATAATTTTTTTTCGTTTATTACTGAATAGTCTATGTAAACGTTTCTTAAATAAAGCCTCATATTTGTCAAGCAGAATGGAACCGCGGAGACCTCCATAATTTACTTTGTGTGACAAACGGGCATGCTTATTGTTATGTTTTCCATATTCGGCATGTCCTGGCTAAAAGCCAGTCTCGGAACTACACAGAAAGGAGGGAGTAATGCTCAGCTGTAGTGGAGTTGACAGATTTATTTTTATGGTTATGTTTATCTAAGTTTATTTGAATCGTATATTGTTGAAACTAGCAAGTTTGACTAGGTGAGCGGTAAATCATGTTCTATTTGTTTTCAGAACTTTTTTCTTGGAGCTCTTTTTTGGTGTATTAATACTACGATTAATTACAAAACGTTAGACTTTGAAAAAATGCACTAAACTTATTTAAAATAATTTATTCAGCTTTTATTTATTGTTTAGGATTAAACTTAAGACAGTGCTGGTTAAATGATATTGGATAAATAATTAGAAAGAAAAAATGCAATATTTGTTACATAAAATTAGCGAAAATAGCAACTATCAATTGTGAATAAATTATAAAATTAATTGGTTTTACTTATTATTGATGTTTGTACAAAGAATATAGACTTACCCTGTGGTTCTATTTATGTATTCGTAACAGAAATGAAGAGTTGGTCGCGGTACCGACGCCGGGACGCCAAGGCTAAGCACGAGAACCGTCCAATCTAGGTCCGTGTCGTTAGCTGTCTGGTATTAAAGTACCTGTCTTGAGAATCTTGAGACCGTTACCAGGGCAAAACCACTCTCTGATCGTTGGTGTTCAACAGCTCGTGTGCAAGTGCCATAAATCAACCCTATTGTCGGACGATTTTGAATGGCGATAGTTTAAAGTTAATTGGTACAGTAATACGAAACCTTACACTTGTTTCAATCTTTGTGACACAGAATACAAAGGAAAAAGGCAAATTTTGCGTACCTACTTCAACATAATAAATGAGATAGCCAGTAACAATTTTACGAAATAACAGGAAATGATATATTTTAAAAAGGTCTTTAGAATACAGCATTAAACTAGATCACATTACAGTAACGTAACAGAAAAAATATTAAATGTAAAAAATATGAAAAGAATTCGTACATGCTTTCCCAAACATCTATATACAACTTGAATTTAATAAACTATTTTAATTTCTGGAGTGTTTTCCTAAAAAGTCTTTGGATTCCTTAATCTTTGTGTAATGTACGGAGATCCTCCTCTATTTGGATAATTTTCTGTCATCACTTTCTTAAAAGCATCCTTTACTTTTATTTTATTTGCACTGGGATTAATACCTAGAATTAAAGCCGTTTTAATTGGTAAAAATGGTAAAAAAATATAAATTAAGTAAAATAAGTTTGCAAATATATTGGAAAATCCCATGAAAAAATTAAATTAAACCCATACAGGAAGTGCTTGGCAGTTTTATTGATTGGTTAGTCTTAAGAAGGGTGTTAAGCGAAAATCTAAGCGTAATTTGAAACGAGAAGTCGCTGCATTTTGTCTAAATTTAAATGAAAGGAAAACAAAATATATGGAGTGCACAAAGTCGAATCCGCATAAACATCTGAAGGTAGACAAATGCCTCCATCTTTCTCTACCTATGCTCAATAATAAATGACAACAACAACGTCAGTCAAGAAATACTGGCACGGATTTCTAGCGGAATAAATGATTTTATGCATACATACATTGACTTAATAAAATGTAAGTTACTGAATCGTAAGTCTAATCTTAAAATTTTCTTCTTCTTATTCCTTTTCTTGATGTGCCTATAAGTGACAAATGTTGGCGATCATCATGGCAATATTCTTTTTATCTGCCACAGCGCGGTAAAGCGGTATAGCTGCACAGATGTTGTGCTGAACCAGGCTATGAGGTTTTTTAACCAGGATGTTCCCCCTCTTCCTGGACCTCGCTTTCCAGATATTTTTCCCTGTAGGAGGGCATATCTGAGGGCCTCCTCATTTGTGACCCGGTTAGTCCACGGGATCTAAGTATTCTCTGATACAGCCACATCTCAAATACTTATAATCTTCTGTACATATCTTCATTTCAGGTCCAAGCTTTAGCACCATAAATAAGGACGGACAAGACATAGCATCGCAGCATTTTTACTGTTATACAAAGAGAAAGGTTGAATCTTTGATCTTCAAGAACGTCTTCGTCTGGTTGAAGGTGAATCTAGCTATTTCCGATTCGCACTCTTATCTTCTGGTTGTTGGTCCATTCTTTATTTATTGTGGTGCTGAGGTAGTTGTGGTGCATCACTCTTTCTACTGAGGTTTGGTTGAAGTAGAGTTACCTTCTGTTATATTTTTCCTGTTAATTATCATGAGCTTGTTTTTTTACGTTTATATTGAGTCCATGTTGTTAACTGTAATACGTGATTTTGTTCATAAGGGCCAAGTCCAAAAAAATCAATATACTGTTTACATGGATCTTACCCCTAGTAATTGGAAAACAAAAAACGTTTTGCCTTCCGTCCAAAAATTGCTGGGTCATACTGTGTAATACATAAGGTAATAGAAGAGAACACACTCTTTAGATCTAGATCCATTATTATAGTATAAATTTTTGGTTGTGTAAATTCCATTATGGTACAAGATATTCAAAAAACTTATTTAGAAAAAATGTAGGCAATGATATTGTTCTTACTTGGAAAATATATGAAATCTTTTAGTAGAAAGGGCCCCACTTCACCCCACTTTTGAATGAAAAATATCCCGATTCACCATTCCATTTTTGTGAAATGTAGCCTTATCTTCAAAAAGCACATAATCGAAACAAAAAATCGGTCTCTTTGCACTTGCTTCTGAGGCCATTGACAAAAAGCTAATCTGCGTTGATAATCATCGAGTGTCAATTCTTGATGCAACTGTATGCGGTAAGAATGCAATTTATGCTTACGAAGGATTTTTGTTGTCTGTTTCATTTGCCAGTATCCTAAAGTTAGTTTTCTCATTCTTCTCTTGGCTTTCTTTATTGCTTCATCCAGTACGACTGAGAACAGCAGTGGGCTCAACATTCCTGTTTGACGCCTTGACTTGTAGTAAATTCTTCGGATTCCTCATTATTGGTGCTCACCGTATTTGTATTATTATTGTACATATCCTTTATTACATCAATGGTTATCCCGTCAACTCCTCTTTCCTTTAATGTCCTCCATATTATATTCTTTCTTTGGATTCTGTCAAACGCCTTTTCCGGATCAATAAAGCATATATGTATTTCTCTATTTTTATTGATTACTTTCTCACTTACTTGTCTTATTGTGAATATGTGGTCTTGCGTGCTTCTGTCCTTCCTGAACCCACATTGTGTATCTTCCATAGTTGGTTCTATTTGGGTTTTTATTCTTGTTTCTATTATTCTTGCGAATACCTTCCCAGGAATACTTGATATAGTAATACCTTGGTAATTATTACAGTTTTTCTTGTCGCCCTTTTTGTGTATTGGTAGTATTAGACATCTATTGGACATTAGTCTTTCTTCCAGTCCTGTGGTATTTCTGCTCTCTTTATGATATCATTCATTAGTTCTTTCATGCTGTCCGCTCCCTCTGTTCCCATGAATTTTATCATTTCCCGGGTGATATGATCCTTGCCTGGTGCTTTTTGTTCTTCATTTATTTCTTGTATCTCCACTATGTTGTCTACGTCTGTATCAGTTGGCTCTTTGAAATGTTTTTTCTCCATCTTTTTGTTCTCTTCCATTATTTGGTTTTCTTCTGTTATTACCTTTCCATTCTTGTTTTTTATATTCGGCATCATGTGTTCTTTCTTTTGTCTAATCTGTTTTAATGCGCCATAGAAGAGTTTTTAATTTTCCCTATAATTATTTGTCATTTTTGGTCCAAACTTGTCCGATGACCTTTCTTTTTCTGCTTTCACAGCTATTTTAAGCTCTTTTCTTTTTTCTTTATATGCCGATTGCTTTACAGACCGATTAAAAAGATAATAATTCGAAAAATATAATTTACAAAGCCTACCGTTTATGGTTTAATAAAATAAAAACTGTCATTTTTTCCAAGCCTACATATTTTATATATTAAATTGTTTATAACTATGTTTTTTCCATTTCTGTAAAGTAGTCTATCTGAGATCCACCTGTCTCATCTAATTGCTCTGATCGACCACTAAGTGTCAAATTGTATGCTAGTCTAATATCCCAAATTATATTAGAAAAAAGACGACAAAATAAAAAAAAATAAATAAAAAACACATTAAAAGAAAAAAAAATACAAAATAGGATGAATATGTTTTATTAGAAAAGAAATCTTTGTAAAATTAGAGCAGTAATATGATCGTATACCTACATAATCAAACGAGAATAAAGCAAGGAGCACTCCTTTAGAGCTTCGTTATCAAAAATACAAAATAATTCCATGGAGATAAGCATTATTTTAAAGAATTCCAAGTAGGCAGCTCCTGTTAAACTTTATTATTATAGTAAAGTGATATTTATCATGTTGCATGGTTACTCGATAAAAAGGGAAATTCGGCTAGATATTCTAGCGCAAAATGCTCAACTCATCGCTTTTATTTAACCCTAACTATTAACCTTCAGTTTTTCTCTCCCTTCGCACTGTTTGTTATACTTAAATAAACGTTCCTTACTATATATTTCTTCGTTGTTTCAGTCCCAACAGAGTTAAAACAAACATTACCTAAGAACAGGTGGCACCATTCATGCTATTTTTTCTGCGAACTTTTTCAAACTTCTTGTAATCTATTAGTATCCGGCTTGAAAATAAAAATGGAGAAGTTTCGGAAAGCAGAAAGGCCCACTTAATGTTCGTGTCGGCAGAGTATCGCGGAAATTACAACAGTTAAAAGAGAGTAATGGCCCGTTCATGATTTTTTCGCCGGACGTAACTCACCGACGGAGACAGACCTGAAATTGCTCCTAAGGAATTTATAGGCCTGTATGGGAAAGTATCTGAGGAAACGAAAAACTCGTTCTTGACTTAAATATATGCTTTTGTAATATCTACCATAGTCTAGTTTGTTGCGATTGGCAGCTTATTAAAATAGCAAATCTTTAAATAGCAGATCAAAGTGGTCATCAAGGCCTTAAACCATTGCCGTACAGATGTCGTTTGTTTTGAAGACTTCTGAGGTATGTATTAATTTGTTTAGTTAAATATACTTTAAAAGTTTAAAAACCATGACATAAAAATTCTTAGCACTTACGTATATATTATAGTTTATTCGTCTTCCGGGTTTGGACCGTGTCATTTGTGAGTGACCCAAAAGTGGGTTCATCTCGACGTTCCGCTACAATTGTATGTAGCTTCTTCAGGAGAACAAAGAAAAAGAAATCAAAAGACAGGAAGATGGGTAGTTAGCAACGGTAACTCAGTTACTCAACGCAACCAGAGGCGAATACTAACTACCAAGATGGACATTTGGTCACAGTAACTCAACTACTTAACGCAGCCAAAGCGCGCGCTGGCCAATCATGTGGCTGCATCGTGGTAGCGGGACCGGACGGCGGCTCTAGACTGAGATTCCAGATGGGAGACAAGTAGTATCCTTCCTCTCGATTGATATGTGGATTTTTTCGGATCTCTAGAGATTCAAAATATTACACACCGACATCTACATCCCCCTTTACACCCTAGGACGACAAATTCAGAATCTTCGTGTAATACTCCTGTGGCTTTTCTTCCGTATATTCGAAGTGTCACTGATAGGATTGGCAAAATTCTTCGCAAAGAAGGTATCAGGACTACTTTTCGACCACCCAAGAAAGTCTCACAATATCTACCCTCTCCTAAGGACCCATTACCGCCCCTATCTTCCTGTTGTGTCTATTGTATTCCTTGTTCATGTGGACATGTGTATATTGGCGAAATTGGTCGTTCCGTCCAAACTCGGATTCAAGAGCATCAAAGATGCATTCGATCAGGTCTTTTCTCCCATTTTGCAGTTGCAGAACACTGCCAAGAAACCGGTCATTCCATATTGTTCGAAAAAACCCATATTATTTCTAAGAGCCCCTTCTTTTATTCCAGGAAAATCCGCGAATCTCTAGAGATCCGAAAAAATCCACATAATATCAATCGAGAGGAAGGATACTACTTGTCTCCCATCTGGAATCTCAGTCTAGAGCCGCCGTCCGGTCCCGCTACCACGATGCAGCCACATGATTGGCCAGCGCGCGCTTCTTGACGTTCGCGCCACGGAGTGTGCCGATACGTCCCGACACGACAGGTCACCGCGACTATAAATAGAGCGGTAGCGGAGTAATAGTCGGATTCACTCCCCGCCTCACGACGCGTTAGTGTTCTGAGCTGTTGGATGTGAATCCCTGTCCTGGCATTTGGTTTTCACCTCTGGCTGCGTTAAGTAGTTGAGTTACTGTGACCAAATGCCCATCTTGGTAGTTAGTATTCGCCTCTGGTTGCGTTGAGTAATTGAGTTACCGTTCTTCCTTACGTTCTTCTGACTTACCCATCTTCCTGTCCTTTGATTTCTTTTTCTTTGTTCTCCTGAAGAAGCCACATACAATTGTAGCGAAACGTCGAGATGAACCCACTTTTGGGTCACTCACAAATGACACGGTCCAAAATTGGAAGACGAATAAACTATAATTCTGACTCTGGCCGTGGAAGCCTACGATTTCATCTTACGTATATAGTTTGAAAACCCTAGAATTAAAGGGGTATAAGTGACAAAGTAAATTTTAAGTAAACGACACCAAGTGGTGTCTACATTGTTAACTCCACTAGTCTTGATTAGTTCGGAGTTGGGGATTATTGAGTTGGGTCCTTTTAAGTTAAAGAGGTAGGGCGCGTTTTAATGCTGGATCTGAACTAATTTACAATAACGTAGAACACTTCAGTTTATAATAAAGTATTACTAAAATAACAAATTATTATTGCTTTAGAGGAGCTATAATACTACTACCTATTCAAAATTATAAAACCCTCAACTAACAGTCTGACACAGTGGAACAAGTATAAGTGCACTTGTAACTCTTCTATTCCAAGCTCTACTCTTAGTTGGCATGGAGATTAAGTAAGTTGCCGCTAGAACGCAGCACTTGGTAGACTTATCGCTTAGAGTTTTTTACCTCCAAATGAAATGAGAGATTTCCAGTTCAGCGATGCAGTTATCTCAATATTCTCACCTACGCGTCGGAAACATGGACGATGACAAAGAGCGATGAAGAACGTTTAGGATGCTTTGAACGTAAAATCCTCCAGCGTATCTATGGAGGAGTACAGGAGGGCAGATATTTAATTTATAACCAAAGAATAGATGGAGTGAGAAGGAGAGGCAGACCCAGAGCACGATTTAAGGATGAGATGGAGGAAGACTTGAGAATGTTGGGAGTACGCAACTGGAAAACCAAGGCGAAGAATATAAGAGAATGGAGACTTCTCCTTGAGCAGGCCAAGGCCCACCATGGTTTGTGGAGCCAATGATGATGATGATGATTACTTACATCATTTAGAAATAGGTTATCAACTCATCTATACATAAATAAATAATACAGTTACAAATAATAAGATTAATTCTATTTCCAATTACAACGAAAGGTAGCTTCTAGGCTAGCTCCTTAAAAAACATCCCTTTTAAATCAATGTATAATAAGTTGAAAACCCATAAATGATATTTTAGCTATTAGAAGTAACTATACTTCTTGAATAAACGTTAAAAAACAACGTGATAAAATTTAAGTAAACCACTATTGAGCAATACTTTATGTTCATTTTAATACTACTCAAAAAAGAAATCAAAGAAACTTTTTCCTGAATACCAAATAAATCACATCGTTAATTGTAATTCAACACTTAAATAGGACCATAAATACTTTAACTACCCTCTTAACTAAACGATTAGCTGTCTATTTTACGCCCCAACACGAACTCCACCCTGTCTACCAAGCTTAGCGCCGAAACAAAGAGAAATCCTCGTTTATCATGTACAGTAAAAAAAATAATATTGTGCATCGACATCGATAAATAATTTTCACCATCTGTTATGTAACAGCTGAAAATACAATGCTCAATACAACTAGACTTATTTACCAGATATTCACAATAAAACAGATAATGAAAAAATGTTGTGAGTTTGATCCTAAGGGAGATTTGATGATTTGGAGATTTGATAGAGTGTTCAGAGTTTAGACTGTAGTTTGATACAGATGTGTATGGAAGGGTTACGATGTAAGGTACGAGAGTGTATGACAGTTGAACAACAATACGCGGAGATATTTGAAATAAACAATGGAATCAACAGGGAGGACTGTCTCCACATCTCTTCAACTTAACTCTGGAACACATAATCACAAGCCGGCAACAGATGTCTTAGGTCCTTTCTATCTTTGGATCTAAGGAGCAGTACGCCAGGCGCTAATATAATAAAACTAATAAGTCCACGAGGCTTCAGTAAGCAGGGTACCTCAGAAGACAATCTGACGAAAACATACCAAGGCTGATATGGCAAGAAGTCCCAACTGGAAGAAGAGCATGTGGACAACCAAAGTTCCGGTGACGAGATATATAGCAGGAGACCTCAACGCTATGGGCGTGGAGAAATAGATGGAGATTGCACAAGACAGATAGGAATGAGGTTATGTTATCAATTAAGCTGAACGACACGAAATAAGTAATTTTGTCATGTCTTCAAGATTTTTCCAATTGTAATTTATAAACGGTTTCTGTAATTTGGTCAATTGTTATTTGTTAAATTATGTCTCTTTTTTGATAACACCTTCATTTTTTATTTTTTCTGGATACTTTTTTCATTCTGTTCATGTTGTAATCACAAGCCGGCAACATATGTCTTTAGGTCCTTTCTATCTTTGGATCTAAGGAGCAGCAGAACACCAGGCGCTAATATAATAAAACTAAAAAGTCCACAAGGCTTCAATAAGCAGGTACCTCAGAAGACAATCTGACGAAAACATACCAAGGCTGATATGCCAAAATGTCCCAATTGGAAGGAAAGCACGTGGATAACCAAAGTTCCGGTGACGAGATATATAGCAGGAGACCTCAAAGCTATGGGCGTGAAGAAATGGATGGAGATTGCACAAGACAGATTGGAATGAGGTCATGTTATCAATTAAGCTGAACGCTATGAAATAAGTAATTTTGTCATGTTTTCAAGATTTTTCCAATTGTAATTTATAAACGGTTTCTGTAATTTGGTCAAATGTTATTTGTTGAATTACGCCTCCATTTTTAATAACACCTTCATTTTTTATTTCTTGTGGATACTTTTTCCATTCTGTTATTCTTTACAGTACTGCTTTCATCTTTTCATTATTTCTTTTTCCGTAGTTAATATAGTTTTCCCTTTATCTCCTATATTTATTAATCTAATTGCTTTCTTTTGTATTAGTTGTTTCAATGTACCATACAACAGTTTCTGATTATATACATAATTTTTATTTATCTTATGCCCAAAATCTTTCCAAGTCCTAAAAGCCCAAAAAATTTGCAACTATTAGCCAAAAATGGCTCGTCCTTTGTCAAAAACTCTTTTTATTTCATTGTTCTTCTGAAAAACGTTTCTATTTTACCCTCAGATATACTAGTTAGTTTTGACATTGTGTATTGATTTACCAACATTCCTATCGATGAAACCATTTCCATCTTGGACTCTAAACATCAAATCCCCCAAGGCACATTATGTCTTATAAAACACTGCATGTTTATTACATACTTTTCGTTCCAAAATCATTTTTATCGTCAAATCAAAGGTGCCTGAATTGGATCCCCCCTCTATCCCGTAATAGCTGATAATCTACATGGAAAATTTCGAAACAACAGCCCTGTCGCCATCAAATCTCAAACCCACGCAATAGATCTCTTTCTCTCTAACCTGAATGGAATATATCCCAGTATTCAGTTTACGATGGAAGTTGAGTCGGAAGCGTCTTTGTCATTCCTTGATTTTGTTATTCAGAAAAACCCATCTCACAGTTTAGCTTATTATGTATACCGAAACCCACTTATAACAAACAGTTATCTTAATGCCCAGTCACATGATTACCCCGCCTAACTTAATTCAGTTATCAAAGTAAAGAGGCTATGAGAGTACGGGATCATTTTCCATGTTAAATCCCATAAACAACCGCTAAGATCCATTCTGGTCATTTTTTGATCTTTTTGTAGTGGACGCGCGACGGTTTATCGGATGGTAACGTGTTAGGTATCATCGGAAAGGAGAGGTGGTAACGAAGACATTTACATAAAAAATAAAGATGGCGGCATTGCCAAAAGGACACTAAGCTTGTGACGTCTAAACAGCTGAACGTACAACAACGTGCAAGGTATCGATTGAAACGGGAGGTTGCAACGAATATGTTAAGACAAAAATCAAACTCAAAGACAATGCCAAAATGGCACTATATCGTATCTCTGTTGTCATTTAACGTGTAGCACGTTAAATGAAAGAGGAAGGATATCGAATACGTTAACACAAAAAACAAAGACAAGTATATTGCCAAAAAATTACCAGAATCGATCTTAGCGATTTCTTATGGGATTTAACATGGAGAATGATCCTGTAGCCCCTTTACTTATCAACACCCTTGTTTTCCGTTCCATAAGACTTAGCGACAACAATCACAGGTTATCCAATATCAATTCAATAAGGCGGCAAACTTACAAAAAGGCTACCACAAAACCCAAATCAATAGGAGCCTTCAAAAACATCTAAACTACGTTTCCATCTAAAAAAGAAACGTTGCCGCCGGATCAACCCAATATATTTCTATCTTTCATTGAAGTTGTCACTGACAAAATCAGTGGAACTCTTAACCCTCTAAACATCAAAACTATCTTAACTACTCACTCCAAGTTGTACAATCTCGTCAGATCCGTAAAAGACCAAATTTTAATGAAGGCCATGAGGTCTATGAGATACCTTGTTCCACTTACCCACGGACATACATAGGACAGACCAGCCGACGAATCCATAACCATTTTTACGAACATTTTATATCTGCCAAACATTCCGATACTACGTCAGACCTAGCCCAATATCATATTCAGACAGGCCACAAAATATATTTTCGAAAAAGCAAAGATCATGGCTCCTATACGCTCCTTAAAATCGAGAATCTTTCTTGAAGTCATCGAAATTGAAAAACAGCCTAATAGCTTAAATACACGTGATGACGCTAAACGACTGGCGACCTCTGCTTCAGCGTCCCCCGCTTTAGCCCACCCCACTCAAAGCATCTCCGCGCATACTGAGAATATAAAAGCAGCTACACAGGGTAAGACCGGTTTCTTGTATTTGTACAGAACACGATATTGGTACACGTGAGGGAGCAGGCAGATTAAGACCCTGAACTCGAACAGAACCGTATCCCTATTAATAATGGCTCCAAAACGGGTGCCGAAACGTCGAGTTATAAATTCTTAACGCGGTTCTTTCCGCGAACTTAGAAGTTTCAAAAACCGAATTACTGAACATACAGTTGTCAACTCAAAATCCAGTTCCACGCAATAATTATATACTAAATTGTAATTTTGAAATTTTATATAAAAAAAAACAGAAAATAAAAAATTTAATTTAACGAAATTTTCGAATTGAATTGACTCTGACTTGATTATTAATTTAAAATAATTATTTATGTGAAGTAGTTTCGGCAAATATTATTTATTATCGGCAAAACAGGTCAAGTGGAAATTATTCTGTAGAATTAAAAAACAATAATTTTGTTTTACGGTCGCTTGTCAGTATCAATTATTTCGGTGTCGCTTATTTATATTTGGGAGCAGTGTATTTCTGGATGTAGTGGAATAATCGCTCGGGATTGAGTATCATAAATTTGAAATAATTTCCGTAATTTGCTACAAACCCGTCGCAATTTACGACGCACTGTAGATTTTAACTACGTACAAGGGTTGTTCGCGGAACTTGTTGGGTACCAGTTCTCTTTTGAAGGATAATCATCGAGGTTTGTAATTAAATGAAGTTTTAGTTTGAAAGGCACAAAAAAAGCTCGCCATTTAGTTCACTCTTAATTATTTTTGTATGTACAATGCTAGGAGTGTTTCCTTACCAGGATTTATGTACCTTAGTGAGATTGTGACTACTGTTTTGAACAAACATGCAAATGTTTCAAGAATTTTTGCTCTAAATGTGCAAATCGTATGAATTTGTAACATGGTCTTATTTATATTCAAAATTATAATTATACTAGTGATTTTGCCCATCATCATGCGACGAGGATTGAATCAATTGCATCTACAATCACTCCACTTAATTTTTTCTGTTTTCCTCCTATTTAAGGCTAGAACGACACAGTAGAATAATATTTTAATCTGTTGTACAACTTTCATAACAAATAAGTCACTTTTGGAGAGTCGCTGAGCTTTTTGCGTAAAGTCGTCTTATGAAATCGAAATACGTATAAAACCAACATAATTCTAGTTTGGCAATATATTTGTTGGAAAAGCCCGAGTTTTGTATTATATTTATTACCGATTACCAAATTCGCAGCCACCTTAGACCCTAGACACCTTAGACCAATATATGTACTATGTGGTTTAAAGTCAATACTCATGTGACATTCCTAATAAGATTTAAGATGTTGGTATTTCCTGATCTAACAGTTATGTTGCTCAGTAGAGAAGGGAAAACTAGTAGGTCGACCATAGCTGCTTGTAACGTACTCTCACGTATAAGCAATTCTTTACATCTAGGTAGGTTTTTAAGTTTTTGACGACATATTTAATTAACATCAGAAATGAAAAACACTGAGCATGTGAACATTATCTGGAGCAAAATCAAAGATTCTGTTATAAAAACACATAAAGAAACTCTACAAAAGAAAACAGAAAGCCGAAAACCTTAAATGACATAAGAAATACTGGAAATCATGGAACAAAGAAGAAAATATAGAAACAAAAACCCAAATAAGTACAGAGAAAAACATAAATTAATAGGAACAAAATAAAAGAGGCCAAGGAAAAGTGGATGATGGAAACATGCATCGAAGTGGAAGAATTATAGAAAAAGCATGATCATTATAATTAACATAAAAAAGTGAAAGAATTATCTGGAAAATCACGAACAAATACTTTTAACTGGTTAATTGATAAAAATAATAAACCTATTAATAACCCAATTGTAATAAACAAGTCATCATCATCATCATCATCATCCAGCCTCAAGAGTCCACTGCTGAACATAGGCCTCTTCCTTATGTTTCCAACCCCGTCTATCTTGCGCCGCTCTTATCCAGTTTTTATTGAGACCGCCCCCTTCGTTCATCTGCTGATTACAAGTAATTCTTATGTATAATATCCCAAGTTACTTCACTTCACTTCACTCACTAGATTTCGATTTGTGCCATTTAGGTTTAGAGGAGCTAAATTTAAATATATTTATTCATTACATTTTTTTTAATTTGACGAAAATTTCACTGACTGTAAAACTTGTACCTAGTTTATAGCTTTTTCGGTAATAAGCCGGGCTAAAATGCACCCTAGAGATTCAAACTTCGGTACATTTCTTCGAAAAATATTTAATTATAACACTTTGTGTAGAATCTCCCCCGTGACCCCTCACTTTGTTTGAAAGCTGCGTAAAGTTACGGGGGTTTCAAGTTTTTAGCCGAAAACAATGTAGTTGCAAGTACGAGCAACTTTCTTGCTATTTGCAGTAAAAACTTTGTTGTTATTAATTATCCCAAACAATTCAGTGGAGCAAAGTTTGCCGAGACTCAAATTTCCGCTTTAGTTTTGTTGGGTTAGTACGAAAAGAACGGCTATAAAAGAAAGTCTCCTGTAAATGAGTAAAGAACACAAGAAAATACGAGTATTTGCTGCCAAGAAAAATAACAAAGTAAACTTTCTTAAATAAATTATACCACACAGAAGTAAAAAGATCAAATTTAGTTAAAGTAGTCTTTAATAACAGCGTTGGCAGAGTTGATACAACGGTCAGCACTTGTGAAAGCTCTAGTTCTTTTCACTTCAAAATCATTTTTACAATACAACAAAATAAGCAAGAGCAGCGACGGATAGAAACGTTAGAATGACAAAGATAGATGAACTAGTACACTCCTATCCAATTTCGGGCTTTGTTGCCAGATCTATTCCGACAGTTAAATTAACTTAAATAAATTTTATTAATAATAATTTAACAGTTTAAATGGTGATAAATTATTTGCAGTTCTTGGCAAACGATTTATAAGAGTATTTGGAAGAAGTGAATATTGTAATAAGGCAAAATATGTGGTTGGTACAAGATGGCGCTCCACCGCATTACAGTAATGAAGTCTGGGAATACCTTTGCAGGCAGTATCCTGGTCGGTGGATTCAAAGGAGTCGTGACACACAGATTTCTTGGCCACCTAAAAGTCCAGGTCTTAGCCCCATGGATTTTTGATTTTAGGGGTTTATGAAAGAGAAAGTGTATTCTGTTACAATAGAGGACGAACAACAATTGAAGGTTAGAATAATTGAAGCTGCAAATTAATTTCGCCAGAAGAATATGATTTTTCAGCGCATTTCGGTTTTCCTTATTAAAACGATACTAAATTTGTATTGAAGAAAATAGGGGTCATTTTGAACATTTATTGTAATATAATATTTATAGAGATAGACATTTTTGTACTTGTTAATTCATTTAAGCCATTTATTTAGTTGCACATAATTTTTTAAAGGTTAATTAAAAGGGCCGTATTGAATTACAATTACCAAGAATATTTAAAAGTTCTAAATAAAGTTTGAACAGTTGAACCTCTGGATATAATGAATAATTAGGTAATTATGCTGAGTTACTCCCAGAATATTGATAGTGTAGCTTCTGAGTGTGTTAAATACTTAAGTTGCAGTGACTAAGAGTCTTATCTTACATCCTAAAGAAGCTACTTGCAAGTGCAATAAAACACTGAAATGGAAATATGAATTGTCAAAAAAGGCGCTGTTCTCGTGTTTGTATTTCCACGTTTTCCCAATTTCGCCTTTATTTAGATAATGAATTGGTTGCTGTATTTAAAATAATTAGTTAAAATAAGTGACAGACGTACTCACAATATATTTATTTAGTAAGTAACGACCGGTTTCAACCACTACAGTTTTCTGGCCATCATCAGGTTGCCGGTAAAGTACAATCATTCTAAAGATTGGCCATTATAAGAATCTGAATAAGTATTCCGAAATATGATATAGACCACTTAATTCAATTAATGCTCCATAAAGTAACTGAGTGTATAGAAAATCAAGGAGGCGTTCCAAATTTGTTTGTAATGTTATCAAATGTTAAGAATACAGGGTTACGCAATTGAACTGTTAACTATTCAAATGAATCATAATTTTTTTGTGTGAAATTATTTTTTACTAATTCACATGACAAAAATGTGTGTAAATAATAAAAATTTCAGAATTTACTCACTTTAGCTCGATGTGGCCACCTTTTGCCTTGAGTATGGCCTTCAAACAATCAAAAAACGAATTTTCATTCTGCACAAAATATGATCTTTCGATATTTTGGCCCATTCACGTATAATTGCTTTCTACAGCGCATCCATACTGGAATATTTTTAGTCCTTACTTTGCTCTCTAAAATGGACCAGATGGAATAGTCCATCGGATTTGCGTCTGGCGAATTCTAAAGCCATTGTGTGGATGAAATGAAATGTGGAACATGGTTTTTTAATCATTCTTGGTTCACACTAACTTTATAAGATGGTGCCGACTCTTGTTGGAACGTCCATAGTCTACAACCAAAATATTTGAGTGCCTACAGCTCTAATGCAGCTTTTAAAACATTTTTCCGATAACAAGTTGCATTGATTTTGACACCAGATTCAATAAAAACGATTGGAGAGCGTTCATCGGCGGTTACAGCTGCCCATACTATTACTTGAGATGGCAAATTACTTCGTGTGACCGTTCGTAAGCTTAAACTTTCGTTCGTAAGTAAACACGATCATTTTGAGAGTTTATCAACTGCCCAATAGGAAAATTTTTCTCATCTGAGAACACTATGTTCGGAAATTAGACACGTGCGTGCAGGCGTAACAACTCCTTTGCTCTTTCAATCCGAACTTTTTTGCTTTGGTGTAAGATTGTGCGCTTTTTGAAACTTGTAAGGCTTGACCTTGAGCTCCTTATTCAATATTCGTTGCATGCTTCGCTGGGATATTTTCAGTTCCTAGGCCATTTGATTACTCCACGATGTGGATTTCGCTCAAGTCGAGCCTTCACTTTTCGAACCATTTCAGGTGATGTTGCTGTTTTTTTTCGTCCGCCACCATAGCGTTTGGCAATGCTACCAGTATCATTATAACGAATTATGGTCCGATACACAAACATTTTATTCACTTTGAGGTGTTTGAGCTGACGAACAATAGCTGGTTGTGATTTTTTCGCCAAATATAATGCAATCACGCTATTACGCTTAAATTCCATTACGAATAACTTTTGTCGTATGTATAAAACTTAAATGCAAATGCTTTTGATGGCTTAATATACTGAAGTGTTAGCAGGCTAACTTTAACGTAGTTGTCACTATCGATTTGCCAGATCTATCGATGTGAATTTGGTAACAGTTCAATTGCGTAACTCTGTATTATAATGTATACTTCCATAAATAAATATTTATTCTTCTACGTGTTGCATCGTTTTTGGCTATTAGTATATAAAGGTATTCTACAATTTGTTTTATATAAAGAAATCGTCACGCCACTGTGTCGTTTCTACCTCGGCAGTTTCACCGACCATTAGACAACACTCTTGCCAAGTGATGCTTTGTTCAAATCTGATAATTTTTATATAAATCACTCCGGTGCAAGATTTCCCTTATCCCTCTGACCTCCTTCCTGACGTCGCCATCGTGTCGTCCCGATAAAATTCCCCAACGAAAACCTGGAAGACCTGGATCAAGCGGTGATATACGGTCCGGGATAAAAATAAATGGTAAACTTGTATTACGAGCAAACCCTTAGGAAATACATTTGTACCTATAACTCCCTTGGGATATTTCACAGATGGTTCTGGAGTTTAATTTATTTTGTTTGCATTTCGGCTTTGTGTAAGGTATGCTGATGTTCGAAGTTTGTTTGGACTACTGTTATAAGGATACTTCGGACTTAGAGCAGGGCTGGCCTGGTATAGGGTATACAATAGAGATGATAGTAATACATTATAACTCAGTTATCGAGTAACAAGATCAACTATGTTATATTCAATAAAGAACATATACTATATTATTAACAACTCTTAATAAATTTAACTTAGATAGTAACCATCGACTTGTAAGGTAACTGTTAATGCTGGACAAGAGAGGAAAAAATTAATATACCCACACCCACAACGCTTTTATGCACTCTCAGAATTATAAAAAAATAAGAACGTATATTATATATACAGTGATTCAAGTATACCGAAAAAGATGCATAATTAACATAATATATTATAATACATTATAAATACTGAAGCGGCAATATTTTGTCAAACCCATTGGCTATTACTTATAGTGTTTGAAAGTGGGACTGATCAATTACTGGGCTGAAGATAGGGAAAGCAAACAAAACGAAACGTTTTGCGAACGGCCACTCTTGTTTTGGTTGGAGTGATGGAACGTAAGTTAGGACATAGAAAGAAATCAAAAAATACTTACAGAGATTTCCTGGGCAAAAAAAACACAAGAAGGTTTCTAAACTATTTGAATTTGGACGCCGTTTAAAAGAATCTCTCTGGATGCAAAGAAAGTTTTTTGTACCTAAAAAATTATTAAAAGGTGAAAATTTTTTCAAAGAAAATAATTCCACAAGTGCTGGTTTAGAAAGAAACATGACATATTTTTTATTACTTTACATAAACAGTTATTACAAATGATGTTAACACAATTTAAAAACAAAACTTACGATGGCGCTATTTTTAACGATTTACAACAAGGTCCAGACGTTGGGGACAATATATAAATTTAAATTATTATTCAAATGAAAATATCTAGATTTTTCAATGTAGCTTACATTGAGGTTAACCTACAAACAAAACAACTTAAATTTGTGGTTATGTACCAAATGTCCGAAAAAGATAAATACTGTCATGTGTCGAAATATAATATTACACCTTTTTGAAACATTAATTTTAATTATAATAGTTAAGTTTATTTAAAAGAAAACTAATATAACAATTCATCATCATCATCACGTAGCGCTACCACCCTGGGTGGGTCTTGGATGACTGTACAACTTTTTTCCAATTTGTTCGGTCTTCCATCAACCTAGGGTTAAATGGAATGTTCATTTTCCGGAGATCTGCTTGGATGTTATCTCTCCATCGCATTCTGGGACGTCTTTTGCCTGTGGGAATCTCCTCCCATACAAGTTTCACAAGTCTTTCGTTATGCAGTCTGTGAAACAAAGCAGAACACAAACTGTTAGCCACTTCCACTTAGCCACAGCGTAACTGGCTTTTTGTACTTTATCCGACACAGATGAAAGTTTTTTAAAAGTGGAAACCTGAGTAGACTGATTTGACAAAAGCCTTAAAATATTTAAAAGGTGTTTCAGCCGCAAATGCATGCTTTGAGAGTAGGTGTGTTTTTAAATTACTCGAGACCATGACTTCGTTGGAGAGCTGTTCGTCAAATATCAAGCATCGAGGCTGTTCATCACCAGATGACTTAAACTGAAACTGAACTGAACGATAAATAGTTTTCATTGCTCCTCCTCCTCAATCCTTTAGCCCTTGTCAGGGCGTAGTGACACCCTAAATATTATTAGTCTGCTGTCTCCATTGACTGCGATCTTGTGCCATATGGACGGCTTCATGTAGGGATTTTCCCACCAAACTCTTCATTTGGTCCACCCATCGTATTGGAGATCTTCCTCTTGGTCTTCGGCCTTCTACCTTACCTTCTACTACCAATAGTTCCATGGTGCCCGTTCTTCTAGCTATGTGGCCGAAGTAAGTTTAGGTATGCTTGGTTTACTTTTTTTAGTAGCCTGTCTTTATATGAAGCTCTTCCAGAATTGACAGGTTGGTTCTATGTTCTGTCCAGGACACGCGTAGAATTCTTCTATATACCCACATTTCGAAGGCTTCGATCTTACTCCTATCGATTTTTTGAGAGTCCATGTTTCAGCTGCATATGTAGCAATGGAAAAATAAGGGCATTGACCAATCTAAGCTTAGTATTCCTTGTTATTGTTCGGTCTTTCCATATTTTAATTAATTTAGCAGTTGCGGTTCGGGCCATTCCTAGTCTACGTTTGATTTCTGAGGAACAATCACCATTGTTGGTTATCAGAGAGCCCAAGTATACAAATCTGTCGACTACTTCGACTACTTTCATTGCTACTGATGAACAATTGCCCTTTACACAATCACTATTGCCAATCCGTTTGCATTTCGCAGGTATACACTCAGAAATGTTTTCATCATCAGTCAGATATTCTTTACTTGAACTGGTGCTCGCATTTGCACTAGGTAATTCACTCCTAATTAGAAATCGATTAATTTTAAAACCGAGCAGCGGCCTAACTTGACTACAACGTTCAAAGAAATTCAGTCATCCGGGACTTGTTAGTTTCAATTTTGACCAATAACTGTCTGCTTAAGATGTGAGTAGAGATGAGCATCGTTAGTTCTACGATAAACAGAAGCGATTAAAATTGACAGTTTGCAACAAAAGTTGCATTGAGAAATGTAATTGAGAAGAAATAATACTATTAATGAATGAAAGAAAATCATTCAAAACAAAAAATCCAATTAAATATAATGAAACTGATCGATTAATAAAAAAGAGAATAAAATAAGCTAAGGAGAGAATGTTACATGAGCAGTGCCAAGAACTAGAAGAAATTGAGAAAAAATATGACTTTTTTAACATGCATAAAAGAATTAGAGAATTAACAGGAATGAGAAAAACACTTCAAACTAGGCAACTAAGAGATGAAAGGGGTGCACTTATAACAGATATAAACCAAAAAATGCAGAGATGAACACAATACATAGCACAACATTTTGAAGACAAAGAGAGAACAGAATCACCAAAAGAATTTAAGGATGATACTGGGCCTGACATTATACGAGAAGAAATTGAATATGCAATGAAATAAGCTAAAAGTGGTAAATCTACCGGGTCTGATGAAGTTCCTATCGAATTACTTAAAATTGTGAATACTGAATATATTGATCTTCGTTTGGTTCTATTCAGTACCATATATAGAACAGGTATAATACCTAAAGAATGGATCCAATCAACATTCATACTGCTTCCCAAAAAAGCCAATGCAAAGGAGTGCAATGAACATCGCACCATAACCTTAATGAGTCATGTCTTGAAATTTTTTTTAAAAGTAATTCACAATAGAATACATAAGAAATTAGATGAAGGCATAAGTAATACACAAATGGGAATAAAGAAAAGGACTGGGAACACGAGATGCACTGTTTGCATTAAGTGTTCTTTCGTAGAGATGCTTAGATATTAATCAGGAGGTATATGCCTATTTTATTGATTTTGAGAAGGCATTTGACAGAGTGCAGCATAATCGACTTAAAGAAATTGTATTAAATAAGAACATAGACAGTAGAGACATTAGAATTATCTGTAACCTCTATTGGAATCAAACAGCAAAAGTGAAAGTTGAAAACGAACTGACCAAGGATATCCAGATTCGCCGTGGGGTCCGCCAAGGGTGTATTTTATCACCCTTGTTATTCAATTTATACAGTGAAGCCATCTCAGAATTAGCGCTTGCCGAGATCAGTGAGGGCCTTATGTAAACAGTGAGCCACTTAATAACATAAGATATGCTGACGACACCGTCCTTCTGGCAGGAACACTAGAAGAACTGCAACACCTTGCTGAACAACTAAATATATATTGCAACGATTATGGACTAAAAATCAATTTGAAGAAAACCAAGTTCATGGTAATAACAAATACCTTGGAGCATGGATCACAGAAGATACTGATCAGACAAAAGAAATAAGATGCCGTATTGAAATTGCACGGTCAACTTTTAATAGAATGAGAAAACTTTTTTGTAATCGCGATATCAATATATCGCTCCGGATAAGAATGCTTCGATGTTATATTTTCTCTACCCTTTTGTATGGAGTTGAAATTTGGACACTTAAAAAATCCAACATTAAAAACCTAGAAGCATTCGAAATGTGGTGTCACCGACGTATTTTGAAAATATCATGGATGGATCGCAAAACAAACGAACAAGTTCTCGAACAACTAGGAAAACAATGCGAAGTTTTAAATTCCATAAAAATCAGGAAATTGGAATACTTGGGGCACATCATGAGAGGTGAAAAATACGAACTACTAAGGAATATAATGCAGGGTAAAATCAAAGGTAGAAGAAGCGTAGGAAGACGTAAAATCTCGTGGCTACGCAATCTCCGTGAATGGTTTGGATGCAGGTCAATTGAACTATTCAGGCGAGTAACCAATAAAATTATAATTGCCAGAATGATTTCCAATCTCCGATAGGAGTGGAACTTGAAGAAGAAGAAGAACAAAAGTTGCCTCACCTGCATTCATAACCCTCTATTAGATGAATGAGAGAGAACTAAAGGAATTTTAGTAAAGCAATAAATTAAGGAATAAATAAACTATTTTATTTGTGTTTGCGAGGTAAGGCCAAGAAATTTAAAAATTTCCACATTTTACACGTTAGGTCCAAAACGTGTTAAAATCTTTTTTATTAATGATTTTTTAATGCTGTAATTTTTAACACTATTTTGGCGACTATGGTTAAGTATAAGTTTCTCTTCTTCTCCTTCTTAGATTGGGTCCTAGGTAGATTCTTCTCCTATCTTAAGGCTGTAGTCTTCCTGTTGGATTGGTGCCTGCTGGTCTTAAATCTCTTTCTAGACGGGCTAGTCTCTTAATACCAATTATATAACGTGCTGGTACTTTCCCATCCAATATCACATCCTTATCATCTTGAATGAATTTCTGATATACTCGTATAAGATGCTTTATTAACTTGTTTTTTGACACTTTCTGTAAGGTTTAACTATTTGGATATTTTAATTTCCAGAATTCCTTGACGTTTGTTTAATTATTTCATTGTTAATTAATATAGTACTCTTAATTTTTACTATTTCCTTTTTTATGTACTAGTATGGCAATGCTGGTCCTCCGCTTATCTGGTACATATTTTTGCTATTTGAAATTTCCTGAAAAAGTATCTCTAGGTTTGTCTTCAGCTTTTATTATAAGAGTAATTACAGTTCGGCTAATGGATTAAGTCCGCAGTCAAAGGAAGCCGATAGCACATATACCCACACACCTCATTATTATTTGCTTCATCTTCTTGTGTCGGACTAATTATGTCTAAATTGTAAAGTTCTTTTATCTAAGATATCCAATTTTTTCATTTTTGGTAAATTTTTATATTCATTTTTTTCTAGCTTTAAGGTATGGTTTATAAAAATCTAACACATTGTTTTCTCTAGTTAAAAGATAATTATTATAAAAAACCCAATTTTATAGTTATATTTCTGTAAACCGCTGTATAAAAAATAAAGCTGTTAAAAACGTGCGACATATTTCATAAAAGCCTTTTATTGTTTTCGGAAAAAATGTCGAATTCTCTTTAAAGGTGAAAGACGTCCGATTCCTTCTAGTGACCCAGTTTTCCGCTTCGGTTCCAATTGAGATAAAACTAAATCCAACTCGATATTTCCCGCTGCGATCCTGCAGCTTGTGCCTTTTCGACAAAAGCACTGCCAACGACGTCGCCGCCTCAAAAGCTGGAATTCTTCGCCAATTTCCGAAGCCTTTTCTCCGCTTTCTTCTTCTGGGAGCTCGAACTAATTTGGAAGATAATCTCTAATGAGTTCAAGAGTCGAACTGATTAAACTATTCTAAAGACGGGTGTTTTTTTAGAGATTTTAATGTATTGGGTGATTGGCTCTAAAAAGTAGTATTACAGATGACTAAAAACTATAATTTTGCTGATGTTCCCTGGGAGAATGGGAGCGTAAGGTAGACAAAAAATATTTTAATTACAGTTCTCGTCGAAAAAGTTAATGGATTTTGCGAGTATTCATCAATTTGCGATACAAAAATTTACAAACCCAGCAAAAAATGTGTGATATTTGTATGATAAAAATATTAGGTTATTATTTAATTTAACTATTATTTAAAGGCATGATTATCAGAATCGGTCACCACTCGTTGCACCTAATAAATAGGCTCTAAAAATCTGTGATTTGGTGGATGTGCATAGGATTCGCATTGGCGCCTTCACCAAAATATAAGTTCCTTCTGGTCGTTTCAACAATTTTGTTGGACGACAAAGAAGAAAAATTAAACATTTCAACATAGCAAACGGGCTTTAGATATTTATCTTTTTGCTGTAGTACAGTAAAGTAAATGGCCTTTCATCTGTGAAGTCTTCTTCTTCTTTTCGTCTCACAGCGTTTCGTCGTCCTCTTTTCATCCCGTGAACTTTTATCTTTTCTTCTCGTCCGCTTATGTGATATGTTGGCTTCTTCTTAATGGTGGTTAACCAAAATAATTAGGGATGGGGTTAAGCAACATTATTAGGGATGGGGCTAAGCAGCATTATTAAGGATGGGGCTAAGCAACATTATTAGGCATTGAGCTAATGTATTATTTTAAAAAGCGTCGAAGGCATGAATAACACATTTCTTTTGGTAAGTCATTTAACATCCACCACTCGACATATGCTTTACATCAAACAGCCACCAGTCAACTCATTATTTAGAGCCATGCAAAATGAGTGAATGAATAGAATAAAACGATATAGATAAATCCAACATAGAAGCATGCAATACAGACATTATATGCATTTCTTTGTCTCTATTGGCTCGATTGCCACATGTGATAGAGTTAAACGATATAGGTAAGTACAGTAGGGTGGTGTAAGGTATAGGATAGAGTAAGTACAAATATTACTTTAGTTTCTCATATTAAGTGGCCAACAATTGTAAAATTTAGATCCTGCAAAATCAGGACTAGTTTCACAAAGAGTTGTGGAGTGTTTACACACGCTTATCAACCTCCCGTGTCTTGTCGGGTAATTATAAAAGTCAGAGTGGAGGGTAAAATGTTGAAATTTGGTTTTGACCTGAATAATACACTTATAAATATATAAAGTATGAAAAGTCAACAGTCTGTGTTCAATAAAATGTCTACTCTATGATTGTCTATTACCAATATTGAATATCAATCTAAGAATTCTCTTTTGAGTTATAAAAACTCTAGAAGAGTTCCTAGAGTTTCTTCACAAGACAACATTATAGGCCATATATGAATAAACCAATGCATAGTACACAATTATCATTTGATTGGTATTAAATATAGTTTTCAACTGAAGTATCGCTTATTTATTGTTTTGCAGACTTTACTAACATTTTCATCCCATATCATAATACTTTCTAGCTTTGCTACCAAGAAATAATGTAGTATCACTAAAAGGTATTTCCTCAGAACTAACCATCGAGCAATAAGACAGAAGAGGGAATCTAATCCTTATGAAAAGGAGACCAAAAAAGTGGCCTCTGATGGTGGACATATCCGGAAATGCGAATGCGCGAACAACATTGTCGCATATGTCGTTTTCATTGGCTATTTATGTAGTTTGAAAATCACTTATTGCATTTTAAAAAAATATATATACAGGATGTAATATTTAACAAGAATCCCTAAATTAATTTTTCCAGAGCCAGTCCTGGAATTGTTTAGTTTAGCTAATACCAGTCGAATGCTTGATAGTAGTGTACTGTATCATGCAATAATTTAAAAAATCAAATGAGCCGTATAAACACTACAGTAAAATGAAATAAATGGTCAATTACACAAATCACCCTGTTAATTAATAAAGAAGAGGAGTTGACATTTTTTAGTGGCCACATGATATGCTCCCTGAGGGACTCTACATATGGTAGAAGTATGTAAAGTTCCTCATGACTCACCCTGTATATGCAGATTATAAATTTCATAATAAGGAATATTCTATTTAATCTTGAAGGGTACATTTCCGTTTAATCAATTTCATTACGAAAATTATAATTAGAAATAAAGACAAATAATTTTGTAGGATAATACATAATATACCTATCCGGGAATTTATTCAAGTTCGAAGTTTGATCTTGATTTGTACATCCGTTAGAGTCTTAAAACGTCGTGTGCTCGATTAAGATTTAATGACGATTTAAATCGCATGTGGTTCCCGTACTCGCGAACATCCAAATGCCTCTTTGTGTTGCTGTTTCGTCTTGTAGCGAATCCCTTAAAGGCGGAGTAGAACTAAATACTAAAATTTTAAGCAGGAATCGAATGATTAAATGGTATTGATTCGTCTGTGGTATTTACGAGTACATAGGGGTTGGGATACTGAATGTTTAATAAATTGAATATACTCAACTCTAAACAATGGATTTAAGTTCAAGGACAAAACAGTTACCGACAGCTTTGTAAAAATCAAACCAAAATGTATTTAATAAACTGAAATTATTAACAAAGGTATACAAGAATATTGTATACCATTGTATGTATACCAGAAAGTTACAATGATGGATTAACAATAAGAATAAGGAATACAAAATATAGAACTGATCGAATTCCAAAATGCGACATAAAAAAGGAAAGGAGAGGATATAAGGAATATATTCAGATACAAAAAACAAAAAACGGCCACTATCAAAAGGGCACTAAACAGTATCTTCATTATTAATAAACTTTATAGCAACATACGAGATATCATAGAGCACTGGATAAAAATAAATTTACTATAAGACAAATATAGATTTAAAAATGGCCTCTGGCTATATACAAAATAAACAACTAATAGGTTCCTAACATGGCAAAAAATAACAAACAAGGCAACTACTAAAAGGGCATTAAACAGTATCTTCAGTATTAATGAATGTATAGCGACATGGGAGGTATCATAGGGCACTATGGACAAAAATAGATTTACCATTAGACAAATTTTGGTTTATTGACAGAAGGCCCCAGACTGAGTACAAAATAAACTACTGATCGAATCCTAACGTGCGATATAGCAAATAAAAGGGGAGAATATAACGAATATAATTAGATAGAAAAAACAAACAAAGGGACTACCAAAAGAGCACTAGACATAATCTTTGTTATTATTGAACGTATAGCGACATATCACATGACACTATATATGATAATAGACATATTTGCTTTATATATAAAGCATAAGGTAAATTTGCTTTGTTGTCCTGAAAAGGGCGTCTGACTGATTACAAAATAAACCACTAGCCTAATAATAGCATATGACCCATCAAATCAAACGACGCGAGACGTATAATGTCAGGTCAGAAGTGTACCAGCTCATACTTTCTCTTTACTTGGATTATATGCAAAAAGTTTATTATTTTAAAAATTTGATTGGATCCAACAATTGATTGGATTCCCCGTCGCATGCGACCGGCAAATTTACTAGTTAACATATAATTATGTTCATTGGCATTATCGTTGGAATATGGCTATACAGATTGAACGAAATAAATTCGGAACATACGAAATATTATGTATTTGCTGTAGGTGGTTGGCCAACAAAAGGTTGTCAAATAATTATATTATAAAAATCCAATACTTCAGCGGGCTGCTGGATTCTGAAATCATAAAAATTGAAAGCTACACATAATTCTACGATTTTATTATGCTGTCAAACCAGTTATCGCTTCTTTAGACAAGCCCTTTTTTGAGCGGTGTTGTCAACCTCATTCCTTAAGATGTTTCTCAAATAAGGTGTTATCCATAAAATATTTACAAGAAAAAAAGAAAATAACTACAAACCATTAAGTTTATTTTTGTTATTAGTCTGTTGTAGTAGATTGGTAAATACAATGAAAAATATAGGCAAATATCCGATTTATTTAAAAATACGAAGAAGATATAACTCTCCAAAAAAATCCGCAAATCGGATTATTACACGGCGATTGGCAACATTGTTACGCAAACAACATTGTTGCGAGACAGATAGTTGAACGATATTTTAATACAATGTCTATCACCGGTTATGGATTTATCGCCGCTGCCCTACATCGAAACAAAAATCTAATACCGTCATTATGTTTTAAATTCTATATTAAAGTTTTCTATTTTGTGTTGCATAGTTAAATTTTGGTGTCTTCCTGTTATTGAATAATAAGCTTGAATTATAAAATATATCGAATTATGCATTGTCTATACTTTCCTTTACATAAGATATTTATTTTAGATTTTTGTTTCAGGTATGAACTTTCTACTAATGTAATTCAATAAAGTGCTGGTAAGTAAATTATTTAAAAGGGTTACGAAACTATTTTCTTGTGATATGTTTAACAGAGATATTTATTAAATGGGTTGAACCATAGTTAACTAATGAAAATTAATTTATATTATTTTATTGTGACAATTTGATTTCCAATCCATAAATCGTTTTCAAAAAATTTATCCAAAAGGATTAAAAATCTTTAGAACGTTTTTGGTCGAGGCGAATCAGTGAAACATTTTTAAAAAATGATAAAACACTGAAAACTTGTGTTTTCAACACTTTTACAAAATTTATTTTAAATTATTATCACTACAGCTGTTGCGACTATTGCCTTTCTCAAGTGATCTATTTTTGGTAATAACTTTACACTTTATAGTTTTTAACTGAATAGACTTTTATTTTAAATGTGAAGAATTTGAAATTCGTCATTAAAAGAATGATTATAGTCTAGAATGTTCTGCTATACATTTGATAAAAGTTCTACCAGTTTGACCGATGTAAGTTTTTGGGCAGTTGCCACATATAAGTCTGTGTATATATCGCAGTGTAATTGAAGAGTTCGGTGCAAAAACTAGTCAACTTAATTTTTTATAATTTGTGAAAAATTAATAAAGACTTGCTAATATTGATAATTGTAGGAATTTTTTGTCAAAAAGTCACCGTTGTATTCGATCGATTGTTGAAAATTCCTTATTTATAAACGATAAAGGATAATCATTTTTTAATAAAACAGATGTTAACAAATGTTTCTCCTACAAGAACGAATTTTCGTTAGAACAAGTAATTTTGGCTCTATCGTATAAGGATTTAATTATTCCCTTTTTTACATTATTATTGTGATTTGATTTGAAATTTAAATATCTATTGGTGTGTGTTGGTTTTCTATACACTTGAGTCTCATATCCAGTATCGTTCTTAGAGATTAAAACATCCAGGAAAGGTAGCGTGTTATTATATTTCTTTTCCATGGTAAATGTTAATCATTTTAAAGTCGTCTACTTTAAAATGCATAATGTACCTATGTCTGAATTGTTAATATAAATGAGTCAGATAAAATTAAATTATTAGAAGAACTTTTCACTGTTTAACAAAAAACAAAATTTGTTTAATTTACTGTTTGTATTTTGAGAACGATTGCCGAAGTGGAAATTGAAACGTCAATAAACGTTATTTTATCTTTAATGTGGCTTATTTTCAGTTAAATAGTAATTTATTTAGTTATTTTTTGACATGGGAATTTCTATTAATTTATGTAACATGCTATGGTAGATAGTCAATTTATGTTGTGTAGGATGAGATGATGAATTATGTACAATGGGATAATGAATTGTGTATATTCGTGTCAGAATGGGTAGGTTTATGAAATACAGAGAACTCTTTCGTTTTCTGTGGTTTTCGGGTTTGACTCCGCGTTGAATAATTTTGGTTTTGATGAAAACCATTATATTGACTACGTTTCGACAAGGTCGAACTTGCCATTGTCAAGTCAAGTAGTAACGCTTCTTGCTGGTGCTTGAAGTTAACTCAGTTAGCCAAGCTAACATTCAAATAAGCTAACATACTATTGTTATAACTACGACCTTGCTTTGACAAAATATTTTTTGAAACATATTGATATCAAAGCGCAATTGGATCAAGGACGTTAATACGCTCAAACTCATTAGTTGTTCATGTAAAAAACAGTTTGCCACAGTGGGAACTTAACGAGATGAAAGCGATAGTGTGAACATACTCTACTTTTTCACACAAAAAATCACCCCAAGAAGATTACCTTATTGATCCAAAAATTTAATTTTTAGCGGTAGACCCCTAACGCAATAAATCTCAAAATTGATATCGACTTAAAGTGTTATACAACATATTTCATGTCGTCTTCGAGCTCCATTCATATCGCAGATTTCGCAACAGTGTATTCGCTTCAATCCCGAACTTGATGAACGACTCGAATCTCCGATTGGCCATATAAAAAGTTTTATGTGATTCGGGAATATCTGAGCAGATGAATGGCGCTCGATCTGGATACTGCAGTCATTCCTTTTGAGGCTCTCGGAATCCTTTTGTTGCGACTTGCTTACAAATTCAAATGGGCTTTTAAATTGGCTAGACGAGCTTGAAATTATGAGGGGCATTCGTGGGGAACGTAGAGGAGATATAAATTAAAGGATTGCTGAAAATAAGTAATCTAAGAAAACAGTGTATCTTTGGCGGGAGGCAAGCGTATACTAATTAAAAGACAGAAATTAAAGAGAGGTTTATTTTTTGTTTCGTGAAAAATTATTTTGTTGAATTACAGTTGAGCTTTTCACTATGCAATTGAGCAATGATTAGTTTTGGGCACCCAACATAACCAAACTTATTTCTGGCATTTAACATAAGCTTAAATGGTATTAGATGTGCCATATCTTCAGTTTTTTCATACTCTCACATAATATTATAGAAATGTATTGAAATTATACAAAAATTCACAGAATTTAATTAAAATGAAGATAATAATTAAATACATATACAATAAAAACTTCTTAGGAAATTTAAAATTTATTATTCACAAGTGTCATTGTAGAGGGTTGACCATTCGCACCTAATAATAAGGTTCTAATATAGTCGGTTCGTTATTCGCAGTCCGAACTGCCTAGAGAATTTAGTAATTATTTTTTTATTTATTATATATATTTATTATAAGTTAGTTACTTTTTATGTAATAATAAAACACTGAAAACTTTGTTTTCAAACTTCCACAAAATTTATTTTAACTATTATCACTACAGCTGTTTCGGCTGATTGCCTTTCTCAAGTGATTTATTTTTGACATGCGTTTACAATTTATAGTCTCTAATGAAATAGGTTGAGGAGGGGAGAACTGTTTGTCTTAAGTTCGTCATTCAGAATTATATCTGTGTTTTTTAATTTGTTGATTTCCATAGATTCTAACAAAGATAGCCTAAGGCCTTTATTTTGAATGTGAAGAATTTTAAATTTGTCATTAAAAGAATGATTATGATCTAGAAGGTGAAGTGCGTATGTCGAATCTGTTTTTCTATTATTAAAAACTCTTTTATGTTCTGCTATTCGTTTATTAAAGTTTCTACCAGTTTGACCGATGTAAGTTTTTGGGCAGTCGCCATATTGAAGTTTGTACACACCACTATTTAAGTGTTTTTATTTTATAACATATAGTACATCAACACGAGATGCAATCGATTCATCCCATATAAACATAGTGGCTTCATTATTCTGCAAATTATGAACGCCTAGACAGAATGTCCATAATTGCCTCTTATAATAAGTTATGCCGGTAGAGATGACAGGTGTAGGTAGGGTTTTCATAAGATCAAAGGCGATAACTGTAACATCTTCCTTCGATGGAATTTTTGCATCCTGATCCATAGCATCTCGTAGTTGTTGGGCTTTGCGCTGGTGAAGTTCTAGTTTCAAAGTTAATTCCTTCAGTTTTGTTTGATCTACTTCATATTTTATTTTATTTCCTAAAGAATCGCAAGTTTTGCAGGAGTCTACAATGGGCGGATGAAAATGTATATCAAATTTACTGTTAAATATATCACGAAACTTATGTTGTGACACGTAATTAACTGTTTTTTTTCTTATATTCACTGTAAAGAATTCGAATGTTTAGCTCTGGACCAAGATATTTTCTGACTGTTTTATGCCTAGAGTAATGGGAAATATAGGTTGGAAAACTTTCAGTGAACTTGCAAACATCATCAATTTTTTTCACAGGAGTTTTATTAGCAGGGGGATGGCGCCCTCGCTTATCCAATGGAACCATCAAGTCAGTTTTTTTCTTAAGAGTTCTATCAAGTTTACCGTCTGAAACCATAAGAACCTTTTTAAATAAACTTTTACAGATTTTTACATCATTTCCTTGGTTATTGGGTAAATAATATTCTCTCGTAAGGCTTTTCGATTTATTAGTAGGAATAGGAATGCCACTGTTTTTAGGGGTGTAATGACGGGCAACTGGTTTAACTTTAATTTGAGAAAATATGTATCCAGTCTGTAAATCGAAATTTGCAAGCCCATAAAATTTATTATAACTCTCTTTTTGCGTTTCTGGGCTAAATAATTTATAGCAATTTAATTTACAGCAATTGTTCACGTAACAAAATAGTTTAGCGGGAACAATGTGACCGTTTACATTAGTGTATTCCTTACCAGTAGCCCGCAAAAATTGTCTTTGATTTTTTTTCCATTGGTCCTCGTTCCTGATCCGCTTTCTTGATTTTGGTTTCTTTTCGTCCAACAAAGCTTCATCACCATTGTTAACCATTTCAGACTGGGCCTCCGCACCCACAAATGTCCTTAATTGTTGTTGCTTGCGTTTCACATTAGGCTCCGTGTTATCAAGACTGCTCTCGGACTCTACATCAGATGGCTCATATTCGTCAGAACTGCCATTATCTTGATAATTTGCGGGTTCACAATCACTATCTGAATTTTCATGTTCTAAAAGTGAGATTAGCGATAGTTAAATTCGAAATATTTACGAAAAAAAGCAGTAAGACTTACCTTCTATTTTTTGCCTTGTATGTACATACGAACAACTAGGTAATGCCATATTTTTCAAATTAAACTGCGTACCCAAAAATGTCCCTAATTTTTTCTGGTTGCGTTTGATATTAGGCTCCGTGTTATTAAGACTGCTCTCGGACTCTAAATCAGATGGCTCATATACGTCAGAACTGCCATTATCTTGAGAATTTGGGGGTTCACAATCACTATCTGAATTTTCGTCATGTTCTAAAAGTAAGGTTAGCGATGGTTAAATTCGAAATATTAACGAATAAAAGCAGAGAATAACTTACCTTCTATTTTTTTGGATGTACGTACATACGAACAAGTAGGTAATGCCATACTTTTCAAATTAAACTATGTACCTAATGCTAAAATAGTCTAAATAATAATATACACAAAACCACGTGTAATTTATATCGAACCAAACAGTAAACAATAACAGAACTCACTGCCAGAGTGGACTAAGCCACATAATCCAGTATGGCATCGACAAATTATTAAAATCCACCGACTGGACCAAACTTTTCAGTAGTGGCATCTATTAAAGAATAGTAGTAGGTCGCTTAGTCCATTCTGGCTTTTAAAAATAAGCTTTCTGCTTATGAAAACACGTATATTGCATTTTTTAAGATTTTGTGGGATGGTCCGCTCTGGTTCTCAACGCCTCAATTATTCCTAATAGGTACCTTACATTTAACCAATCGGACTTTTCGGGTAAGAGTTTCCAATTCGTACTCGAAAACTCACAGCTTAATAAATGGTGTACCACAAGGGTCTGTTCTTAGCCCAACACTGTTCCTCATAGCGATTAATGATATTTTGAAAAACATAGAAAAACCTTTAAAAGCACGGATTTATGCTGACGATTTAGTGGTATTTACAAAAGGAAAAAAATATAGATAGTATGACAAAAATGTTTACAAAGTTTTATCAATAAACTGGAAAAATGGTCTCTGAATACTGGCTTTGAATTTTCTACTACAAAAACAAGAGCCATGGTTTTTGCAGAAACAGCAAATGTAAGTACTGCGTCAAATGTTACGTTTATACGGGAAACCAATAACAGTAGATACTCATATTAAATTTTTAGGAGTGCGTTTAGACAACAAACTGACATGGCGAGAACATATAAAGCAATTACAATTAACCTGTCATAAGAGAATAAACAGCTTAAAAACATTATCAAACAGGAAATGGGGTTCTGTATACAAATCGTTAATCAGGTCTAAACTCGATTCTGGATGCATCGCTTATTGTTCTGCCAAAAAGTCTATTTTAAAATCTCTAGATGCAATTCATAAGAATGGTTGTTAGGATTTTTATGTTTTAATGTTTTTGTACTTAGCAGTTGGTACAACTGATTTTATAAAAAAGAAGAAGAAGTTTGACTTGACATATAACATATATATGACAGATGTATCCATGTGTGAAAAATAAAAAACAAAAAGTAAAAATCTTTATTCATCATACAATCCAATACCCTATGGAGTACAAAAAACACAACATTTGTTGATCCTTCGAGCGTGATACATCCAGAAACAGCTATTTTCAAAAAATATCCACAAGAACTTATAAAAATTCAGATTGAAGTCTTCTACATATACACACACACAGGAGGTAATCGTAAGTCATTCATTCTATTTCCTATTTTACCTTACTGATTATCCAACCTATTATTCACAATTTAGAGGCTTTAATCAATAATCATGTCTGATTTAGCAAAATGTGTTAGAACTAGGGGTTCAGTTAAAAAGCGGTTAACTTTGGTAGAAAAGTTTATAGATGTTATAAAAACATCAGAACCAGATAGGAAACCTTCATTAACTGATGCTACAATTAGAATTAACGAATTAGAGTTAATAGATAAAGACTTTGAAAGCATTCAATTAGAAATAGAGGTAAATTGTCCTGAACAACAACTTGAGGAGAACTATAAGGAGAGAGAACAATTTAAAAAGCGGTATTATGATACTCTAAGTTTTCTTAAGACATACATAGAAAGTATGTCTGCAAATCAAACTAGTAACAATTCATTAAGTTGTAATAGTTCTAATAAAGATCCATTACAAAATATTATTTTACCTAAAATTAAACTTCAAATGTTTAAAGGTGATTATGACAGTTGGCTGGAGTTTAAAAGTAATTACCTTTCAACAATACATGAAAATGCATCATTGACACATTCTCAAAAATTTTCTTTATTGAGAGCATCACTAGAAGGTTATGCAAAAAGTTTAATCGATCAAATTCCATTCACTGATAATTTATATCAAGAAGCTTGGAACACATTATTAGACAGGTTTGACAAAAAGTATTTTTTAGTAGATAGTCATTTAAATTCAATTCTTAACATAGAGCATTGTTCTAAAGAATCCTCAACCAGTTTTCGTAGACTATTAGACAATGTATCAAAAAATCTTGTATCTTTACAAAACATAGGTATTAGTAAAGACCAGTTGTGGGATTTTCTAATTATACATTTAGTTTCATCAAAATTAGATAAAAATACTTTTAGAGAGTGGAAAGAGAAAAAATTTAGTGGTGAACTTCCTAACATGGAGGAATTCTTAGAATTTCTTAAATCAAAAGCAGACATATTGGAAATCATACACAACACTACAAATGTAAACATTAATCCTAGTTCTAATATAAAACCAAACAAAACAAAAAATCATTCACATTTTAATTTAGCAATTTCCAGCCATAACTCAAATAATAATTACAAAAAATGTAATTTTTGTAAAAAGAATAACCATACAATATACAGTTGCTCTGATTTCTTAAAGCTAAATATCAATCAAAGAAAAGAATCAATTTCACAACTACAGTTGTGTGTAAACTGTCTGAGGACAGGACATAAGGTTGAATCATGCTATTTAGGGCCTTGCAAAATTTGCAATGTAAAACATAATTCATTAATTCATGAACAATCCAATAATCCAACATCTACCAATTTATTCATACAACCTCAACATTCAAATACACAAATTCTATTATCCACTGTAGGCTTTTATGTTAAAGATACGGTAGGCAACCAACATTACTGTCGAGCTCTATTAGACAGTGGTTCACAAAACAATTTAATTACACAAGGGTTTTGCAATAAAATTGACATACCTTTAATAGATTCAAAACTATCCATAGTTGGAATTAATCAAGTAACATCACATTTATCAAAAAAATGCAATTTGACTATTTTTTCTAAAATTGACAATTATCAAACAACAATTTCATGTTATGTGATTTCCAACATATGCAGTGAAATACCTGCAGAAAAACTAATCCACCCATCTTTAATTATCCCTAAAAATATTCAATTATCAGATGAACAATTTTTTGAACCTTCTTCTTCTTAACATGCCATACACCAAAGTGCGTAGCGACTATCTCATTACTAGAATTCTGTTCTTGGCGGCGTGACACAGCTCACCTGTATTGTGTATTCCTGTCCATTCTTTAATATTCCTTAACCAGGACAATTGTTTGCGGCCGGCTCCTCTCCTACCTTCGATCTTCCCTTGTAGGATTAACTGTGGTATTTCATATTTTGCTCCTCTCAATATGTGCCCAAGGTAACCAATCTTGCGTTTTTTAATTAATTCAAAAAGTTCTCTTTCCACGCCGGCTCTATTAAGGACGTCATCGTTTCGAACTCTATCCACCCAAGGTATGCGCATCATTCTTCTCAATGACCACATTTCAAATGCTTCGAGTTTGTTGATAGATGTTTTTTTCAAAGTCCACGTTTCCATCCATAAAGCAAGATGGACCATATGTAGCACTTGACCATTCTGTAGCGTATTTCGAAGTTTAGGTGTTGATTACATAGGAGCGGTCTGAATTTCACAAAAGCTTGTCTTGCCATTTGTATTCGGGTTTTTATCTCGTGTTGTGGATCCGATTGGTCATTGATTGTGGTGCCAAGGTATTTAAAAGTTTTCACGCGATTTATACGATTGTCACCTATGCATAATATCGGGTTTTCTGGAGGTTTCTGCTAATGACCATATATTTCGTTTTCAAAATGTTGATTTTGAGGCCATATTTTTTACCTATGCTATTCACCCTATCAAGTAATAACTGCTGATCTTCCAAATTATCAGTTATAATCACTGTGTCGTCCGCATAGCGTAGGTTGCTAATTGGTATGCCGTTCACCTTAATGCCTAATTCCGTATCTTCTAATGCTTCTGCAAATATATTTTCAACATATAAATTAAAAAGCATCGGAGAGAGTATGCAGCCTTGGCGGACACCTTTCCGGATTTCAAATTCATCCGTATATTGGTCTTGATCAATCCTCACCTTTGCCTGGAGAGATTGATATGCTTATAGGTGCAGATCTTTTTTGGGACCTTCTAACAGAAGGAAAAATATATCTTGGTAACGGGTTACCTATTTTACAAAATACTAAACTAGGCTGGGTTGTTTCAGGAAAAAGTCCTGTATCAACTTCATTATCCAGATGCAATTTTGCAAACACAATTTATTCAGAAGATGCTCAATTAAAAAGATTTTGGGAACTAGAAGAAGTACCTGTAAATTCAGTCTTGCCAAAAGATGAATCAGATTGTGAAAATCATTTTCACAAAAATACTACTAGAAATGAAGAGGGTCGTTTTGTAGTAAAGTTATCATTAAAACTATCTCCTGATGTATTAGGGGATTCATTCAATGCAGCTTGTACCAGGTTTGTAAATCTAGAAAAAAGATTTAATCAAAACAACAATTTTCAAATTCAATATTCACAATTTATTAAAGAATATATTTCCTTAAATCATATGACTAAGATAGATATGTCACAAGATAATCCTAATAAAACATACTATTATTTACCACATCATGGTGTTCTCAAAGAAGAAAGTCTCACAACAAAACTACGTGTAGTTTTTGATGGTAGCTGTGCTTCTTCTACAGGCTACTCATTAAACGATTTACAATACATTGGTCCAAAAGTCCAAAATGATATTATCAGTATTTTACTAAGATTTAGAATGTTTAGATATGTAGTTTCTGCAGACATTACAAAAATGTATAGACAAATTTTAATTCACAATGATCATAAGTCATTACAAAGAATTGTTTGGAGAGATAATCCAGAACAAGACCTTTCAGTTTATGAGCTAAATACAGTGACTTATGGAACAACTTCAGCTCCATATTTAGCAATAAAATGTTTACAAACATTAGCTCAAGAACATATAAATTCATTTCCATTAGCATCACAAACAATTCTAAAAGACTTTTATGTAGATGATCTACTCACTGGTTCTAATAGTATCTCTGAATTAATTCAAACATGTCAAGAAGTCTCATTCATTCTAAATTCTGCTGGATTTCCTCTAAGAAAATGGACTTCTAACAATCCAAATGTTCTTCAAACCATTTCCAGTAATGATGATTCATTAGCCATATTAAAATTAGGACAAAATGATGCTTCAAAAACATTAGGTATATACTGGTACAGTCAATTAGATGTTTTAAAATATTCAATTAATAAAAATATTTATCCATTAACGAGTTCACTTACAAAAAGACAGGTACTCTCAGATATAGCACAAATTTATGATCCATTAGGTTTAATCAGCCCTTGTATAATTCTAGGAAAAATAATGATACAAAAATTATGGTCATTAAACATGGCATGGGATGAACCCATTCCAGATGATCTATCTTTACAATGGCAACAGTTTAGAACTGAATTGTCAGAATTAAATCAATTATCCATTCCTAGATATGTTATAAAAAATGAGTATAAATTGATAGAGATCCATGGTTTTTGTGATGCTTCTCGTGATGCATATGCTGCATGCATTTTTGCACGCAGTTCAAATTCGCAAGGAGAATTTCATGTACAACTATTATGCTCGAAAACTAAGGTGGCACCACTTAAGTCATTAACAATTCCAAGATTGGAATTATGTGCAGCCTTATTACTTGCACAATTATCTATTCAAGTAAAAACATCACTATTCAATCTTCCTAATGATATACCATTTTATTATTGGTCTGATTCACAAGTGGTGCTCTGTTGGTTAAAAACAGATCCAAACTCTCTAGAAATTTTTGTGGGCAATAGAGTGGCAAAAATTCAAAATTTAACTTCTATCTCAAATTGGAGTTATACTAATACAAAAACAAATCCTGCTGATGTTGCCTCCAGAGGCATACTACCAAACAAATTAAAATACCACCATATATGGTGGACAGGGCCAGAGTTTTTATGTGAACCAAACAGTCAATGGCCTCAATATTCATTTAATATATCCAAATCAAAATTACCAGAATTAAAAAGGATTCCAACAACAATTCTTTCAAATATTTCTGTCAATTCGTTAGAAATATTTACAAAGTTTTCTAGTTATTTAAAGTTAGTCAGAACAATTGCATATTGTAAAAGATTTATTCATAATTCAAAAAATAAAACCAATCAATACTTGGGTCCGTTACAAGCAATTGAAGTTGATCAAGCACTGCTAACATTAATCAAACTAGCTCAAAAGGATTCATTTAATGACACATTAATTCTTTTGTCTCATAAACCATTACCCCGTAACCATAAATTATCTTCTTTATGTCCTTTTTTGGATGAGCAAGGTATTCTTCGTGTAGGGGGACGATTAAAATATACTAATTTACAAACAAATATTAAACATCCTATCCTTATAACTTCAAATCATCCATTTACTAAACTAATTTTTATTCATAAACATAACTATTTATTACATCCAGGGCCGCAATTACTATTGGCAACAGTCAGACAAAAATATTGGCCTATTGGGGGGAAAATTCTTGCAAAAAAAATTGTCAAGAATTGTATTCAGTGTTTTAGACACAAACCAGTTGCATCCATTGCCCCTATGGGTAGCTTACCTAATAATAGAATTTCACCATCTTTTCCATTTCAAGTCACTGGAATAGATTATGCCGGTCCATATAACATAAAAGACAGAAAGGGAAGAGGTGCAAAAACAACAAAAGGTTACATTTGTGTGTTTGTATGCTTTGTAACTAAAGCTATTCACCTTGAGCTCATTTCAGATATGACAACAGAATGTTTTATAGCATGTCTGCGAAGATTTGTTTCACGTCGGGGAATACCCAACCACATTTATTCTGATAATGGTAAAACATTTCAAGGTGCATATAACGAACTCAATGAATTGTACAAGTTTATTCAAAATAATCATAATACATTAATAGATTATGCAACTAGCAATAATATAAGTTGGCATTTTTCTCCTCCTTACAGTCCTAACTTTGGTGGCTTATGGGAAGCTGCAGTTAAATCAATGAAACATCATCTTAAAAGAACTCTGTTAAATTCTATTTTAACCTATGAAGAGTTTTTAACACTCATAATTCAAATTGAAGGCATTCTAAATTCAAGACCGCTCTATGCAATTTCAGATGACCCAAATGATTACGAGCCTCTGACTCCTTCCCACTTCCTTTTGGGCCATCCTATTACTTCTCTTCCTTCCTTAGACTTACTGGAAGTAGCAGAAAATAGAACCACAAGACTTCAAGCTGTTCAACGTTTGCAACAACAGTTTTGGAATCGATTTTCAAAAGAATACATCAGCCAGCTCCATCAACTATATAAATGGAAGTCTCCACAGTCAAAACTCTCAGTTGGGAGTCTGGTATTAATCCGTAATGACCACTTACCACCACAAAAATGGCAACTAGGTCGAATTTTGCAGCTGATTCCTGGTCCAGATGGTATTCATCGAGTATCCCTTGTGTCCACTACAAAAGGTGTCCTAAAACGATCTGTGAGACATCTACATCCACTACCTCTCCAAGATGAAGCTTCAAGTGAAAATTAATAAAGACAATTATCGTGAAATACACATTATTTATATTTTGAAGGTTCCCTTCAAAGGGGGGCTATGTTAGGATTTTTATGTTTTAATGTTTTTGTACTTAGCAGTTGGTACAACTGATTTTATAAAAAAGAAGAAGAAGTTTGACTTGACATATAACATATATATGACAGATGTATCCATGTGTGAAAAATAAAAAACAAAAAGTAAAAATCTTTATTCATCATACAATCCAATACCCTATGGAGTACAAAAAAACACAACAATGGTCTTAGAATCGCACTACGAGCATTTAGAAGTACACCTATTGAGAGCATATATGCTGAACTGGGTGAGCCATCCCTTTATCACAGGCGAATGCAACTAACATTAACACATTCATCCTCGGTATACTGTAATCGAGGAAAACCTATTTACAGTAACACCTTCACAGATAAATATAACGAACTTTTTAATCATAATGATAAACTAAGAAAACCATACTATGAAAGAATTAGAACATATTGCAAGAAATTAAACTTTGATTTTCCTGACATATTTGATCCAAACATCAACGATCCTCATATCCCTTGGTCAATCAATATTCCACAGTGCAATGTATATTTGAGCAAATATAATAAGTCGGAAATACGTCCCTCAGAAATAAAAACTATTTTGTCAAATATACTCCAAACTTATGAAAATTTCTCCAAAATATTTACAGATGCTTCAAAATCTAGTAATGGAGTTGGTGCCCTTTTTGTGATCAATTCAAATAAATATCTATTTCAACTATCTCCCCACTGTAGCATATATACAGCCGAATTATTCGCTCTTTATCGAGCAATTAAGTTTATTAATGATACCAATATCGTCCAAGCGGTGATTCTTTCTGATTCTCTGAGTTCGATTACTTCAATTCAAGGAGTATATCCTAAACTCCCCAATTGAAAAAATGATCAAATCAGAACTTCACACATGTCAAGGAAAAAGGAAGAACGGTTGACTTCATATGGATTCCTTCTCACGTGGGTATCCCTGGAAATGAAGAAGCAGACTTAAGTGCGCGTAGTGCAGTGTCTAGCGCGGAATTAGAAATAATATTAAAGTGCGATCCAGATGATTTAAAGATTTCTATTAAAGGTAGAAGAAGCGTAGGAAGACGTAAAATCTCGTGGCTACGCAATCTCCGTGAGTGGTTTGGATGCAGTTCAATTGAACTATTCAGGCGAGTAACCAATAAAATTATAATTGCCAGAATGATTTCCAATCTCCGATAGGAGTGGAACTTGAAGAAGAAGATTAAGGCAAAAATCTTAGAAGTCTGGCATAACGAATGGCAAATATCAACGTCTAAACTACAACAATTTAAAGATACAGTTAAAGGAACTAAATGTTTTTACAAAAATTGTCATGAACAGAGTATAGTTAACCGATTACGATTAGGCCATACTAGACTCGCACACTCTTATCTTTTTTCTAAATGTAACCCACCAATATGCGAGCACTGCAATTCAACCTTAACAGTAAAGCATATCTTTGAATGTGACAAATTTAAACATCAACAATCTGTTTAAATACATTACATGTTTTTATTGGGTTTTTAAATAGGGAGAAGAAAATACATTACATGTTTTTATTGGGTTTTTAAATAGGATATACAGAGTCTGACCAAACTCACTTTTTTTTGATATAATATTTTTGTTAATATAATACAATTTGATATTGAGGGAGGGACATAAATTTAATGTGGTTTTTTTTTAATATATATATATATATTATATATATATATATATATATATATATATATATATAATGAGTATTAAGAACTCACTTTTGAGATAATATAATTGTAACAGAGTTATCATTGTTGATATCTGTACAATACCGTAATTATTTCTCATTTTAGTAGAACTATTTAAATCTAAATTACTAACCTTAGTGTTAAGACTTAGGCTACCCTACGGACTATTCGTGTTTATACTAATATTTCATATTTTATTTGGCCAGTGGTAGTGACTATTCGTTTGTTGAGGGCTATTAAGTCCCATTGTATGTGTACACCATCCACTACCACTGTTATTTGGCTTTGCATTATATGTAAATTGTTTATACACATATACCTATATTTATAAATATATTTATTATCGCTATTTTGAGTTTTATTTCAGTTCTACTAACCAGTATATAACCTAGCAAAACAAGATTATTATTTAGTATTTTTGTATTTCAGAGTATTATCTCCAGATTCATTTGTTACTTCAAAATCTCAACTATCGTTGAGTTGGCACCCTTCTTTTCTCTTCTTATTGTTCTCTTTCTATAAATTTATCCCCAGTGACCTTCTTCAGTTGTATCACGTTTGATATTACCAGGTCTCATTTCTTTCTTGTCTCATTAGCTCATTATCTCTTGTTATTGTTGTTTATATCTTTAAAGCCACAATCCAGTGCATTGAAGCTAGCCCGAACACTCACTTGAGATTTAGTGTCTCTTTGGCCATTTAAATTTGTTCCTCTGAGCTTAGCCCTATTTTTAGTATTTTTTTTTTTCATCACTTCTCTTTCAGTTCTTCTGAAATTTGGAAGTTCTACACTTCCCAAATCCAATACTCCCGGAGTATTGAGGTTTCACTATTTTGTAGGATTTTTTTTTGTAACCATGTAATATATCTATTATTGTAAAATTGTATAAATCCGTCGCTAATAACCATTAGGTGGATGCGACTTTTTCTTTAAATAAAAAAAAAATGTTTAAATATGTTTAACTGTACAAATATAGATATTTTTCTCTTATGTTAATTAATTATTTGATGCTATTGTAAAATAAATAGAAAGTAAGAACTGACATCCTCTATTTGAAAACAACAATAGAACCGAATACAACAAAGACTTCCTTACACCGTCTATATCTTTTAAATCTTATACACAAACACTAACAATACTAGCATGAAATATAAATTGTGTGTCTTTGTTACATAGCTCTGTATTCTTTATATTGCCTTCGTCTACGTTTTCCACAATGACGTTGAAAAGTAAACATGGAAGCGTATTGTATTGTCAGAAGCTTCAATTCGGGCCAAATATATTATTTACTATTTAGTTGTACCGATACCGCAACAGCGTGAATATATGGTTAAACGTATTACGTATACACACAGTTTGCACACGGTTTCCTAACAAACCGAGTTTCCTTAGGTTATGTGTATTATTTATTTAAAATTACTATATCCTTCATCTGAGTATTGTTGCCTTGAACTTAAAATTAAGACATATATGGGGTTTTCTGGGATGTGTTTACGTATTCTTCAACAGTTTTTACGATTTTTTTTTTGTTTTTAGATTTATATATCTAAAAAACTAGGTCTGAATAAAATGTAACAATTTGCTAATTAAAAAACTGATTATATCATAAATATATGTGGATCTGAACCACCTAAGATTTGCCGATGACATCGTTTTAATATCTGATAGAGTTGATAAAGCTACAACAATGCTGCACACGCTCTATAAAGTGTCAAAGACAATTATTCTTAAAATGAACACCTCAAAAACAAAATTTATGACCAACCTTGTAGTCAGCGGTAAAATTCTGATTGAGAGCCATAGCATAGACCAAGTAATAGCTTACAAATATCTAGGGTATGAGATTCGCCTAGGCCAAGATAATCAGACAACTGAAATACAAAGAAGGATATGTCTCACATGGGCTGCCTCTGGTAGATTGAATAACGTTTTCAAGTCTAATATCCCAGTAAGTTTAAAAATAATGGTTTTTAACCAGTGCGTTTTACCGGTTCTTACATATGGTGCAGAAACACTGACACTGACAAAAAGAACAATAGATAAAATAAGAGTTACACAACGCGCTATGGAAAGATCAATATTAGGTATTACCATCAGAGATAAGTACCAAAACTAAATGGGCTTGGGCCGGATATGTTGCCAGATTAACGGATGATAGATGGACCAGAAAAATTCTGGAATGACGACCAAGGCAAGATGCATATCGAAGCAGAGGACGACCACCGACTAGATCTTCTTCTTCTTACGGTGCCTTATCCTTAAGGACGTTGGCCATTACATTAGCCCATTTAATCTTATTTGTAGCAGCCCTGAATAGTTCTATGGAGGTCATGTTCGTCCATTGCCGTAGGTTTTTAAGCCAAGAGTTGCGTCTTCTTCCTGATCCTCTTTTGCTATTGACTTTGCCTTCGATTATAAGTTGGAGCAGTTCATACTTTTGATTTCTTATGATCTGACCAAAATATTGTGTTTTCCGTTCTTTTATTATAAGCATAAGCTCTCTTTCCTTATTCATCCTCCGCAAGACTTCTGCATTTGTCGTATGGCTCATGTAGGATATTCTGAGCATTTTACGGTAACACCAGAGTTCGAATGCTTGGATTCTTTTTTGTGTTGCTTCTGTCATTGTCCAGGCTTCAACACCATAGAGCAAGGTGGAGAAAACATAGCACTAAAGTATTCTAGTTCTCAATGAGATGCCCAGCTGGCGGTTGCATAGAACTTTTTGCATTGTGTAAAACATTGTACGTGCCTTTTCCAGGCGTATTCTTATCTCTAGTGAGTGATCCCAAGTTTTATCAAGATTACTTCCAAGGTACGTTGTTCTTGTTACTCTTTCCAGATCTGTTCCGTCGACATTGACCTTCACCCTTCTGTTTTGGTGCTTGCTGATGACCATCGTTTTTGTCTTCTTTGTATTCAATTTCATTCCAAATTCTCTACAGGCTGTCGTTACTCGGTCCAATAAACGTTGCAGGGCTTCAGCATTATTTACCAGTATGACAGTGTCATCAGCACATCTCAGGTTATTTATGCATTGCCCGTTTATAATTATACCTTCCGAGGTGCCTTCCAAAGCTTTCTGAAATATCTTCTCAGAGTAAACATTGAACAGCAAAGGTGATAGGACACATCCCTGTCTTACTTCCTTCTCGATATTGATTTTTCCAGATGTTTCGCTTTTTATTTTTGGTATAATAATCCTATGGTCTTCACATTTCTTGCGTTTTCTTCTTTGGTAGTGGTATAAACACCGATGTCAGCCAATCATTTGGTATTATGCCTGTTTCGTATATTTTGTTAAATATATCTTCCATTACTTCGATGTGTTCGTCTAGTAATATCTTTATTATTTCAATTGGGATATTATCTTCCCCAACAGCTTTTCCGTTCTTTATCTGATTTGCCGCTTTGATAATTTCTTGCTTTGTGATATAAGGTCCAGTCGATGCCTCCTGCATGTAAATGTTCGTCCTCTCTCGGTCTTGAAACATCTCTTCCACGTATTCTCTCCATCTACCTATTTGATCTTCTATGTTCAGTAGCGGGTTCCCATGTTTATCTTCGATGAAAGACGTAGGAGTTTGTTTAAATATTCCAGCGGCTTCTTTTACTTTTTTATGTAGATTGAAAGTATCATGTCTTTGTTCCAACTCTTCAATTTCTTGGCATCTTTCACTTAGCCAGGTTTCTTTGGCTTGTTGGATCTTTATTCTGATATTCTTGTGTATTTGCTTGTATGTTGTTTCATTTTTACCTCTGTATTTTCTTCTTTCGTCCATCATGTTTAGAATTTCTTCTGTCATCCATGGTTTGTTCTTTTTTCGTGTATCTTGTTTGAGGTAGTCTTCTGTTACTCTTGTAAGTGTTTTCTCAATATAGTGCCACTCTTCCTCGGGAGTTTGTGTCGATTGTACTGTTCTGTTACTCAAGTGTCTATGTATTTCTTCCCGTATTTTATTACTAGTGGATTCTTCTTTAAGCTTATCTGGGTTAATAGCTATTATTTGCTTATTTCTTTTTGTTCTTTTAAATTGTATCCTAATTGTTGCAAGAAGAAGATTGTGGTCGGTGGGGATGTCAGCTCCGGGTATGTCTTGCATGCTTTTACTGCGTTTTTGTATCTTTTGTTGATCATTATGTAATCGATTTTATTTCTTGTGATGCGTCCTTCTATTCCATCTGCTGGAGATTTCCACGTGTAGAGACGTCTGGGTGGTAACTTGAAAAAGCTGTTCATTATACTCTACTGATTTTCTTTACAGAACTGAAGCAGTCTATCTCCCCTCTCATTTTTAATTCCGAGGCCAAACTCCCCACCGTGTCATCTTCTTTCCTTTTCCAATCTTGGCGTTAAAGTCTCCTAATATTATGTTGGTTTCATGCTTCTTTGTCTGCAGTAGAGTTTTGTTTAGGTCTTCGTAAAATTGTTCTATTTCTTCTTCTGTGCTTTGACTAGTTGGGGCATATACCTGGATAATATTCATATCGACTGGTTTGCTGTCTATTTTTATTAGCATTATTCTATTTGATGTTGGTAGTAATCCAGAAACTACTTTTGCAATTTCATTAGATGTAATTATTGCTACACCGTTTTTATTTTGAGTACCTTCATCTCCAGAATAGAATACTGTATAGTTGCCCATCACACAGGTGCCTGTATTTGGCCATCTTACCTCACTGCATCCCAGTATATCGATATCAAGTCTTTCCATTTCTTGAATTAAATTTGCGGCCTTTCCCGCTTTCCACCGACTAGATGGACGGATGATATCAAGCGCATCACCACAAACTGGATGCAAGAAGCTCAAGACAGAAATAGGTGAAAAATTTTACGGGAGGCCTACGTTCAGCAGTGGACAAATATAAGCTAAATGATGATTTATGATGACATGTGGATCAGCCAAGTGGATTAGCCACTTGTTTAGATGACATTTTAATAAACATAAGCAGTGAGACAGTTGGTTCTGGAAATATGGACCAATGTATTTTTGATCATCTTGCTCAGTTTCTTAACTTAAAAACAACATCTGAAAAAATTAGTAGTGCTAATATACAGTGCTTTTCAGATAAAACTATCCACCTTAAATAACTTTTGAACCTCTAATTTTTTGGAAAAACGCAAAACACGTCAATTAATATCTGAAGGGGAAGACATAATATCATATTAAAAGTTGCTGGAAAATGCACCCTCTCACCCCCTGTATCAACCCTTTATTTTTTTAAATTACTTCCCCCTTTTTTTGTTTTATATTTGGATTCTCCTTTTTGTTCTGATTTCAAAATGTATAATACCTTTGGCTTGAAGTGATTAGTTTATCAGATAGACAATTTTCCTGTTAACAAGACAGTAGCTCACTCACCTTAATTCACTCTAACAAAATAGGTTGTAGCATACTTTAAACTCTTTAAATATTTAACCGTACTATTTGTAGTACCTTTAAAAACCAAGAAACAAAAAAATTCACTTTTTATTCAAGTTTTATCAAAGGTTTTCGATATCATTTTTACATTTGTTTTAATCGGTTAATAGCGACAATTTGTTATAACTTGTAACAGCCTATTTTGATACGTGTGCAATTTGATCGCTGAAATGGTGTACACTTTGCAAGAAAGAATCGAAATTGTAGGTTTATACTACAAAAATAATAATTGTGCAAGAGCTGCTGCTAGAATTTTTAATGAAACACACCACAATAGACATGCAACTCATAAGTGTGTGATTGAACTGATGCAGAAAAAATTAGATCGAGAGGGTCAGTTTGCAATAAAAAACATAACCGACAGGAACTTGTAAATAAAAAAGCAATCCAAGTAGCTGTTTTAGGGCAAGTTAACTTAGACTCTTAACAATCACAGTCACTGTCAACAATAAGCAGAGCAATCGGTGTTTCATCTTCTACAGCCTTCCGAGTCCTCCATAAATTTAAGTTTTATCCATATAAAATTAAATTAGTACAAGAGTTAAATGAAGAAGATTTTGACCGTCGTCCCGAATGTTGCGAATTAATGATAAAATACATCATTACCAATCCACAATTGTTAAACAATATTTGCTTCTCGGATGAATGCTCATTCTCTTAAATGGTTTGGTGAACAGATATAATTGCCGATACTGGGCTGATAGTGATCCACATATTGTACGCGAATTTCACACACAGCATCCTCAAAGGTTAAACGTATGGTGTGGTATCCTACGTAATCACATTATCGGACCCTTCTTTATCACTGGAATCTTAAATGGTGCATCGTATCTTGAATTATATAGGCAAGTGGTTGATCGTTAGAACAATAGTAGCAAATGATGATAACCTTTCCGATGATTTGGTTGTATTTCAACACGATGGAGCTTCTCCACACTTTGCTTTACCTGTGCGATAATTTTTAAATGAAACGTTTCCCGGGTCCTTGGATAGGTAAAAGACGACAGATGATCGATTGGCCACCTAGGTCACCGGATTGAACACCCCTAGACTTCTTATGGAGTATTTAAAAACAAAAATTATGCTACTCAACCAGAATATCTAGATATTTACAACAAAGAATAGAGGATGAATGTCGACAATTAAATGCAGACGTGTTAAGCAATGTCAGAGAAGAATTTCAAAATAGATTGTACTATTGTATGGAAGTGAAAGGCAGTCATTTTGAACAATTATTGTAAAAATTTTTAGTAGTGAAATTTTGTTCTAAATGTGTGTAATAAAATTGTTAAAAAATAATTTTTTTTCAATCCAATTTTCTTGCTCTTGTATTTACTTTTCTCATAAACTAATCACTTCAATATCATGTATTATACATTTCTGAAATCAGTACAAAAAGGAGAATCCAAATATAAAATAAAAAAAGGGGGAAGTAATTTAAAAAAAAATAAAGGGTTGATACAGGGGGTGAGAGGGTGCATTTTCCAGCACCCTTAAATATGATATTATGCCTCCACCTTCAGATATTAATTGACATGTTTTTGCGTTTTTCCAAAAAATTAGAGGTTCAAAAGTTATTTAAGGTGGATAGTTTTATCTGAAAAGCACTGTATACAAAACACATATACGTAATGGCACCCTGGTGTTGAGACTGGTCTTTAGTCATTTCTTTCAAAACAGCAACAGAACTAGGTCAAGTTAGTACTAAAATGTGTGTACAATTAACTGAAATTAATTTCCCGATAAAAAAATACGAGTGAAGCTCCAATTTCTTGATTTTGTAATGAATTAAAAGTCGTCTTCTGCTTGATGTGCCTATCCGTTACGAATGTTGGCGATCACCATGGCAATCTTTATCTTATCTGCAGCAGCGCGCTAAAGCTGCACAGATGTTGTATTGAACCAGATTCTGAGGTTCTTTCATCAAGATATTCTTCGTCTTTATGGACCTCGCTTTCTAAATATTTTCCTTGCAGGATGGCTTGAAGGAGAGCATATCTGGATTCATTTCAGTGGATGAATGGTCAATAGTTGATTTACCTGCTCTAAAGCCGACCTGTTCTTTGGCCTCCATATCACATAATTCATCTTCCATTCCCTTTTTGATGAGTTTCCCGTAAACTTTCAAGAGGGTGCTAAGGGCTGCGATTCCTCGATAATGGTCACATAAATCTTTAGTTGCCTTCTTATGTATTGTGATAAACGATGTCCTCCACTCCTCTGTTAATACAATTTTGGTAAAGGTTTGCTAGATGCTTATTTAATTTGCTTATACCGTACTTGTATGAACTTCTGGCTAATCATTGATGATTTACAATATTCCTGCTTGTACCATTTATTATTACAAATATAAAAAACTTTAATTAATTAGGGAGACGTGTTTACCTATTTATTGCTGCATGACAAGAGAGCGAAATTATCATTTGACAGCCGTTACATCAATCATGACAGGCTTGCCTTGTCTTTTACTACACAAGTACCTAAGCTTAACAAAATAAAATTTATGTCTAAACATGTCGGCCCCCTTGAAAGGACGCAGTTTCTTTCAAAACCTACAGAACTAACAAAATAAAAACAATGATTAATGAATTAAAAGAAATGGTTAACAATACAGTTAAAAATTGTCAATTCTCATTACTTAAATTGAAATTAACATACAAAACATTATGAATTGAACAACTAAAATTAACAGTCTATTGGCAAAACACATATACGATTGAGTGCTCTTTTTGTTTCACTACCACGCACTTTAACAGTTACAACTCTAGTAACTCCATCTGGACCTGGATGCATTTCTGTCACTCGTCCAAGAGGCCATTGAAGTGGAGGAGTCCTGTCGTCTTTAAACAGCACCAAAGAACCTAGCTTTAACATTTGGTGGCAATTATATTTCCATTTCTGGCGCATTTGTAGCTCGTTCAAGTATTCCAGTTGCCATCTCGACCACAGCTGTTGAACCATTACTTGTATAGATTGCCATTTATCAAGACGGTTCTCAGGAACATGAGTAATATCACACTCTGGCAACATAGTTAAAGTACGTCCAATTATAAAGTGTGCTGGCGTTAAGGCAGTGCTATCATCAGGATCGCCGGAAATAGGACAAAGTGGCCTAGAATTCAATATACCTTCCACCTGATGCAACAATGTACTAAATTCTTCAAAAGTCATAGACCAACAACCCATTACTCTTTTTAAATGAGACTTGATACTTTTTATTCCCGCTTCCCATAAACCCCCAAACGTAGGAGAATTTGCAGGTATAAAATGCCATTTTATTTTTTCATGTAATAGACTTTGAGAAATGGAGTCAGATGAATTTTCTAAAAACTCATAAACAGCATTTATTTCCTTGTTTGCGCCTATATAATTTGAACCATTATCAGAGTAAATATTAGAAGGTCTTCCTCTTCTACTAATAAATCTTTTGAAACTCGCTAAAAACGCATCAGTGGTAAGGTCTGACACTAACTCAATGTGTACAGCCTTAGTACACATACAAATAAAAATGCAAATATAAGCCTTGATTAATTTAGCACCTCTAGTTTTTCGATCCTTGATAAGGAACGGACCACCATAGTCAGTACCTACATTTTGAAAAACTGAAAAACTATTTACCCTATTCTGGGGCAAATCACCCATTAAATAATTTAAAGGTTTTGGCTTAGTTTTAAAACAAGCTATACATTTATTTATTACATATTTACAGCAGCTACGAGCTGAAATAGGCCAATATTTTTGCCTTAATGAAAAAATTAATTGTTGAACACCACAATGAAGCAATCGTTCATGTTCATTTTAATAGAATTCTTTTTGTTAAAACATGATTATTTGGTAAAATAATTTGGTGTTTGCTGTTAAACGGAATATTACTATTTCTTAAACGTCCACCAACCTTTAGTAACCTTTCATGAATAAAAGGATTCAATGTTATGATTTTACTTTTATTTGGTATTTCTTTATTATTAATTAAATTCTTGTATTCTAAGGGAAAACATTCCTGTTGAACAGAATTGATTGCTAATGTTAGAGCTGCTTCAATCTCTTCTGGTGTCAGTATACCAGTCCTTCTCTTCGATAGTTCAACTTTACAATTATTAGAAAATCGTAAAATATATGCTAAAATCCTTAAAAATTTGTTCAATGAAGAAAAACGCTCTAACAAATAGTTAACCAAATTAAAGTTATTTACAGCAATACAAGAAACAACCTTTGCTTCCGGTACATTCTGGCACGGTTTCAGGATTTAAAATATTCCATTCTTTACTATCTTCAAGAAGCCATTCTGGTCCAGACCACCACAAGTTATTATTCCTTAAATTGTCTGCCGAGAATCCTCGTGACAACAAATCAGCTGGATTGTGTTCTGAACGAACATGGTTCCAGGAATTCATACTAGTCAAATTTTGTATCTCTTGCACTCGATTGGCAACAAATTGTTTCCATTTACTAGGATCACCTTTAATCCAACTCAAACAAATTGTGGAGTCAGTCCAACAATAAATACCATTAACTGGAATATATATAAAATCCGAAACCCTTTTCAATAAATTAGCTAGTAAAACTGTCGCACAAAGTTCCAATCTAGGAAGACTTAACAATTTCAATGGTGCAACCCGTGATTTCGCACATAACAAATTACATATGTAAGATCCAGATGACATTAAACATCTTATATATATACAACAACCATAAGCCCGTGTAGATGCGTCACTGAAACCATGTAATTCAATATTAATATAACCTGATATACTAGCATGACGTGGTATTTTTAATGCATTCAAAGAATTTAAGTTACTGTAAAATTCTAACCAAATTTTAATAAAGTCTGGCGGTAACTCTTGGTCCCATCCAAATTTTCTTTTCCATAAATCTTGCATGATTAGCTTTGCATTTATTACAATCGGACCTAATAGTCCCAATGGATCGTATATCTGACAAATTACCGACAGAATACTACGTTTATTCCATTGACCTGGTTCAATAGAATAATCAATATTTATTTTATACCGTATAAAATCGTTCTGTGGATCCCAATAGATCCCTAACATTTTGTTTTGCTCACCTAATGGGAGTACAGCAACATCTAAATCATTATTAATGTTAAAATCTTTAACTATATTTGGATCATTGCAAAGCCATTTTCGTAACTCAAACCCCGAATCACTCAAAATTTTCGAAACATCCTTTTGTATCTTTATTATTTCCTCTTTTGAATCTGAGGAACTAAGCAAATCGTCCATATAGAAGTCTCGCTTAATTATATTTGATGCTAATGGATAATCATGCTTATTATCTTCAGCAGCTTGTATCAAACTTTTAACAGCCAGATACGGCGCAGATGCGGTACCGTATGTAACAGTATTTAACTTATAACATTTTAAATCCTCCTGTGAGTCTGCACGCCAAATAATTTTTTGAAATTGACAATCATCTTCGTCTACCATAACTTGACGATACATTTTTGAGATATCACTGCTTATTACATACTTGTGTAGACGAAACCTTAGGAGAATTAAAAATATATCTTGTTGAAGAGATGGACCTATATACTGCACATCATTTATAGACAGACCTGAACTTGATTTTGCAGAACTATCAAAGACTACTCGACATTTAGTCGTCAAACTAGACTGTTTTACCACAGCATGATGCGTAAAAAATATCCGTTATCATTGTTAAAATCCGTTTCAGACATATGGCCTAATTCTATATACTCATTCATAAAATTAACATACATATTTTCAAATCTGTATTTTTGTTTAAACGTTTTTCCAATAAGTCAAATCTATGCAATGCCATAGTTTTAGAATCCCCTAATTCATTTATTGTATTCTTAAATGGGATTTTAACTATATATCTTCCTGAAGAATCCTTTTTAAACAGTTTCCTCTTAAAATAATTTTCGCAAAACATTTCTTCGTTTGAATATATTTTCTTTTGCGAACCCAATTCTTCAACTTCCCAGAACTTTATTACTTGATTATTTATTGAATCATTATTAGTATAAGTATTCACATTAAAAAATGTAAGAGAATTTTTAGGCTCTAACGAATTAAGATATAAATTCCCAGCAATTATCCAACCAAATTCTGTATTTTTGCAAAATTGGCATATTTGGACCCAAAGTTTTTCTACCTGATAACAAAACAGACCAAAATATACTCGATCCTAGCAATAAATCTATATCATTAGACACATTAAAATCTGGATCTGCCAACTTTAAACCTAAGGGAATTTTTAAATCATTTTTATTAAAAGACCTAATCGGTAACTTTCCCCGTAATATTGGGAATAACCAAACAATGAGTCTCCATACTAAAATCTCCTTCGCAAGAACTTAGCGTGACAATAGCTTCATTATTAATTTTTGCTAGCGCCTCTCCAACACCCTTGACCAAATGTTTCTACTCTTCGAAATTTTAAATCTAAAAATTTACAAATTTTCTCACTAACAAAATTACTTTGAGAACCGCTGTCCAGTAATCCACGGCAAACAATTGATTTATTTCCATTTACAATGCGAATTAAGACCGTCGATAATAAACCTCAGAAATCTCATGAGAGCTGACAAGGCGGTTGGAAACGTGAAGAGCAGAACTTAGATGACGCTGACCGCTGTCTGAGCGTTCAATACAGTTCTCGATGTTTTGATTAGATTCTATTTTATGTTGATTCGGATCAATTGAATCAGTAGTAGCCATATTTCTAGAAACATTATTTGTGATGTGATGATTTAAATGCAATAATGAATTATGCAACTTTTGACATTTTATACATTTTTGTAGCTTGCATTTCCATGTTGGATGTGAATTCCTTAAACAATTTAAACACAACTTTAATCTTTTAGCAGCCGAGATTCTGTCATTTACATTTAATTTTAGAAATACATCGCACTTATATATGGGATGATCTTTTTGACAAAAGTAACATTTGACATTGGAATATCCTTCAATAGAAGCAAAACTTCGAGAACTTACATTGCGAACCTTTGCTTTATTATTTGTATAACCGGAAGATACTTGAAGCATCTCCAACATTTCACATTTCTCTTTTAAAAATCTATTTAAATCGCCCATACTGGGTAAATCATTTTCATGTTTAAAACATTCCCATTCCCTTCTGGTGGTAGCATCAAATTTAGAACACATTATAAATATTATTATACTATCCCAACTTGTTGTATCTAAGCCTAAACTATTTAATGACCGTAAATGTTTAGTGACATTATCAAATAAATTTCTTAGTTCAACATAAGACTCGTTATTAATACTAGGATGATCAAAAATTGCTTTTAAATGGTTGTGAATAATAAGTTTTTTATTCTCATAACGCTCTGTCAACATCTGCCAAGCTATTTTATAATTTGTTGACGAAACCTCTATAGATTTTATTATTTGCTGAGGATCCATTTCAAGAGAAGATCTTAAATAATAAAATCTCTGAATATCTGTTAAAGATTCATTATTATGAACCAATGCCAAAAAACAATCTTTATATTCGAGCCATGAGTCATAATGGCCATTAAAACTAGGCAGTTTTATAGGTGGTAACTTAACCAAGGCCTGAAAACTATTACTATTAATCCCTTGATTTGAATCACTATGAACTGATGCATTCTCAGTATTATTTTCTATTTTAAAATTATCGCAAAGTGTTTGCATATCACTAACAAGTTCGAAATAGGAAGTCTCAAAAGTGTTAATTTCATTTATATCATCATTACTCTGCTCTATTTCATCAATTTTTTCTTGAATCTCATGAAAATCTTCATACAAGGGTGAAATCTTGCTTAACCTTAACTCTAGTTCTGTGATTAACTTTTTAGACACATAATCCTTATCAATATTATCAAAATAATTCTTAAACCTTGTAAGTTTCCCTTTAACTACTCCCCTTTTTGATTTTAAACTCTTTAACTCTTGCTCAGCCATTGTTGCACAGATGAAAAATACAATGAACCAAAGTCACTTACCTTATATGGTTTTATAACCTCAAATCAACATTGGCTTCCTTGGCACTGAATGTCGTAACCTTAACCTTTTCAAATTGACATCGGCTTCTGCACTGAATGTCGTAACGTTATAAATATATAATATATAAACCTTATAAACCTTTCAAACTGACATCGGCTGGGCTGGCACTGAATGTCGTGTTTAACCTTTTATTTTTATTTGACAATTTTCGCTGTTTTTACTTCAGATATTCATTCCATCCGCTCGAAATTGGACCAAAAACTAAATATGTATGAACTTCTGGCTAATCATTGATGATTTACAATATTCCTGCTTGTACCATTTATTATTACAAATATAAAAAACTTTAATTAATTAGGGAGACGTGTTTACCTATTTATTGCTGCATGACAAGAGAGCGAAATTATCATTTGACAGCCGTTACATCAATCATGACAGGCTTGCCTTGTCTTTTTACTACACAAGTACCTAAGCTTAACAAAATAAAATTTATGTCTAAACAGTACTTGAGTAGCTCAGGTGGAATATTGCCAGGCCCCCAGACCAGGGCCTGGTAATTTTTCTATTCTTTAATGCTTGGCATACTCGTGCTACTTCCTTGTCGTCAATCCTAATTCGGGAAGCTATTGTATGTACTTGCACCTCTGATTGTTTGAGGTGTTTGCAAATATTTTCTTCCGCCAGTAAATTTGCGAAGTATTCGTCCCATTATCTAGGCTGAGCGATGAGATAATGTCTTTAGTCTTATCTTGTCGAAAAGATCGAAGAATGTTCCAGGTTTCAGTGCTTCTGCTACCCCCAAGTAGTTGTTTATTCTGGAGCAGTTTCTTTCCTAGCTTTCGTTTTTCTTCTTATTTGTTGCACATCGTACGCTTCTTTGGCCTGTTTGATATTCGTTTTTACTTTGATCAGTATTTATATTTAAGTGTTTGTGGTATTTATCTCGTTTAATCTTTACTTTTTCTTCGATTTCTTCATCCCACCAATATGGTCTTCTTATTTCGGTTTTTTCATATTTATCCAGGGCTTCTTCTGCTGCACTTTTGATACGTTATTTTATGTAATTGTAATGGTGCTCAACACTATCAAAGTTTTCTTGTAAGAGCTTTTCATCGAGTCACTTTTTGTACAGTGCCTTTGTGCTTTCATGGTTGAAGCTATCCAAGTTCGTATGGGCATTATTTTAGCCTTTATTAGGTAGTGGTACGCTGATGACATCGTATTGATAATCGATAAAAAAGAAGAATTGTTTGAAATGATGAAAGAACTGGACGTAAAAGCTGGAAAGATAGGCCTTAATATGAATTACAGCGAGACCAAAATCATAACAAATACAGATGAAGACATCACAATAAGGATCAGACAAGATGAAATAAAACAAGTTCAGGATTATATATATCTGGATCAAACTATAAAACTTAACAAAGGGAACCAAACAGCAGAGATAAAAAGACGAGTTAGACTGGCATGGGCGGCATTTGGCAAACTAAGCTACATTCTTAAAAACAAAAGATATCCAAACCATCTTAAGACCAAAGTATACAATCAATGCGATCTCCCTGTTCTTATGGTTCTACTTATGGTTCCCAAATGTGGGCATTTACAAAAGCAAACATGGACAAAACCATAAAAAGAGAAACGAGTGGATAAGAGAGAAAACAAACGTGAGGGATGTTAGACAAGAAGTTGCATAATTGAAATGGAGATTTGCGGACACAATATAAGACAAAAAGAAGACCGATGGAACAAAATTCTTATAAATGGAAGACCGTGGGAATATAAACGAAGCAGAGGAAGACCCCAAATGAGATGGGCAGATGATATTAAGAAACACGTGGGCTCTAGGTGGATGACTGTAGGGACAGACAGGGAAGAATGGAAAAGGATTGGGGAGGCCTATGTTCAAAGATGGACCGAAGAAGGCTAATTATATTATATTAGATAGGTAAATGGTTGCTTCCATATGTGCTTCCTATAACCGCTCTTATGATCTTCATTGTCATTTCTAGTATCTTCTTCGAATTGAATAACTATTTTATCTTTAACTTTTTTGCCCGTTCTCGCATTTAGGTCTCCTAATAGGAATATTTCTCTTGATGTTCCTATTTTTGAAATTTCGTAAGGTAATTGCTCCAAGAAGTCTTCTTTATCTTTTAATAAAGCGCCCCCGTTTATTTATTTATTTTATATTTAATAATTTAATATTATTTTATATTTAAAGCTACTCTTACGTGAAAAAATATATGAGTCATATTAAAAACCGTAAACATATCTATTACTAATATTCTGTTCATTCACGATTTTTCTAGGTATTACCTACCTGAGAGACGATAGGTTACCCCTCTGCTATAAAAACAACCATCGAGCTTTCTGGAGACGAGTTGATGTAAAAATACCGGTTTTTTTTAGACCATTCGCCGCTCTGTCTACGTCGAGAATGCCATCAAACTTTCGATGATGTCCCAATGGTTTCATATAAATATCGGGGATTTTCATTGAGAAGATCAGTCAAAAAGAAGCCCGTGCTCGTGTTTTAAAATGTAATACCCGTATAGATAAATTGTGTAATTAGTAGTCTAATAAATTGTTGTACAGTGATTTAATAAATTGATAATAAATTATCGTATTTTAGTAAATTAAAATGAGAACATCAAATTAGAATTAATAAAGACTTTATACTACGTTTATATTTAAAGAGACTTTACTACCATGCAGGGTCAGGTTAAGTTTGATGATGCGCCGATTCACTACTTTCCAGGATGCTATGACCCTCATTTTTAAGACCATACCAATATACTATTCTACTAAATATAGTGACACTTTGATAATTCGAACCTCAAGGGACCGTTAAAAAAATTCGAATTATCCAAAAATTCGAATTAAAAATATATCCACAAAAAACAAAGATGCCTACAAAAACATCTGCAAACGATAAAAATCAACAATAGTTGACCATTTTTATCGCTTGCATATGTTTTCGTTACTATTTTTGCCCGAATTTTGTCAACCGAAAAAAATGGGCAAACAAAATTAGGCCAGAATACCAATTAAAGCATTTGCAAGCTATAACAAATGGTCAATTATTGTCGATTTTTATCATTTGCAGGTTTTCTTATTGGTATTTTTGGCCAAATCTTAGCCGAAACAATCGGCAGATAAAAAATTCCCAGTGAGAACGCATCATTAAAACAATAAAACATTTTGTCTCAAACAATTTATTGAAAATAAGAATACATATTTGTTACAATTAATGAAAATAGACTAACTTTTTTCTAAAGAAATCCAAAATTTTTAGCTGCTTTTTTAGAATTTAACGTCTCAGTAATGACAAAACGATTCTAAGATGTTCAGTGAACTAAAAATAGAGTGACTTATATCATTTTTGCTTTCAAAGTACCGTTTAAGTTGCGTAATATGGTGTGTTGCTTCGGCCGCACTCGGAACATGTATATTTCTCCCGCAACTGATGATGCGTCGTCTTCATCACTCCTCTTGTTTTTTCATCATTGTACTTAAGCACTTCAGCGATGATCTCTGTATCGGTTATTTTCACCACATACTGCAACAATCTTCATCCCACGTTGACAAAATCTTCATAAGAGATGGCAGGATCAGAAATGATGTCCCCCCAGCAGTCAACTGAAAGCAGCTCTTCTGTTAAATTGTCGTCTTTGTTCTCCTCCTTTTTTATGAAACCAGCTCTTTTGAAATAGTGTTTTGATCGTTTTGGGTGTTACTTGGTCCCAAGCTTTCTTGCACATTCGAGATGCTTGTAGAATGTCTAACTTTATTTTAAGGGTGTCGCAATCTTCCATCAATATGTTTTCAACCAAAAAACGTCTGTAAAAATGTTTAAAATTTTTTATGACACCCTGGTCCTTGTCAATAAACAAAATAACTTTTCTTTTATGAACTTTTTGTCTAATTTTTTCTTGACTTGACGTTCTTAAAACAACGCGGATTAGCCGACTTGCCAATCATCAGTAGAGGTAGTCTTTCTGATCCGTCCATGTTTTGCACCAATTAGGAGAGTTACTCTTTCTTTACTTAGTTTTCCTCCGTGACATTTTTCATTTTTAAATGCTAGCGTTTTGTCAGGAGTGCATTTAAAAAAGAGACCCGTCTTGTCAACATTAAAGATATGTCTTTTTTCTATACCCTGAATCATCTCTTCCAAAATTTTTTTCCACTGGTTGGCTTCTTGCTGATTAACGGTCCCACTTTCTCCACAAATAGATTTGAAAGAAATTTTGTTGCATTCTTTAAAGCCGTCAAGCCACCCTGTACTCGCCTTAAAATTGTTTTTCTCGATTTCAATAGCAAATTGTTCAGCTTTGCTTCTTATAAGGGGACCACTTACGGAAATCTTTTTTATCCCTAGCTTGTTTGAACCATTTTAACACACAACTGTCTAAATTTGGATTTTCTGGCTCCCTTAACCTTTTTCGATCTTAACCGCACTCACTATTCACTGTTGAGAATTTTTTCTTTATTCTTCAAGTAGGTATTATCCACCTACTTAGGTGTTAGGAGGAATTCCAAAGTCCCTGGCAATCTCAAATTTTTTTTCTTCGTACCCTTTTCTACTTCTCTAATCGCCGCTATTCCGATTCTATTATAATTCTATTCTATTCTATTATAATCCGATAACGTTAAAGTTTTGTATGTTTTCATATTACCATGCGACGACATCTCAATATACTCAATACGAAGTGACTTGACGTGATTTGCGGTGATTGCAATTGCAACGCCAACGCATCTCAACTGAAGGGGCGTGCCAGATGGGCTAGAATTTAGGTGACAGGTACGGGTACAATGTACAATCGCCTTGAATGCCTTGAAACAAGTGGCACGTTAGAACAGAAAAGAATACCACCTCTTTTAGCGGAAATTTCCAGCATGAAATTGGTCATTTTTAACTTGTAGAAAAAGTTTCGAATTATCCAAAATATAATTCGAATTATCCACGACTTTTTAAACATTACTTATATAGGAAATGCTAGGGACCAGAATAAAAATTCGAATTAAAGAAGATTTCGAATTAACGAAGTTCGAATTAAGCAGGTTCTACTGTATAACTAATGCAGACTTTCAGCAACATAAGAAAAATCTATTTAGATAATTGTGTATGTAACAGAATCGAAATTTTTAAAATTCGATTTTAACATTCTCATAACTTGAACTTATCTAAAAAATATCAAATAATTTTTTATTTTAAACTTTTCGATACTCCACCAAGTATTCATGCCTATTAGAATAGTATTTTTGCAAAACCACAAATTCCACACTCGAACATATTCGTTATTCATAAATCAGCAAAAAAATGTCCTTGAATCTGGACCATCTCTTTGCCGACTCAGAAAATATGTTCGTAACCGAACAAAAGTTTGACGTCCTTTTTTCAAGTTCGAGACAAACTTGGATTTGTGTCGAGTTTAAAAGTTTTATCGTGTAGACGGCATGAAAATCGATACGGAGTTGGATAGGACGCAGTGAGAAATCCTACCTATCTGTCATTCTTACTAATACCCGAAAAATAAAAGGAATTGTTCAAGTGAATAACCCAAGGAGAATTATACTTTAGCTAATGGGTTTAAAGAAAGCCGTAAATAAACGAATAAGATATGTTAATAAATTGGAATGTTTTGTCCAAACTATAAAAAGAAAAATATTTTAACGATAGTACTTGGACTGGGATTCTCATAGTCAGTCTGTGTCGGGGTTAGGTAAAATCATTTAAATTTGAAATATTAATAAATGAAATCTGTAACAAAGAAAATTTTGACTAATCAGTATGCAGTCAGTAATTTTTTAAATAAGCTTAAAATATTTCCAACTACTTCTTAAATGAGAAATCATTTTTGTGTCTTGTAAAGACACAAAACTGATTACCTGGTTACTGTTATCCCAGGTTACCTGGGAACTGTTTATCAACGAAAATAATGATTGCTCTGAAGAAATCAGAACCAGAATAGAGAAAGCTAGAGCCACATTTACTAAATTGAAAAAGGTGTTCTGTCGGAAGAGATCTAAGTCTAAAACGTAAAATTCGCCTTTTGAGATGTTACGTTATGTCAGTTCTCTCCTCTACGGGATGGAAACATGAACATTGAAAAAGATCGATACCAAAAAGATAGAAGCATTTAAGTTGTGGATGTATCGTAGAATATTAAGAATACCCTGGACAGAGAAAGTAACAAATGTGGAGGTTTTGCGAAGAGTGCGGAAAGAGAAAAGAGCTGATAACTTACTGTTTAAAAAGCGCAAACTACAATATTTGGGACATGTTATTGAGGGAGATAAATACCAGTTGCTGCAATTGATTATACAGGGAAAGGTAATGGGAAAGAGATCTATAGGAAGAAGAAGGCATTCATGGTTGAAAAACTTGAGAGAATGGTATAATTGCACCAATTACCAACTGTTATAGATCTGCAGCATCAAAAATACGCATAGCTTTGATGATAGCCAAACTTCGGAACGAAGACGGCACTTGAAGAAGAAGAAAGACAGATACTGCTGATTCGGCAATTGATAAATTTAAGTCGTTCTCTAAGTACCATGGGAAACCTGTTTTTTTTTTTATTTTTTTTTTCTCTTTTTTTTTTCTTTTTTTTTTCTGTATCATATAAAAAAAAGAAGCATACCTAACATATATAGATAGAAAAGACGACCCCTCTAAAGAAATATATAAAAACCTAAATAAACTGGTGAAGACGGAAGTAACAAAAAGGAAAAATAGATCTTGGGAAAAGAAATGCGAATACATAGAACAAATGATTGGAGGATCGAAAAGTTCAGAAGCCTGGAGAACGCTAAAATCTATTGAAAACGTCAACCAACAATAAATTAGATTTAAGTAACATAACAGAAAAAAGACTGGGTAGACTACTTTAAACAGTTACTACAAGAAGGACGACAAAATTTTCAATACGAAAATGCAAACAGAGACATACGATCAGAATTCATTGAATTGAACATGACAAATATCGTAGAAGTGATAAGATCTTTTAAACTTAAAAAAGATCTCACCAGAATTTATTAAATACGGCTCAGCCAAACTGTGGGAAATGCTCAAAGATCTGTTCCAAGCGATTCCTGAATGGAGAAGAGACCCCGTTAGAATGGCGTGAGGCCTATATGACCCCAATATACAAAAAAGGAGCATGAAACAATGTCAGAAACTATAGAAGAATTGCTGTCATCCCCACTATGGGACGACTGTACTCCCGAATACTTAGAAACCTCATAGAAGAAGACATTCGTATGAAACAACCAGAAGAACAATGCGGATTCAGAGCTGGAAGATCGACTATAGATAATCTATTTACACTTAAAATATTAATTTAAAAGCGACAACAAAGAAACAAAGAAACACATATAGCCCTGATAGATCTTGAAAAGGCATATGATAACGTGCCGATAAATAATTTATGGAGTGAAATGCAAAAATGGAAATAAAACCTTCGTTAATAATAGCAACTCAAAAGTGGTATGTAAACAACGCCGCATCAATTAAAATAGGTGGCAAACTTAGTGAGAAATTCAACACTACGAAAGGGCTAACGACAGGGATGTTGTTTATCATCTACGCTGTTTAAAATATATCTGGATCGATCTCTACAAAAGTGGCAAATACAATGCATAAATATGGGAATACAAATAGATGAGGATATTCTCTATACACTATTCTTCGCTGATGACCAACTGGTGGTAGCAGAAGATATAGACGACCTCAGCTATATGGTTAGGAAACTACAAACAGCGTACGAAGAATGTGGACTGACAATGAACTTACAAAAATGCGAATATCTCTTAGTGGGGAAAAATACAGTCCGAAGACCTGACATTGGAGAGTGACAAAATCAAAGGAACAAATAGAGTAAAATACCTAGGAGTAGTGTTTACAAAAGACGGAAATAGCCATGAAGAAATAAATACAAGAATAAACAAAGCAGAAACATTACCAAATGCCTAAACTCCATTCTCTGGGATAAAAAAATCACAAGAAACGACGAAAAAACGAATATATAAGATGATGGTTGAGTCGGTGGTAACATACGGAGCAGAGATATGGGACACTAGTAAAAGAAACAGGAAAAAATTACAAGCTACCGAGATGAATTTTATGAGAAGAAGCTGTAGATTGACAAGGATGGACAGAATCCGCAATGAAGAAATAAAACGTAGAATGGAGCAAGAAAAAGAAATTATAGAATGTCCAGAAAAAACAACTAACTTAGTTCGGTCATGTAAACAGAATGGCAGACGAGAGGTGGCCAAAGAAAATATTAAAATGGATCCCAACCGAAAGAAGGAAAAGAGGGCGTCCAAGAAGAAGCTGGCGAGATGACGTGAATGAAGCCATGGAAGGAAGACAGCTAAATGAAGCCGACACCCGGGATAGGAAACGATGGAAACTAGGGACAGGAAAACAACGACAGTTGTAAACAAGCTGTACTATATATATATATATATATATATATAATATATATATATTATATATATAATATATATAATAATCCTGTTTAGGATGAGGTGGTCACATTCATTATTGTAAACAATAAAAGTCATGAGTTGAACTGGCATGCGCTTAAAAGCAGCGGCTACCTGTGCCTGAGCATGAGCTCCTGCTAGTTGTTAGACCATCATCTTGGCCCTAGGATTGGGCCCTAACAAATAGTGAGATTAATACATTTTATTCATTTTTGTGGTGTTGTAATTGGCAAAATGATGAAATTAACGTCGAAACTCATCGTGGCATCGCGTTGCTTTAAGAGAATAATCGACCATATCGCGACAGAAAAAAATTAATTCGAAGATAGCAACTTATGCGTGCTATCGACCGTTACTTGATGGAAATTCATTTTATATAAACAATAAAACACTGAAAACTTTGTTTTCAAACTTCCACAAAATTTATTTTAACTATTATCACTACAACTGTTTCGGCTGATTGCCTTTCTCAAGTGATCTATTTTTTGGCAGGCATTTACAATTTATATTCTCTAATGAAATAGGTTGAGGAAGAGAGAACTGTTTGTCTCAAGTTGGTCATTCATAAATTATATCTGTGTTTTTTAATTTGTTGATTTCCATAGATTCTAACAAAGATAGCTTAAGGCCTTTATTTTAAACGTGAAGAATTTTAAATTTGTCATTAAAATAATGATTATGATCTAGAAGGTGAAGTGCGTGTATCTGTTTTTCTATTATTGAAAGCCCTTTTATGTTCTATTATTCGTTTATTAAAGTTTCTACCAGTTTGACCGATGTAAGTTTTTGGGCAGTCGCCACATTGCAGTTTGTACACACCACTATTTAAGTGTTTTTTATTTTGGCTCTTATTATTTTTAATATATTTGCTTAGGTTATTATTTGTTCGGAAAGCTGGTGTTGTTTCCTTTCTTTTTATGTGTTTGGCTATTTTTGTTGTTATTTTTGCCTATATATGTAATCGAGCAGAAGGTACTGGGTTTTTTCTCTGATGGTGGAAATACTAATTTCAGGGCTTTTCTTGTGTAGTTTTAGATTTATTACAGCTCCATCATATAAACTTTAAATAAAAAAACTGTTAGAGATTATTTTAGAACACACTAAATTTTCACCTAAATTTACCATAAAAAATACAATAGAATTAGTTAATAAAATACAACATTTTCAATTACCTAACAACTCCAGATTAATTTCATTTGACGTAAAAAATCTTTTTTCCTAGTATCCCTCCTACAGAAACTTTTATTCTAGTAAAAAACCTTCTAGACCAAAATAGTACAAATCCAATAATTACATCTGAAATTTTACATCTTCTTGAAGTTTGCATAAACCAGGACTACTTTGAATTTAATGATCACATATATACAAACAACAGTGCAGGACTTATAAGGGGCAATCCTTTAAGCCCTATTACTATCAGATATTTTTATGGACCATCTAGAGACAAAGATTTCAAAACATCCCATATTCAAACAATTTCTATATTGGTGGAGATACGTAGACGACATACTGGTATGTTTCACAGGAACTAACAGACAACTTGACCAATTTTTATCGTATATTAATTCACTTCATAGTCATATTGAATTTACAATAAAAACACAACAAAATCAATCCATAAATTTTTTAGATATAAAAATTATCAGACTTAAAAACAAACATGACTTCTCCATATTTCATAAGCCTACACATACTGACACAACTATACACAATTCATCATCCCATCCAACACAACATAAACTAGCAGCTTATCATAGTATGTTACATAGATTAACAGAAATTCCGATGTCAAAATACAACTTTGAGACAGAATTAAATATAATTAAGCAAATAGCAGTAAACAACGGATACAACGAACAAACAATTAATAAAATGTTAAATCAAAAACTACACAAGAAAGCCCTGAAATTAGTATTTCCACCACCAGAGAAAAAACCCAGTACCTTCTGCTTGATTACATATACAGGCAAAATAACAACAAAAATAGCCAAACACATAAAAAAGAAAGGAATAACACCAGCTTTTCCGAACAAATAACAACATAAGCAAATATATTAAAAATAACAAGAGCCAAAATAAAAAACACTTAATAGTGGTGTGTACAAACTGCAATGTGGCGACTGTCCAAAAACTTACATCGGTCAAACTGGTACAAACTTTAATAAACGAATAGCAGAACATAAAAGGGCTTTTAATAATAGAAAAACAGATTCGACATACGCACTTCACCTTCTAGATCATAATCATTCTTTTAATGACAAATTTAAAATTCTTCACATTCAAAATAAAGGCCTTAAGCTATCTTTGTTAGAATCTATGGAAATCAACAAATTGAAAAACACAGATATAATTCTGAATGACCAACTTGAGACAAACAGTTCTCCCCTCCTCAACCTATTTCATTAGATACTATAAATTGTAAATGCCTGATCTTTTAAAGATGTAACTCAGCCTTTTAATTAAAGGTATCCTATGTAGTCATAACTATTCCTATATGTGTTAATCATCTTTATCATTTGCACTATAATCTGATCATAGCGTTATGTATTTACTCAGAATTTGTGTAGTTGTTTTCTTTTAAGTCGTTTTTTTGGTTTCATGGTAGAAACAAGCTGATTCTTCACTAATCTTTCTCATTTATTTCTTTCGTTTCATACAGAAAAACTTATTTACTCGCTAAACGAAACAACAAACAACAAAGCCGAATTAAATCGATCACCAAATCCACCCCGAAGCCTCCACTTAGCTTCTTTCCGTGTGTAGCTCTAAATAAATTAGCCCGTTCTCTTGACGTGTTTTGTTTTTATACAATTAGAGAGACTCGGTTTGTTAAAAGGAAAAGGTCGGAAGGAAACACTCTTAGAACTGTGGTAGCGATGAAAGAAAATGTGTTTTTATCTGTAATGGCATATACGGCGTATATGAATCCAGGTTTTATCCTTTATCCAAACGTTATATGTGTATTTTAAAAGCTTTTTAAAAGCGCTTTTTAAAAAATAGTTTTAACATTTTTGGTCTATTTTCAACGAGGTATTTGATAACGAGACGGACACTTCATTCTTCCATTTTAAAATGAAATAGAATATTTTATTTTCTTTCTTTATTGCCTTGAGGCTGATTTATAAACTTAACGTTGACGTTGGCGCTGGCGTTCGCCGTTGACCTTGGCGCTGGTTATCATAGACTGCATTTGTAAACTTTCGCTTGGCATTGGCGTTAAAGATCACATCTAAATTTCGAACCTTACATTTTTGATTTGGTATTATTAATTTTGGCTTTAAAATTAATAGAATGGAAAATGAAAATTCTCGGCCTTTGTTAGGTACAGTGGCACTGAAACTTTGTTTTCGAGAAGCACTGAGCCTTCGAAATAAAAGACAACGTCGATATAAACGGAGGCCCATTAACCAGATGCCCATATCCGGCTATATTCTTTGTAAATAATTTAGTTTGACTTTTTTTGACAAACCTTGTCACTTTTTCGGTATTGCTATATTTAATGGCTGCGGTGAAAAAGATACAGTTATGTTCTGTGATCGTGACTGCAACCACATAAGGGTTAGTGTATTCTGTGCTACAACGGCCAACGGCAAAAGGTAAAATTGGTTCATCTTGAACGTAACCGAACGCCAACGGCAACGTAAATTTTATAAATCAGCCTTAAAAGGTATCCTTTTTAGTCATAACTTTCACTCTATATGGTAATCAATTCTATCGTTTTCATTATAATCTCATAGCGTTATGTATTTACTCAGAAAATTCAAGCTGCTAAATATTTCCTTAAAAAGGATTCAGTCACAATTCACTTTCATATTCAAGTAAATCATGGGTTAAGGTAAGTAAATCAGGGGTCAAGTAAATCATAACAAAGTACCAGGTCCAGATATGATAACAGCAGAAATGCTTAAAGCCACAGAAGAAACCGGCGTAAAGTTACTTCATCTACTCTATTACCAAATATGGCATTCCAAACAATGGCCTGAAGACTGGACAAAATCTACAAAAACGACCATACATAGAAAAGGACAGTTTCCATAAATGCGACAATTATAGAACTATATCTCTTATATCCCATGCCAGCAAGATAATGCTACATATAATCAATGAGAGACTGAAAACATTCCTTCAAAGAGAAATTCCACAAGAGAAAACTGGATTTACCAAAGGTAGAGGCACTTGAGAACACCTGCTAAATATAAGACAGATAATCGAGAAATCTAGGGAATTCAACATCCCACTATACATCTGTTTTATAGATTACCGTAAAGCGTTCGACAGGGTCAAGTGGAGACACTTAATGGCGAATACTAAAAGAAGTAGGCGTACCACAACATCTAATTACGCTTATAACTGAACTATATGCACACTACTGGATCAGTATAAAGTATTTGACACACTTTCGAACGAGTTTCATCCAGAACGGGGTGTCAGACAAGGATGTATACTATCTCCACAATTATTCAACATATATGGAGAGTATATTATGCGAAGAGCACTTGAAGGATGGGAAAAGGGCATCTCAATAAATGGTCATAAACTGAACAACCTACGTTTCGCAAAAGACACAGCCCTTCTTGCAAATAGTCAAGCAGAGCTGATGAACTTATACGACTGATCGAAAACGAAAGTCAAATATTTGGTCTGCAATTAAACATATCAAAGACAAAGATCATGAGAGTGGATAGACTACACAACAATCATCCACACATAACCACAATTGACCGGTTCGAGGTTGTGAGCTCATACTTATATCTGGGATCATTAATCACAAACACAGGGTCATTACAAGAAGGATTAAACGTAGATGTGATCTAGCAAAAGTTTGCCACAGCAAAAATGACCAAAATATGGAAGGAATGTCAAATTTCAAGAGCGATAAAGATGAGATTGATCAACTGCTTAATATTCCCAATACTGACCTACGGATGTAAATATTGGACTCTGAGACAAACGGAGAGAAGAAAGATAGACGCCACTAAAATTTTTTGTTGGAGAAGAATGTTACGAATTTCGTGGGCCGACCACCGGATAAATAATTCAATTTTAAATGAACTAAAGGTCAGCAAGCGGCTCTTCAGCAAAGTCCTTCTCCAAGAATTAAAATTCTTTGGACTATAACTTATAAAATTAGACACAGAAAACATGGAAAGGTAGAATCGAAGGAAAAGTAGAAGACCTAAGATCACGAGGAAGATCCTCAACAAGTTGGATCGACCAAATTATATTAATATTCAAAAGACCTATACATAAGTTAAAAGAATGGTCAGAGACAGAGATCTTTGGATAACGACAATACACAACATCACAATGATGACTACATCCCTGTGAGGGTCAGGACTGAAGAGAGAGATATAGATAACTGTAGTAGAGTTTTGCGGTGGGTAGTACTGAGGTAGGGTAGATGAAGTGGAACGAGACGGGTGGTGTGTCGGAAAGATTTCAATAAAATTGAAACTAAAATTCTGTAAAACTGCCATAAGACCAGATAAGAAGTACGAAACGGAATTATAGGTGGTTAAAAATAAAGAAAAATGAGAAAGCTATAATGGTTTTGGCATGTTAAACGCCACAAACTGCAGTTTCAAATTCTAGAACGAGTAGAATGGAAATATTAAAGAAAACCTAGGGACGCTTGGGCAGGATTTGCCGGCAAAGGGGATTGAGATTGGTATGACTCAAGATGGACACGTATAGAGAAATATAGGTAGGAAAGATGACTCCGCATAGAGATAACGGTAATGAGAATGATGGTGTCAATTTATTCTGTTTAACGGAGTTACTATTTTTTCAAACACCGCTCACTTGTTCGTATTTTTAATAAAGGTGTCAAAACAAAATGACTTTGTTACTATCCACTAGTAGTTTGATTACTACCACACGGACAAAACAGATATATCAAGACAACGCATTTTCTTTTTATACTTTACAAGAATACGATACTAATAATAAAACTATTGATAAAGTTTTTTTCTCTCATTAATGGTGAGGTATTTGAAATAATCGACATGGCTAGTCGTCACCATGGACAAATTTATATCGCAGTACAATGATACAAAAACATTAAAATGCAAAAAACTTACCAAAAAACAATTACCAATGGGAAAAAATAATCTGTGGTGATGAGTGTAACAGGCTACATATTAGGAGTTTGAGGTTAAAAATTATCAATCTATTTTACTATCTTTATAGAGACGCCCAAAATAAAATCAGACAATATGTTTTAAACAACACTTTCGCTTAATAATAATAATAATAATAATAATAGCGTTTATTGTCCAACAGAATCCATTTATAGGACAAAATACAATACTAAAATTAAATGAAAATATTAACAATTCATAGGTACTAACTAAATAACATATTTTTCGAGTATTTAACATAAAGAAACTACTTAATCACCTAGGTAGATCTCAGCCATTCTAGTAAGCTGCTTTAAACTGCAGTGAAATATATCGCAGTAAGCACTTAAGGAATTATAATAGTTGCACATGAGAAATAGAGGAGAATTTAACATAAGATTAGTTCTAAGCTTGTGTATTTCTGAACGTAATCGAATTTCTCACTGGATAAGATGGAACGTTTAAAATTTAATTGTCGAAGAATATCAGGGCAGTCAATGAGATTATGTAGTAGCTTGTACAGAAATATTAGGGAGGCATTAATTCGTCTAGATTCTAATGATACTACGTCCAAATCGCTACAACAACTCGCTATTGCTGATGCCCCTCCTGGGATATATGCCTTTAATTTTGAAAAACAAAAATTTTAAAAATTTACGCTGCACGTGCTCTATAATTTGGATGTGTACATCATAAAAAGGTGACCAAATGACAGAAGTATATTCCAGTTTACATCGTACAAAAGTGTAATAAAGTAATTTAATTACCTTAGTAATTAGTGAGATTTCGACTATTTCTAATTATGAATCCATAAGATTTAAGTGCTTCTTTAACCTTTAAATTAACGTGTTCAACAAAGGTGAGTTTATAGTCAAATGTAACTCCAAGGTCTTTAATTTTATTCAAACGTTCAAGTTCAGTGCCATCGATAATATAAGGATGGTATATTAGACTGTTTCCCAGAATAAGTAACTACTTTGCACTCATTGGCATTAAGATTCAAATTATTTGCATTACACCATTCATGTACACGATTCAGTTTCACTCTGCAGAAAATGACAATCATTTAGGTCGCTTATCAATGAATAAATCTTTAAATCATCAGCATAACATAAACATGGTGCAGAAATTGATTCACTTTAAGAAGTGTCATCACCATCATTTCCGTCTGACCCGTCGTATTAGATTTTTTACATCAAAAAGTTTAAATTATTGTATTAAACTATTTTAGAATGTTTTATTATCTGGGTTACTTTGAGTTATTACTGCGTTGATCTCCAATAAGCAATAAAAAATAGTAAACAATAAATGAATTCCTGCAAAATTATTTCATTCGATATTTGATCAACCCAACTTATCCGCAATATTCGTCGGTAAATCCTCATCTCGAAGAACTCAAGTTTTTTCATTAGTGCTGCTGTAAGAGTTCAGCTTTCTTACTTGTATAGCAACGTATTAATCTGACATATTTGGATTTCTTTGCTAATATCCCAGTTATCGTTAAGATTGGCCCCCAAATAAGTGATATTGTGGATTCTTTCTAACTCTAAAACTTACTTATCAGGGGATAATTCATTTTTATAATGAAATATTTAAATGATTATTGATTTTGTTTGCTGTTTGTTACACTAGAGAAGAGAGCTTCAAAAAGTCTCTACAATTGGATAAAAGTGTTTCTTTGTGGGATCCAATTATCCCATAAACCGAAATATGCCCCGATATCAAAATTTCACACACCGATCAATTCAACTGGTTCGTTCGTGCGGAAAACAGTCCTTTTTATACGTCCATGACATTTTCCTCTCTCGAATATATATTCCGGACTCGGATATTTTCTTTCTCCATATAATATATTGCTTGTAGGTACCGAACTTGTAAGGAAAAGAAGGCGTCTTGTTTTGAAAGTCAAATCAGGAATTTGCAGGTGGGAGATGTAAGAAATCTATCATTCTCATTTTCAGTTTATTACACACATTCCTCAATCGGATTTGGAGTGACGTAGAAGAGATATTTTATCTGTAGGGGTGGTTTTTTTATTACAGATATTACTTTTTATTATATTACAGATGACGACCGATTTTTAATATTTTAGAACAAGGGATAGTTTATCTCCACATCTTTTAAGAAACTTTTTCTTTTTTTTACAGCAATCGTGCTTGTTTATAGGCGCAATATTGTCCGACATTCTATAGATGTTATTATTCCATTTGTAGCATGATTTTTTTTCTTTAAATATCGAATATTTAAATTGAGGACAAATCTTTTTGTATCAACGATAAATGTTTATTTAGACAAAATTAACAAAACTACTTGCTTCATTGGCTAATTATTTCTTTTTAAATTAATAATAAAAGTTTTTTACCTTAGATTTTAATATAAAAACACTGTCCCACAAATTTCAATACAATAAAAAATCTGACCTTTGGAAAACACAAAATGGAGGCTGCAGCTTGACAAATCCCCGGAGAAAGTAAAGCAGATCCAAAATTGGACTTCAGGTTTTCTTGGATAATAACAATATGTTATTCTTCAAACACGGCTGCCTATTTTCCTCTTACAACTATGTCGACTTTATTAGCCCTCAGGACGCTGCTATTAAATCTCTTGTCACAGAATACAGCTTGAACCAAAACGGTAATTAACTCAGTTTACAAAGAGTACCACATGGTATATTGAGCTCAAATCACCTTCTTACCAAAATTTGTGGAAAAGGGAAAATTTTGCCGGCTTTCAAAACTCTCTAACAAATCTGATCTCTTTTCTGCCTTGGATTCCAAATTGAACCTTAAAGTGCCGGGTCTTCAATTTTTGTGGGAACTTATTTAAATTAAAACGCAATTAGGCGAGGTCGTCAAATTCGGTAACTACGCCGTTAATATTTGTTTCCAACTGATTCAGCAAAACATTTTTAAGTAAACATCAGGTCGCTGTAACGCATCAACCAGAGGTGTATCAAATAATTGTTTTATATATTTAATATTCGTGCTACACATTGTTGTTTCTGTATAATGTCTACTTGTTTATACTGTGTAAATTGCATTTTATTCTGATGTCTTTCCAAATACTGTATTTATACTACTTGTTCAGTGCTAACTCCATCGACTTCCAGTTAATATCTTATTGGTTCATTACAAATTAATATTGTTCTAGTTTTCTGAGCTGCAATCGGCATGTTAAATTTTATGATCTTCTGTTAAATCTGTGAACTAGTCTCTCAAGGTCATCTTAATTTTGGACTATCAACATTACATCGTCTTTACGACTTTATGCGTGATTATATTTGAATACTATAGGATTTAGTTAATCCCCATTCTTAATCCCAATACCCGTATCTATATATTTTATAACTTGTTCATATATTCTGACTTTTATCTTGTTGGTTTGATATATGTTGGTTTCATAACTTGAAATAACAAAACACTTGACGTAAATATTTATTTAAAACGCAGAAATCGAAATAATAAACAACTCTAAAATGGTTTATATTAATTCAAGCTGACCTAAGAAGGAATTGAAATATATTTCGGGTATTTTAACTTTTACCATAGAAACAGAGAAACATGGAATACATTCTTCGTTATTTTACGTCATATATGAGGGGATTTCAATGTATGACATATAAGAGGGGATTTCAATATATACCAAGGAATCAATGAATTTGCAAATGCTACAGTACTTAATTTATTTTATCTTTTGAATAATTTTTTTATTTGGGTTTGATCGATTGAGCAATAAGTTTATTGATATAAGTGACTGATACATGTGTTCTTTTATAATTTTTATGAACAATCAATAAATACATCTTTTGAAGTTTACTATTTATTTTGAAAATATCATTTTACTGACGATACATCTTTTTGCATTATTTTATTGACGATATACCTTTTTTGTATATTATAGTTAATCATGCCAATTTTGGTAGTTTTGCCTATGTTATTCTTTTTCTAAGTCTATCTTTACCTTCTTCTAATCAGTAGGCTGCTAACCTTGCTGAAAACTACCTCCTCCGTTATCTGGACTTGAGAGTGGCAACTGTTAAGCTACTAGATTCACCCAACAGCACTGCAGGTGGAGTTAGCTTCGGTATTATACAAACAACAAAAGTTACATAGAATCATCTAGTATTTTTTATTATTTTCAATATTTTTTGATTATTATTTTTATTATTTTTATTTATTTTATTATTTCAAAAATCCAACATGCGAAGTCAAAGAATAATTATTTTAAAAGCAATTTAATCACCAATACATAAAAATTAAAGAAAACGGTAAACTCTTGAAATAATAAACTGAAACCACTTATTTTAAGGTTAATAACATAAAAATTTTCAAGGTGAAATGACTAATGTTTAAGTTGTTTTTTTTTTTATTTGAGTGTTTTTGGTAGTCAGTGTAACCACCCCTAACCCTTCTGCAAGCTGTAATTTACATGGGCATGCTTCTAAACACATTATCAATAATTTGTTCTGGCAGGTTATTCCATTCTTCACGAGCAGTTTGTATTAGCTGTGCAGTGTTTGGTGGATTCTCTCGGTGAGCTCTAATTCTTCTTTTAAGCATATACCACAATTGCTCTATTAGTGTTAAGGTCGGGTGAGCAAGCAGGTCACTCCAGAACAGAGATATGTTTTGCTTCAAGGAAGTCTATAATAGCTCTGCTGGTATGTGCAGGCGCATTATCATGCATGAAAATGAAATTTTCTCCCATTGCACCTCTTCAGAGTCTACCTACAGTTTATAGAACCAGAACAGATCTGTGAACGAATGTAATTTCTGTTTTTGCTTGTTTTCTTCGCTCTCTAAGTACACGAATTCGTCGATCATCTGATTTTTCACAAATCCTAATTTCGACTGAAAATATCACATTTTGCCAATTTCTAATGTTTAAGTTTTGGTGTTAAGACACCAATTTAAGCGATCAATATTGAGCTGTCTGGATAACTCGTAATTGTCTCCTGCTATATGGTCCTTGGGTACGAAGTCTTTTTCTTATCATTTTAACTAAAACACTTACACCTGTAGCTTCCAAAAGTTGACTTTGGAACTGTGGCTGACAAATTGTTAGGTCTCTTCTAGCTAATTGGCCAATGAAACGATCGTGGCGAGGTATTGTTACTTTTTGGCCACTTTATCTTAGTCTATTCTTAAGCGTTACTAATAAGATTTACTAAAAGAAGCAGAGACATGTGCAGAGACAAAACGATGCAAAAACAACAAAAAAACAAAGAAAATGTTACAATGGCAGCCCATAAGAAGGCGAAAAAAGGAAGGCTCAGAACGAGATGGTTGGATGACGTGGAAGACGACCTGAAAACAATGAACATAAGACAATGGAGAAGAAGGGCACAAGAGAGATCTGAATGGAAGGACATAGCCAGACAGGCAAAGAACCATCCAGGGTCATGATGCCAAAAGAAGAAGAAGAAGAAAAGAAGTAAATTTCGGTTTGAAAAATATGGCAATTCCATATAAGTTTGGTTGTCTGTATTTTTTTAAACAGTTGACACTGTGAGAAAAAATAAAGTGGAGTAGACCACATATCCCAGCAGCGATGAGTTATACATTAGTGTAATACAGAAATGATTAGACAATTGATTCTAACATCAGCGCAGAAACGTTATTATATGGGGTGATAACTTCCCGAAAAATTCCTAGTTTTTACATCTTCCCTACTGTAAATAATATGAAAATATGGAAATATAGATCAATTTTGTTCTCAAGAGGAATAGTTTCTGTGAAGATTCTAACCCCTGAAGTTTCAACTTCCTAAATGTTACCCTTATTTTAAATTTAAAATGGGCAGACCGTCATTTTAAATGACGTTTAATTTTATATACAATTACATTTTCAAAAGTGTATTTTATAGTATATCTTTAAGATTAGATTTATTACAGACCAATTTGTCTCAATACATTGTACTGCAACTAAAACCACCCTGTCTATTACGACGTCACCCCTTAATGCCTTTCCGAAAATTCAAAACTTTACCAAGTCTTATGTTACCCAAAGAAATTTTATATAATATTCCGCCCATTAACAAATGCGCTAAGGGTGCTGTTACTTTCAGAAAGAAACCTTATATACCTTCTCAAGTTCTATCATAATAATATTATTTCGCTCGTTATTTTAATGTTTTATGTGTAATAAATTTGCTGAAACTGTTTAGAATCGTGCAAAAAGCAGTGAATAAATTTTATACAGTAAGTTAAAATTCTTAAAAAATACTATAGTGCCATCCAAAAAATCCTAATTTAGATAGGCCACGAAATCACAGATTTATACGGCTAGTTGATAGCTTACGCACCGCTCTGAATAAGGTGACATCTTTTTCAACATAAAATACAAATTGATACAAATTGATAATAGATGTAATGTATCTACGTGGAACACAGTAATTTTTAAATCAAAATTCACTCGGGATTGAGGGTTGTTTTTTTTTATTAACAAAATCGCATCAGCCAAATTGGCTATTAGCGAACAATAATTTTTATTACATTTATAACATTAGTTTATATAGCATTTAAAATATTAAGTGAGGTTAAGAAACTTTTTATGTTTGAAATATTGCACTGTAAACCTAAAATGTCACTTAGTTTGTTTGGTATACTGTACAATATGCGCTTTGGCGTTAATGCTGGACATTTTTCCAATATATGTTTGACTGTTATTTTTTCATCACAGTTGTCACATCTTGGTTCTTGTTTGTTAGAGAATACGTAGCTATTCGTTAGTCGCGTATGACCCAGTCGAAGTCGCGTTAATATTACCTGGTCTCTTCGACTTGTTGGTAATGTGGGCCAGGGTTTAATCGATTTTTTTTACATCGCGTAGCTTTGCCGATGACACTTTCCACTTTTCATTCCACATATATCGCACTTTAAATTTAATCGTTGCTTTCACGTCCGCACTCGTAAATGTCTTAGTACATTCCGCACTATCACTACTTGCAGCTTCTTTTGCAGCGTTGTCTGCCTCTTCATTTCCTGGAATTCCAATATGGGATGGTATCCAAAATAATATAATATTTTTTCCATTCAGTTGAGCGGTGTGGATTTCTTCTTTTATCTTGATGACTAAAGGATTAATTGGGTAGACATATTGGATTGACTGGACTGAACTTAGAGAGTCTGTGAGTATGATATAATTGGTGTTATTGGATGCATTGACAGCAAGGGTAGCCTGGTATAGAGCATACAGTTCAGCAGAGTAAATGGAGTACTCTGAAGGGAGTTTATATTTATTTGTCGATGTTGGGGTTATGATTGCAGCACCAGTACCTTCATTTGATTTAGATGCATCTGTGTATATATGTGTATAGTCCTTGTAGTTGTGAAGCATATCGTTGAAGGCGGATTTGAATAACTGTGGGTTTGTTGAATGTTTGTCGAAAGAAATGAGGCGGGTTAGGCACTGAGGATTCTTTATTTGCCATGGAGGAATTGAGGACAATTGGGAGGAAAAGCATTCTGGGAACGTGTAGTTTTAATTGATTTAAATAGCTTCTAATCCTTGCGTAGAAAGGTTTGGCAGTTCTTGGCTTATTTATGAAGAGATTGAGGGTTGTGTGAGTGCATATTGTGAGTTATAGTGTTGACTATATTCATAATATTCTTGTTTCTACTAATTGTTTACAATATTCTTGATTGTTGCAAATACGTCTGCTATGCAGAGCTTATAATCTGTTTTCGCAAAAGAATCAATGGCTTTATTAGCTTATATATCTACATACTCAATATGCTTAAGCCCTATGTGAGCTTTAATCCAAAAAACTGATCTTTTTTCCAGATGTAATTCAAAAATAATTTTTTTAATTAAAAAGATGTAAATATTTGTGCTTCTGCCAGGAAAATATATAGTCTCAATGGCTATAAGAACCCAGAAAGAATCAGATGCAATTATTGCGGAGTTGTCATTGGAATTCTTGAAATACTTTAGTGCTTCATAAATTGCAATGGCTTTAGCAGTAAAAATTATTATCTAGAGTAAACAGGTTTTCTATAATTTTTGAAGAAATATAAAAAATGTACTTAATTTCTTAAATATATACATATCATTAAAAAATTATTAATTTTTTTTTAACTTTAATGCATATAACATAAAATGATTACTTTTTCTATCTAGTGTAGGTTTACAATATTCTTCTAAATAATTATTTAGTAGTACAGTTTATAGTTCTTATTGTTTTTATTTTTTATTAAAGAGACATATTTCAATTATATTTTGCTAAATGGTATTGATATAATCTTTTATCACTGTGACTTGTGACATATTACGACAAACTTATATACTTAGCAGTAATTAAATCGTTAGACATCAACTACTATAAAGAAAAACGAGAACGTTTAAGGGCAAGTCACGCGATATGGGACAATTAAATAAAAGATGATTTATTACAGATCGTGTATGCCTCGCTGGGGTTAACTGCGAGGCGTCCCTTTTCTTCTGACTTTGACGAAGTGAATCAACGCCTCGAAAGATCATTACTATTTGTAAACAGAAGGGCGGGATCGTAATATTTACAGGGTGATCCTAATTTTCTTAACTCCGAGAGTTTGTAAATTGAACAATTGGTGGGATTATCGATTTTGACCATAGTTTTTGGTTATATAACGGGACCGATGAATAGATGATACTATCTGACTATATTACATTGGAAATAACAATATTGAGGTTTTGACTACAATATAAATTGCAGAAATGAAAATAATAGCAAAAATGCAACGGACTACTAGCACAAAGCTGAAGAATACTAAAATATATTTAAAATAATGATCAAAAATAATTACTAAACTTGACATTAAGAGAGAATGCTCAGAATATCGATTAATTAGCCTAATGAGCCACACTCTTAAAATTTTTCTCAGAATACTTCACAACAGAATTAGACCCAAATGCGAAGAAGATCTTGAAGATACCCGATTTGGTTTTAGAAGTGCTATGGGAACCAGGGAGGCACTTTTTTGCGCTAAACATCCTATTACAAAAAATGCCGTGACCAAAGAAAAGATGTATTTGCATGTTTCGTGGACTTCGAAAAGGCATTCGATAAAGTACAGCATGTAAAACTAATGCAAATACTGAAAAATATCGGAATAGATGACAAGGATATTCGTTTCATTAAAAATTTGTACTGGAATCAAACTGCTATCGTAAAAATTGGAGATAACTATACCGATGAAAGCCCCATACAACGAGGAGTCAGACAAGGTTGCATTTTGTCGCCAACATTGTTCAATGTTTACTCGGACCAGTTATTTAAAAAGGCACTTGAGAGACAACCATATGGAATAAAAATTAACGGGGAACTACTTAATGTGATTAGATATGCAGATGATACAGTAATTCTCTCAGATAATATTCTTCTTCTTCTTCTTCAGGTGCCATCTCCGCTACGGAGGTTGGCAATCATCATAGCTATCTTAATTTTTGAGGCAGTAGCTCTAAATAGTTGTTTTGAGCTGCATCCAAACCATTCTCTCAGGTTCTTCAGCCATGAAATTCGTCTTCTTCCGATGCTTCTTCTGCCATCTATTTTTCCTTGCATTATGAGTCGCAGGATGCCATACTTATCGCCCCGCATCACATGTCCGAGATACTGTAGCTTTCTTTCTTTAATTGTAAGTTCAATTTCCTTCTCTTTGCCTATTCTTCTCAGTATTTCATTGTTTGTAACTCTATCTACCCAGGAAACCCTCAGAATTCTTCTATAGGTCCACATTTCAAAGGCGTTAAGTCGTCTCATGGTATCTAGATTTAACGTCCATGATTCCACTCCATAATATAGTACACTGTATACGTAACATTTTGTTAGGCGTACTTTAAGAGCTAATGTTAGATCTTTGCCACATAGGACCTTTTTCATTTTTATAAAATTAGAACGTGCTTTTTCGATTCTGACTTTGATTTCTGCCGTGTAGTCATTATTTTCTGTTATAAGTGTTCCTAGGTAAGTGTACTTTTTTACTCTTTCGATCTGCTGGCCCTCTACTATCAATATTTCGTTAGTATTATAGTTGTTTTTACAAATTTTCATAAACTTCGTCTTTTTGACATTAAGAGGGAGTCCGTACTCCCTACTACACATGACTATTTTGTTCATGAGTCTTTCCAGGTCTTGTAAACTATCGGCTATTATTACTGTATCATCTGCATATCTGATGTTGTTAATTAAGACTCCATTTACTCTTATGCCGACTGTTTCATCTTCCAGAGTTTCTCGAATTACCTCTTCAGAATAGGCGTTAAATAATAGAGGTCATAGAATGCAGCCTTGCCTGACTCCTCTCTTTATTTCCATTTCTTCAGATGTTTCTTTTTCGATTCTTACTATTGCTCGCTGATTGTAATAGAGGTGTGTTATTAGCCTTAAATCTCTTTCATCTAGGTTTTTATTTTTTAGAATTTCCAGGAGTCGATCATGTTTTACTTTATCAAACGCTTTATTGTAGTCTATAAAACAGACGTAAAGAGGGCGGTTAACATCCAAACATCTCTGTGTCAGCACATTGAAGGAGAATAATGCCTCTCTGGTACCCATACCATTGCGGAACCCATATTGAGTGTCACTAATATCCAGCTCCAGTTTAGAGTGTATTCTGGCGTGGATAATTTTCAAGAGAATTTTCAAGATATGTGACATTAAGCTTATGGTTCGATAGTCACTACACTCTTTGGCATTCACTTTCTTTGGCAAACATACAAATGCTGATGTCAACATTTCTCTAGGAATGATTCCCGTAGTATAGATAGCGTTGAACAGTTCTACTATTATGTCCAGGTTTTTCTCGTTAACCAACTTTAGTAGCTCGCTTGGTAATTCATCTGGACCAGCAGATTTATTGGTTTTCATTGAGTTTAATGCCTGACTAACCTCTGATTTGGTTATCTCTGGACCTACATCTCCCGTTTGGCTATCTACAGATGTACTAGCTTCTCTCTGGTCATGAAATAATTCTTCGATGTACTCTTTCCATCGTCGTAGTTTTTGTTCTGTTTCCAATATAATATTTTAGCATTTTTATCGAGCAATATATTTGAGGTTCTTCTATTTCCTACTCCGGCTAGTTCTTTGACTTTTTTATGTAGGTTGAAGTTGTCATATCTGTTTTGAAGTTCTTCTATTTCTTTACATTTTTCAGAGAAGTAGGTCTCTTTAGCCTCCCTAATTTTTCTTCTTATTTGGTTTTGAAGCTGTTTATAGCGCGTCTTATTGATGGTTTTGTTTTTTCTCCTTTCATTCATCAACTCTAGAATTTCCTCTGTCATCCATTCTTCTTTCTTATATTTAGTTGTTGTAAGTAGTTTCTTACTTGGCTCCAATATAGAGGTTTTGAAGAATTGCCACTGCTGCTCTACGTTGCAGTTATTTCCTGGGTTTCTGTCTAGATTTGTGTTGATTTCGTGTTTCAGATTTTCTTTTGTTTCTTCTGACTTTAGTTTCTGTATGTTAAGTTTATTGTTATTGCGGCTTTTTTGTGTCTTTTTTAGTTGAAGTTGAATTCTAGCAATAAGAAGACTATGATCAGAAGATACGTCCGCTCCTGGATATGCCTTTACTGCCTGAATTGAGTTTCGATATCTGTGTTTTATTAGGAAGTAATCAATTTGATTTCTGACGATTTTGTTGTCTTTGTCAGCTGGCGATTTCCATGTATAAAGGCGTCGCTTAGGTAATTTAAAGAATGTATTTGCGGCTATAACATTGTGCTCCTGGCAAAATTCTATTAGGCGATCCCCTCTGTCGTTTCGTTCACCAAGCCCATATGGTCCTACATTAGGGTAGCATTTTCCCTCGGCAATTTTTGCGTTGAAATCACCCATGATCACTGTTACGTCTCTAGATGCTGTGAGATGTAATGTTTTTTGAAGTTCGCTATAAAAGTTTTCTATTTCTTCTTCATTTTTGTCAGAAGTTGGTGCATAAATCTGAATTAAATTCATTTTTCCATGGGTTGTCAATAATTGCACCATTATAATTCTTTCAGATATCGGAACGAAGCCTGTTACTGATCTCGTTAGTTTTTCAGTGAGGATCATAGCAACTCCATATCTGTGTTGGGTGTCGCTGCTTCCAGAGTAATAAATTCGTCCATTGTCTGTATTGATTTCGCCAGAGCCGACCCATCTTGTATCGCTTATTCCTAATATATCGATCTCTAGTCGCATCATCTCTTGCTGTATATTTCTTACTTCCCCAGGTTCATACATACTTCTTACATTCCATGTAGCTATTTTGTAAGTGGATTTGTATATATTTAGTGAACAGGGATTTCGCTGACTAACGGCCTGGGAAGCCCTGTCGTTACTGTTGTTTCTTCCCCTGCCGAATCTTGGCATCCGAGAACCATGATTAGTAGGTTGTTGATTGTCATTTTTATTAGCCATGACGATTTCTAGGGATACTCCAAGAGTCTTTAATGCAGTGGTTTCCCGTTGCCTTCTGCATTCTTACGCCGTTGGCCGTTTTTCTCGGCTCGTCCGCCTTCAAGATCGATTTCTCAGTCTCAGGGCAAAAGAGTGCCCTTGTCTCTTACTAGCTCGTCCGCCCGCAACCGTTTGCCAATAAAAGGAGTTCTATATCAACCCTAAAATCGAGGGTTGCCACTTCCGCCATCCACACCGTACCGAAGCTCCGCTTCTCCGCCGTGTTTGCCGTTGTGGACTTCATCCGTAACCCTGGACAAGGGACCCTAAACAGGTACTAGTTTCCCGGGTCAGGAAACCCCCGGAATCTGCGGAGGGCAGGGATTGATTCATTTTCCCTGATAGGACTATCTTCAAGAGTTTAAAGAGTTCCTACCCGCTACCCGCAGATAATACCCGGTTGTCTCTCAGATAATATTGAAGGTCTCCAAATTCTGCTTGATCGTATTCACGAGGTGGAAGAGGAAATGGGCATTAAAATAAACTCAAACAAAACCAAACTTTTAGTGTTTAGTCGTGACCCACATCCCGATGCATGTTCTATGTTATTTTCTTCTTCGTCATCGTCGTACTCAATACTTTCATTCTCGTCGTTGACTCGAAGACATTCATCCATTACATGTTGCAAACGTTCTTATTCTGCCCCATACGCATACATTTTAACATTCACAATAACTAACAAACGTTAAAAATTTCAAAACAACACGGCTGGCGCGCGGAGAACTTGTCTTTACCCTTAAACACTTATACCTTTACATCAACGAACAGAATGCGACTGACGCTTATTCCATTCACATAATGATTCCTATAACTTTTTCCATTTCTTCGGTGTTTGTATCGACCCCGTGCTTTGTGTGCTTTTTTATTGGTGTAAGCATATTGATTGGTTTCATTTACAAAAAAAGCTGGCAATACGTCGACTTGTCATAGTTGTCATATAAGGACATTGCAATACAAGAATTAGCAGTAAATGTAAAATTTCGTAAATGTTCACCAGTCACTGGACCTCACCTAAAATTTCTGGTTTCATTTTCGATAACTATTAAATGTTTTCTCGTGCTATCGAAAGTATTAAATGCATATTTGGTAATCACATACTTAATATCTTCATTTAACGTAATACGGGCACGAGAAGTTGCCGGTACAGTAGAAGCGGTCAATAGTTTAGAAGTAGAAGATGTGTATTATTACTAGCCTCTTTTATTTCAATGTGAACGTCAGAATCTTCCAAGGGTAATTAATTTTCGGTACTGGGCTCATACTCTGAACAACTCGCCGAAAAATCTGATTCTTTTGAAAGAAATTTATTCCAAATTTCATGGAGACGCTTCTGTTCTTTTTCATAGGACATTATCAACAGTTTTACTCTTCACAACTCAAAGCTAACTGGAAACTAATGGAACGCATTTCCAAGGCTAAACACCTGTTCTGCATGTGATTGCGGCGTTGTCACTCACTCGAATAGTCTGAAATCATTTATGAATACGGGTTGTCTACCATGGCCCCAAAATAAACGTATATCAGTTTTGGCCATAGTGGATACCCGTTATCCACCAACATTAATATTGTCAAGGAGACATATTTTTAAAATAAAGATTGCCTGTATGTGTTTGTTTATAGACGATATTAGAAAAACAACATTTACGAAAAAAAAAAGATGTGCCCTGGGCCTGATTTTTTTTATACATGGTGGCACTCTATGTGTGATGTCACCTTAGAAGAAAGCCTTTGAAAATAAAAGTAAAATCAATTTATTGCAATAAAGTAATCAAAACAATTTATAAATAGAAAACCTTGATGATAAGTAATCCCGTGAACCATCATACTCTGTACAAGTACTGAGTGAACACTCTGTATTTTTTTTATTGTTTTACTAAAAATCCATTCTACAAAATAATCACTTTTTAAAACTTTTAAACTTTCCATTCTCCCCGACACTGTCATACTTCTTTCCAGAAACGATTCCCACATGTTTCCTCGTATTTGGAAATGCAAACGGTACGTCGAGAAACCTACTTTTCTAACGATACTTTTTTATTTTCTTGGCTACCTTGCACTTTACTTAAGAGCTCTCTTACAAGATCTGACCCGGTTCTAGTTCGACATCCGTAAATCTATTTGCTCGAGACGTAACTGGAAGGTAATGTACTCTAGAAGGTCGTAAATTTTGTTACTTTATTGGAAATGTAACGTGTTAGGTATAGTGGAATGAACAAAAAAGATTTTTACTATGGTCTGTTTTTTAACCAGGAGGAGTAATTCAAATTTTCCGCGCCGTAATGCTTGTTTGCAATTGGTCCAACCGCAGGCAAGTTTACTCCACTAAATTATGACATATTGACACTAATGACATTTGTAAAATTTATTTGTTATTATTATTTTCCTCTAATATTTAATATATAAATCGATTTCTGATTCTTTAAGTTGTTTGTAATAACTTGGACTTGGTGATATGCGAATAGTATTTAATCTGATATTTTTCTAGATGGTATTTATACTAAATATAGTTTAAAGTGTTTATAAATATATAAATGTATGTTATTTATATCTAATTATCATAAGAAAAACGGCAACTATCTTTTAAATTTAGTGTATACTTGTTAAGAAGCATTTCCATTTTGTTTTCATCACAATAAAAGAACATTAGTAAAGTAATGTTGTGTTTTAGTTTGATTGTATGATACAGTTGGTTTTGTTCTTCCTGGTTGTAGACCATCATAAGAAAACTTCAAAATTATGCAAGAATGTAACATAATAGATTGGATTTGTTGATTATCTCACAGAAATCCAGTATTTTTTAGTAAATTTTATTTGTTGATAACAAATGAGACAAACTCACCGTCAAAATTAAACAAGAATCCAGCATTAAAGAAATTGTAAGTACACACTTATTTATACAAAGTATCTGGTAAGAAAAAAACTAGATTACTGATCATACCAGAATAAGAAGATGGTCTATTATTAAAAGACAAATTTCTGAGAAAAACCATACTTAGATCTGTAACATTATTGACTCTCCCGATCAAAATATTCTCCAAATTATAATTAAATACCATAGACTTATCTATAAAACTGGATCACCCGATGTTTAAATATATGTATACATGGGACCAAATGTGAAAAACGTCATTTTTTATTGTAATAATTGTAATATATATTGGAAGTGAATTGAAAAAAATTATTTTATTCAAACATAAATAAAGTTAGGTAAAATTGACGTGTGAGGTTGTCCAATATTGATTACTCGATTACCGTAAGGCCGAGATAATCAATAAAAAAAGAAGATGTATTTGGTGACTTTTCTAGTAACTTTCTTGAGTGTGAATCTGTCTTTTTGGTTTACTCCTCCTGGTTAAAAAACAGAGTATAGTTAAACCTGCAAATGTGCCTAATTTTTTGACTGAGTTTGTAGAAAAGTATCACAGCCAATTATAATAAAAGTATTTCATGGTGGGATTATAATATAAGATATTGATACTGACAAGGATAACTGAAGAATATGACATTAAAATAAATAGTACAATTATAAAACAAAATGCAAAAAGTATGGTCGTTAAGGCTCATCCTCGAAAATGCTAACGGTAAATTTCAATGAGCTATCTCTATTTCAAAAATTTCTTTTTGTGTGAAAACAAAATCTGTTCATGAAGTAATATTCTAAGCGTCGGCGTCGTTTAGAGATCTCTCACATGTCCAGGTCAAAAATGTGTTTTTCCTTTACTCGAGCCGACTACACAGCCGTGGCACCTCCTGAAGTGACAGGTTTAGGGCTACATAATAAAACCATAAAATTAAGTGGGTCTTCTCTTTAGTGGTATTTATGGATAATTAGAGTAAGACATCAGAATAATATTATCGATTAATAAATTTACAATGTAACATAGTTAAGAGATCCTCCTGTCAATAATTAAATATCGAAGACAGACACAACTTTCATAAAATGTAAATTTACGACAAAAATATAATTAAATTAAATTATATAGAAGATAAGAAGCTGTTTTAAATAAAAAATATAATAAAAATCTTGCACTTTTGGTAACGTATTTTCCCATAATTGTATATCTTTATAAATATTTTCGAATAAAATACCTTTTGGGATCAATAGCGCAAACTAACAGTACTCTCTATTCGGTATAGCCCAGGGAAATAAGCATTTTTTCGTGGCACTCGTCCGGCCAGGCAAACGACAGTTGTTTTGAGTAGTATGGACCACTGTAACAAAAAGCTATATGTTTCCTGCAGTCAATTTTTTAGACTTAATTAGTTATTAACAAATTAAGGTCAAAAAACGGCAAATTTTTGCTTTTTTCTTCTATCAGCAAAAAGTGAAGCAATTTAAACAAATTTTAGAAGAGAGACAACTTATAACTCATATAAAACCTTCAAAATGGCGTTTTCTAACCGCTCCAAAAATGAATGTTTTTAAGAACAGCTAAAAGTATAAGTATAAAGAATAGACATGAAAAGATCGATATACTAGTTAAGATCTAAGCAAGAATAAAATATGAAATAACAAATAAGCGGCAGTCACATTTTGACCACAGAACATTGTTGGATGCCATCTGAAACTGTGTTCAGATTAACAACGCGTACAATGTCATCAATTAGAAAATAATAGCGTCAAATCGGTATAATTTTTCGATCGGCTAAACTAGAAAGACTGTGTCAAACACAATACCGTTGGCCCCTTTTCCTATAAGAATTCCGTGGAGTGCACCAAAAAACAAGAAGAAGAACAGCGTCGAAATTTCGGCGTGGTATCGGATTTCAAGTCTGCAATGACAGCCGGGAAGTAATGATATTTCAACGAGATCCACGGTAGGAAAATGCCAGTTTGGTGAAGATTGTAGTAATTGTGCCGGTGATAAAACACGACTACCACAATCAGAGCGGTGTTGATTAAAAGGCATATAATGCCTAGTAGAGTGTGGTATCAGTTCTTGTATGTGTTTAATACGATTGACAATTTATGGGTAGAAAAATTAACTCAAGGGAGCTCAATCATAGAGTCAGATCAAATATCGGAGGATCGGAAGGAAAACCCTATGACAAAGGTGACTTGATCAGCCAGCAATATTGCTGCCAAGAGTTCCAATCTTGTCGAGACAGATCGAGCATGAAAATTTGACTAGACTCGTTGACAAATGTGACTAGATCAGTTAACCGTATAGCTGCCAAGAGCTCCGATCCTGCGATGGATGTTCGTGTATAGAAATAACACCAGAAATGTAACACATACAAATACAGAGGTCAGATGTATCTGTTCAGATGTTCCATCATCCCAGACTACATCAAAGTACCACAATGGTTGTAGAAGACGTTTGACTAGCAAAAAGACATGGAAAAGGAATAAAAATAAGAGGATAGCAATAAAATACGATTGATTTACGAACGAATAGCCCGCTTTGTACAGCGTTTGTCAAAGGGACGAGAAACATGAGAAAAGAAGTCAGTCGTAGGATTCCGTTTTTGGCCCAGTACCGTAAAAATGAAAAGTTCTTCTGTGTTAACGAACAACATGTCAAAATGTCTAAGCCAAAGCCTTACAAATAAATAAAGATGGTTGCTGACACGATGTTGCTTTGTCTAGCGAAAAACCATCGAGCAAATAAATAAAGATGGTTGTTGACACGATGTTGCTTTGTCTAGCGAAAAATAAAGATGGTTGCTGACACGATGTTGCTTTGTCTAGCGAAAAACCATCGAGCTTTAAAAGCTAAGCGAGTGCTCACTGCAGAAGGTGAGTAGTATTTCTGACGTAAGTCCGTCGAGATGGCTGCTGGCCCACTGCCTAGCGGAAACCATCGAGCAATAAAAATTAAGCGTTACTCTTGTAGAGTTTTTAAGCGAAGCAAAACGCGAGGCCGTGATTCGCAAACCGTGTTCGTCGTTCCGAATGAGGTGGGAATCAGGCTCGGACCAAAATGTTTAGGATTAAACTTAAGAGGTCGCTGGTTAAATTATATCAGATAAATAATTATAACGAAAAATGCAATATTTGTTTATACATAAAATTAGCGAAAATAGCAACTATAAATTGTATATAAATTACGGAATTAATTGGTTTACTCATTATCAATGTTTTGTACAAAGAACTATGGACTTACCCTTTGGTTCTATTGAGGTATTCGTAACAGGCTGAAGAGTTGGTCGCCGGGCATCACGACGCTGCGGCCTGGGACACCGAGGCTAATAAACACGAGAGCGGTCAAGTCTGGTGCGTTTCGTTCACTGTGTTATGAAGAAGTGCCAATCTTGAGGGTTTGAGAGCGTCTCGGGCACAAACCACCCTCTGCTTGGATGGTCAACATCTCGTAGGCCGGGCATGCCATAAATCAACCACTTGTTTTGATCTTTGTATTTGAATCTTTATCTTGAATACAAAGGAAAAAGGAAAATTCTGCGTACTTCAACATGACAAATGACATAGCCAGTTTAAGTTTTACGAAAGACAACAGGAAAAAATATATTTCAAAAAGGTCTTTAAAATACAGCACTAAATTAGATAGAATAGAATTAGAATAACTTTTTAACCATTGACTGTAATTTTATGTAACTTACATTTTTATATTTAAAAAGCCTGAATTTTTTCACAAATTTAAATGCAAAAAAAATTGTCCTAAAATAATTTGGGACAAAGTTAGCCTCTTTTTTTATTTAATTCATAGCACCTTTGATTATAACACTTAAGAAATCTGATTAGCGCTATTTGGAAGAATATACTTTATTGTTTTAAATTACTAAATTTTAAAAATATTGCCCTTTAGTGGAATCGTCCACAAAGCTTCAAAATTTGTGTAAAATCGGTCGGCTTTGAAACTCGCAGGAGCTGAAGGGAGGGGGAAGGCGCTTTTAACTGTATCTCTGTTGATCCTGTATCCTTAAATAAATAATTTTTCTTTTTTCCCATGGCAAAATGTTTACAAATATCCATTTTTGGGAGAACATTATATAGAACGTAATACATATTTCTAATTAAATGCAGTAAACAAACTTTTATTTGTAGAAATTTCGGAAGTTCACAATTTATTTTGTACTTAAGGAACTTTAAGAGCTTCGTGGTAGTTAACGAAACGAAATCCATCGGGTAAAATAAACTTAGGGCTTCCTTTCATTACGTTCCGTTTCAAATGCCTTAAATCTACTTTCTGATAAAATGCAATTTCAAGTCGTCGGAAGTCTTCAAAATTTAATAAATATTGATATATGGCTTTACGAAATCTAATATAAATTAAGAAGAGGCGGAGAATTTTATTTCCTGCACCTTTAATTTTTAAGGTAATATAATTTAACAATATATATACGTGGAATAAATTTTTGATATATGGTCTGCAATAGGGAATATAAAGTTCACACTGCAATAGGGAATATACAGTCGATCCGCCGGATCTTTGCACATCGTCATTATTCTTATTCTAGGAAATAAATCAAAACATGTGAGTCAAACGTATGTCGGCTATAAGAATTATTATAAAAATTAGAAAATGGCTAATATTACAATCGACGGTTGTATACTTCTTTTTTACTTCATTTATTGCATTTGGAAAACTGGGTGCGTATACATTTATGAACGTGATTTTCCAATTTTTGGAAACCTATAGGTGGTCCAATAACATCTACAGTAAATAAATATTTAAACCATAGTTATCAGAAATTAAAGTATATTTATTGAATATAAGCAAATATATGGTGCTGACATATCGTCAGATGATGTTCCTGTTGTTGGTAAATATCGGTTTAGATTTAAGAAGGTTACAAAAAATAATAGTAACAAAAATGCGATATGAGAAGACTAAAATGTAAGTAAACAAAAGAGATGTTTTTAAAGATCAGAGAAGAATATCTAATAGAATTAAAGAGAAAAAGAACAGTCAGATGAATGACAAGATACTGCAACTCATGGAAAAAAGAAAAATCAAAACACAACAAAAGAATGTACAACAATATTCACAGACAAATAAGAACGCAAATACAAAAGGCCAAAGAAAATTGGTTAAAATCACAGTGTGAAAAAATATATTTATTGGAAGAAAAACACAATACGTTTAAACAGCTAACAAACTGCGAGATCAACAGAGAAACATCGTCACAGATAAAAATCAAGAAATTTGCATATGGACCAAGTGTCGTCTTCGGAATTAGTTAGCATAGGAATAAATGATACGATGATTGCAACTTGGTGCATTTCCTATAGTTACTAATATGCTATGATCTAACATTGCGCAATATTGCACAATATTGCGATGTTAGTCTGAAACGCTCTTTTTCGGCATTGTCTTGAAAAAGATAATGCCTGATGGTTTATTTAGTTGTGGATAAATAAAACACAGTACTCTGAGAAAGAAAAAAACTCAGCTTCAGAGTCTTAGAAAAACTGCAGAGTCCTTCTAGTAAGGAGCTCTACGGCTACCTGCTAAGGGTAAAACCTGTACTGACTGGAGATCCGAAAATGTCCCATATTTAAAGATATTTTAACTTTTATATGAAACTTTTTCATTTCTCATCTAATAGAATTTAATTAAAAGTTTCACAAGGAAGGACGATGCACATCGAGGTGCACCTTTAAAAATATTTCATATTGTCCGTTGACGTAGTTTTAGCTATATTTAAATGCTTAGTGTCAATTTAGAGGTTAAAAAAATATATTATTCGTTATTGGCTAATTCATGAATTCTTACCTTAATAAATTGAACACGAAGGTAAGAGTTAGTCGTTATAAACAACTGTTTGTTCAAAAATATGTATAGTTAAAGTATGAAAAAGGATTGATTATTTAAATCAAACGAAAATAATTTATAAAAATATTACAAACTCTGTCAAAACAAATTTTCCATTGCCATGTCAATTGTCAGTAGACGAATCAATCAGAGATCATTGTTCTATGGCTATCTTTATTCAATGCATGGTGTTGTGTATGGACAGTATAAGTTAATAGTTTTAGTTTCTGTGAGTAGGAAAGAGACGTAGCATAAAAAATATGTCGTGAATAATGTCATGCATGTGCAAAGATTCGGCGGACCGACTGTACATGATTGTTTTTGTCTTAAATTTATCATTTACATACTAATACCATACAAAAAATATAAATAAACTTAAAAATATAAAAACTAGTTTTCAAACTTTCAACAAATTTCAACTAGTGAAATTAAAAACTTTGACTAAAGTTGGGCCTTTTAAAACACTATCATTTCATACAAAAACGTATGAAACACAGAATATATTTTGTTCAAGATGCTAGTACAGTGATGACGTAGTGAAAAACCAGCATCACTCTGCTTTCCATAACTTCCAACTTCAACACATACAAACTTATGTTGCGCATCTACCCAATCCATGAAACACAATCGAAAAATATTTTTTATAATTAAAATAGAATGACCCCGATTTCGCAGGACATTTAATATTAATATGCTTTCCGTCAATGCCTCTTACACAATTAGAAAATTTGCATTTTCTATAAAACTGTTCAGCAACCGACGAAAACATTAATTAGGTTGGAAAAGGCATATGTTTTTCGTGAAAACTATTCCATATTGCCTCACAGGTTTCATAAACTACTTTTCGAATAGTTGTATGTGACATTCGAAATGAAAAGGCCAATGATCTAAAACAAGCGTCAGTTGCAAAATACCTAAAACAAAATCATGCAGTTGGTAAAAAATAAAAACTCATAATTTTTTTAGATGATGCTGTGAAAGTAAATTTCTAAACTTAACCAAAAAAAGAGTGGAGATGGTGCTGATGATAAACCACAGCCAAAGTTGCACTATTTCCAAATATTGTTTTTTTTAAAAGTTCAGTTTATACGTAGAAAAACAAGAGGTAACATTGAAAATACTGTACAAGAATCTTTCACGTATGATGAGACGGAAGATGAGACAACAAATCCAATGATGGTTAAAGATCATTCTTAACTAGGAAATCAAAGTGAAATGAGCCAAAAAATGAGCGAAACTTTATTTACTTCATCCTCCTTCAATGAAACGAATAAAAGGAATCGGCAAACAGAAACTGCCAATAATCCATTCTCCTCCAATGATAATATGAGGTCAGTAATAAATCAGGAAAAATCAAACGCAATTAATCCTCCACAAAAAAAATTGTAAAAGATGGCGCTTTTCAAGAACTTATTCGTATTAAAAAAGAAAAATTTCAGCATTTTAAGCAACATTTCGGGTATACGCAGGATGATGACACTTACTTTCTACTAAATCTTATCCCATATATTCAATTGCTACCTTCTTCTTCTTTTGGCATCATAACCCTGGATGGGTCTTTGCCTGTCTGGCTATGTCTTTCCATTTATATCTCTCTTGTGCCCTTCTTCTCCATTGTCTTATGTTCATTGTTTTCAGGTCGTCTTCCACGTCATCCAACCATCTCGTTCTGGGCCTTCCTTTTTTTCGCCTACCTATGGGCTTCCATTGTAACATTTTCTTTGTTGTTTTTGCATCGTTTTGTGTCTGCACATGTACCAGCCATGACAGTCTTTGACTTTTCACAAATCTTACAATGTCCTAACCTTCATTTAACTCATTAACCTCGTCGTTTCTCCTGATTCTCCATGTGCCATCTTCCTCTTGTACCGGGTCATATACTTTCCTCAGTATTTTTCTCTCGAATGTCCTGAGTTGGGCTTCAATTCAATTGCTACCAGTGTATAGAAAATAGAAAGCTGTGCCTTAGATTCAAAATCTTACAGTTCGTTATGCAGGAACATGAAGCCGTTTCTTTACCTGCAACTCATCACCGGTCAACTTATTGTCAATTCATTTCGTTCCCAACTCCATCACCGGTACATAGTGCCACCTCAACAGAGTATTCACAGCCACTGACGCTTGCACAGGAACCAAAGAAGTCTAACTTCTATACAGGTTCAATTTTTTTAAATAATTGTACTGATGGTACTGGTTTCTAAAACAATTATGTACTGAAGTCGCGGCAAAAATTTTAACGATATTATATTTTATAAGTGGCATGGAGAGTAGGGTGCATCGAAAAAATGAAAGTTGGAAATGTTGTATCTAATAGTGTGAAAAAGTAGTGTTATTTTTAGCATATTAGTATTTTTTTTTTCTAAATTAATTTTATGGAAATATTAAAAATATTCCATAAAATAATAAAACATAACATAAAATTCTTTTTATGGAAATATGAATTTATTATATTTGCATTAAAATATGTGCTTACTCGATCTAATATCAATTAAATAAAACTTAAAATGTTGTAAATTACACATTTAAACGATATTTAAAATTTCATTTGTTTATTAAGTGTCCTCAACCCCATTGAAAATTACCGCAAAATGTCTATTTCTACTAATATCTGCTATTCGAAAATTCATAATATGTACTACCAATGAAACAAAAATCGGCAACCACGCGTATCATATAGATCCTGATATTCTAATATCATTGGTCCGAGACACTCCGAGATTCAACGTAATGTCATTGACGCTTGGCTAAAATCATTCGAGTAATAATCGTTAAAATTCCTTAAAACGGGGCCCAAGACTACCCGAGTGCCTGATTCCCTTATCAGTAAGTGTCTAGCATCTGTGTCACACAGTCCGTGAGTGTAATTTTCGCTTGTTTGGTGCGGTGCATTACTTTGCTGTTATTGATGTTTATAGACTAAAGATTTTTTTAAATGGATAAGCCAGGAACGTCGGGAATAAAAACAAGATGTGCTGTAGACTACGCCATTTTTGGACAACCATCAAAGATTCCTGAAAATGTGTTACCGACGTTTGAACAAGTGATAAAATTTTGTGCTTGGAAGAGGCTGAACAAAAAACTTACCAAGAAAGAGCCAGCGTTTTCCGTTATTGCCGAGGAGGTTGCCACGAAATTGGAGGAAATATGGAGAAAGGCTACAATTCCAATAGTTTCACGTACAAGAATAATTCAGCTTGTAAAATCCTATCACGACAAATACACCAAGCTTATGAAGCCATTTAAGAGCAGGAAAAACAGTAAGTCTTACCAAAATAAAATTTTATGCTTTCAGGAGAAAAGTAAAACTATTTTCGATCTTGCAGCATGCAAATGTAATACTCTACTAAATTGCCTTTGTAGCAAGTCTCAAAAAGTGCCTCTCGATGAACGAGAGTTTTTATTAGATCAAAGAGGTCCGAGAAAAATGTTGATAAGCACAGTTGATAGAGAGAGAACAAGAAAATATATTCAGAGAGAACAACGACAAAAGACGAAAGATACCGTAGTTATTGGGAATGATATTAATCCAATATCCTGAATGCGATTCTTCTTCAAGTTCAGAATCAAATAATTTTATTAATGACAATGATGATGTTACGTTTCAAGATGATGTTTCTGTACCTTCAACCTCTAAAGGTGTCAACAAAATTCAAATGAGAATTCAGTTGAAAAATTTTGCAAAAACATGTGACAGACACGGCATATCTGATAGATCTGCAGCTGCTCTTGCATCCGCCGTTTTAACCGATATAGGAATAATTACATCAGCGGACTCTTCTAACGTTATCGACAAAAATAAAGTTAGAAGAGAAAGACTTAAATGTCGTTCCAATATTCAGAGACTACAAGAGCATTCGACGATTAACCTACGTGGGCTTTACTTTGATGGACGCAAAGACAAAACTTTAGCTCAAGTAAGAAAATGTGCAAAGGTTTATCGTCAAACGATCATGGAAGAACACATAACACTTGTGCAGGAGCCAGGATGCAACTATTTGGGACATGTTTTCTCCGCTGTCCGGTACATCCGAAAATATCAAATCTTTCATTATTCAATTCCTAATAGAAAATTCAATCGCATTACAAGAAATTGAAGCTATTGGTTGTGACGGCACAGTCGTAAATACTGGCGTTAAGGGGGGTGTAATACGACTGTTAGAAGAACATCTTCAAATACCGCTTCAGTGGTTTGTATATCTGCTACATGCAAATGAACTACCCCTTCGACATCTTTTTCACCATCTAGATGGAGACACTTCTGGACCTAGAGGATTTTCAGGTCCTATTGGTAAGCAGTTATTACAATGCGACCAATTGCCAATCGTTGCGTTCAAACCAATTAAAGGTAATTCACCCACGATTACCGAAAGTATTTTGAAGGAGCTTAGTACAGATCAAAATTATTTGTATGAAATGTACCACGTAGTATCCAGTGGCCAGTGTACTACCAGTGTTACAGATCGAAAACCCGGACCCCTGGCACATTCAAGGTGGGTAACAACTGCCAATCGCATTCTTCGGCTCTATGTATCGAGTATCGTGCCACCGGTGAACTTAATCTCACTCACAGAATATATTATGAAGGTATACGCTCCAATGTGGTTCAGCATAAAATCCCAACCGACATGTAAATATGGTGCAAAACATCTTTTTAAAACCATTCAATTATCTCGGTACTTAAATAGCGAATTAAGGGCTGTAGTCGACGTTGTAATTCAACGAGCTGCATATTTCGGTCATTGGGAAAATATACTTTTAAGCATGATATCGGATGAACAACTCCATATTCGGGAACTTGGATTACGCCGCATCTTAAAAGCAAGAAGGTTTCCAGCGACAAAATCAAAAAACGTGAGAGTCTTCAAAATTTCTCCTATAAATTTTGATGCAAACGACTACTTTGAGTTAATTAATTGGCAAGAGTGTAACCTTACGGAACCACCTATCTTCTCTAGAGTTTCGAATGACGATCTGCGAGATTTTATTAAGAATCCGGACTTAGACCCTTTTAATATTGAGAAATATCACTGCCACACACAATGTGTAGAACGATGTGTCAGTTCTCAAGCTTGTGACGACTGAGATGGATTTATAAAAACGCGAGTTGATTCCAGAAAAACTATGCCTCACTTTAACACTAAATCAGAATACATCTTTAAATAGAATTGTTTTACCATATTTTTGTAATACTTCTATAATACACCACTTTAAATTTATAGTTTTTTTATTTTTATTTCAGTATTAAAAAAAAACGTTGGTGACATCACAGAGACAGAAGGAAAAGTTGGGCTATTTTGTTATAAAAAAATGTTGGAGAATATTTTTCTTAACTTAAATTTTTAATTGATTTGTAGAACCAAAACATATTTTAAACCGAATTTATTAATTTAACTTTTATAAGGTATTACCTTTCCGTTACAAAGAAAAATGCGCCTGTTAATGTATTTTTTCTAATTTTGAGTGCCGAGGGGGACAGAAAATATATTTTTAGTTCAACGCAATTTTACTAAAATATTAAATAGTGTGTTATTTAGGCAACTTTTGTGAGGCATTCCATTTTCGTCTCAAAATAAAAATTATTTTGTCTGTTAATATTTTTCCAAAATTTTTAATTGTCTTGGGGGAGGGGCAGAAGATATTTTTCAATTTCGACCAGATTTTACCAAATTACTTACCAGTTGATGGGGCAACTTTTGTGAGGTATTACTTTTCCATTGCAAAAAAAAATTTTGTTCGCCTGTTTCGATGCACCCTAATGGAGAGGCCTTTTAAAAGTGTAAACAATGTCGATATGGCGCACACACTTTGTTTTATTTAATTTTAAAAACATAAAGCGCTTATTAAGAACGTAATGTTACCATGCTATGCAATCATATTTCCATTTTCTACAAATTACTCGTCACTTCGAATATCGTCGAAAACTAAATATGAAATACTCGTAGGACCTGATTTGTAAACTGATTATCGTTATAACTTTTAAACGACTAGCAATTCGGAGTGTACGAAGTTTGAGGACGGAAGACCGAGCAAGTTCTACAAGCGTACATTAATGTTGTTCCTGAAGTTTGTGCTCCATTTGAATACCCTTCATTAAAAGTCAAAGTCGCTATCGTTATAGTTCTTGCGAGAGGCAACTAGTTCGGTTTTGTTCGTTTATGTATTGTCTGTTTAATGAAATTTTAGTTTGGCTTCCTATTCTAACTGCTTACTGGTCAATCCTTAATTACACTTTTAACTTAACGGATAATAATTAATCCTTGTTTTATTAAAATTTGGTTATTTTCTTTCGACGGTCATACTAATTAAAAATAGATTAGAAATATATGTAGAGAAGAATGTAGGAGAATACCAGGGAGGATTTCGCAAGAGAAGATCACAAACCGAATAAATTTTTTCGCTCGAATAAATCGCTATAAATACAACATTTCAGCACAAGTACTTTTCATTGATTACAAAGTCGCCTACGATATATAGACAGAAACAAATTAATAGGAACCCTAAAAGAATTTCAAGTGTCAGAAAAAATAGTAAGATTGGGAAAAATAACAATTATGTAACGTCGATATTTGATAACATCTAGTACACACATTTAATACAAGGTCAGGTTAGCTCTATGTCGAGAGAGATGTGGTAAGGTCAAATGCACAAAAAAACTACATAGTACGTCAAAATTTCAAACACAATTAGATATCATGAAATTATAATTTATCATTGGACGCCACCCCTATATTTTCAACTCGCAGGGGACGAGGATAAAAAAAATTTAAATTCAGTAATAAAAAGAAACATTAAAAATTATATTATTCCCAAAGGATACTAACATATTACTTCATATTGACTTTACTACAAACAAAACAACTTCATATCGTATTAAATCAAGAATTGGTTATTAAAAATAAATGAAACTATATTTCTTTCCCAAATTTAGAAATTTGTTTACATTTAAAGCATTTTAGTAGTTAATTAGTAACTAAACATATTAAGTCAAAACTTTAAACAAAATTAAAATATTTCACTATATTCTTGTCTCTGTGAATCCATAAATAATTCTTGCGTTGCTGATAGGGCTTAATAAAAAAAATAGGTACAACCTTATTTACCCAATCTCTTGGAACCAGGAAAAAAGGGATATACTCTGCTTCTTCTCATCCGTTGGTTATCTAATCAAATATTTACTAATAGGAATCCATTTATATTATAAGTAATTATTGGAAACCATATATAGCGAAGTATTGGACCATAGGAAACTGTCTCAGGTAACTTAACATAATCAATGAACTTTAACCTCCCGGAAAGAGTCTGAAAATAATTATTCATCTGAAATATAGACAAGAAAAGGCTTTTCTTTATAGCTTACCCATCGAGCAAAAAGACAATAGAGGGAATGTAAAGGTATTGGGGGCAAACATATTGTTAGACAAGAAGTGCGATCTTTAGAGGCCACATTAAACAAGGAAGAGAGTCTCTCTCCTTGTTTGACATCAAATTTAGTTGGGTTATGTTATTGTTTGTCCCAAATGTCACATGAAATCTTATTTATATTGAAGTTTTTTAACAATTGTGTCGCATTTTAGACTCTTATCATTAATAATTAATTAAAACTTTCTCGTCTAAGACACATTCTGAAAAATATTATATAGCTACTGTTGATAAGTGTCGGAAAATTTAAATTTCGCGCATTCGCATTTCCGGATATGTCCGCCATCAGAGGCCACTTTTTTGGTCTCCTTTTCATAACGATTAGATTCCCTCTTTTGTCTTATTGCTCGATCAGCTTACCTCTAACCTAGAGACTCACTTCTAAAACACGTCCTATCGGGTGGACGTTTGTAACAGGAAAGGAAGCGACGCTATTTCAACGGTTTTGAATTGGGGGCGTGATTGACAAGTTAATATCGTTTTCATCTATCGGATATGTTGAGAATTACCGTAGAAACCTTGAGTCGAATACAAGCACCTGACAGATAGGTGGGGTTAGTAGTTTTATTTAAAAAAAAATAATCAAATTTATAATGAATTTTCTAAAACTTTTGAAACGGTTACAATTAGACAACCCACTTGTGCTGTGAAATGCAACGGTACAGTCTCAGAAGAATTAGAAGTGAAAAAAGGTGTTCGCCAAGGAAACCCGTTGTCCACATTGCTATTCAATACAGTTCTAGAACAAATTGTAAGGGTAAGTGGGATTAGGTCCGGCACTATTTTATACAAAGAGCACCAATGCTTAGTACACGTTGATGATATGGTTCTCATTGCAAGAAATGAAAAAAGGCAAGTATAGCAAAAATATTGATTCAGGAAAACTCTAAAATGGGACTGAAAGTTAATATTAATAAATCCAAGTACATGGATATCTCGTGTAAAAAAGGAATAAATATCAGGGGCTCGTTTAAATTGGAGGAGGAGGGTAGACCTGTTGCAGAATTTGAGAAGATGGTGAATATATGTACTTAGGTACTATTATTGATCAGACATGTAAGGAAGAAACTGTTTTGAACCTAAAACTAACCAAGAGCAACAGATGTGCTGGAGCCATGCGCAAAATAATTAAGGCCAAAGATATGATATATCTCGTTATACAAAAATAAGAGTATACAGCATTATAATTTGACCCACTCTGATTATGAAGAAAACCACACAGAACAGATTGGAAGCATGGAGAGGAAGCGTGGAAAAGTAGTAGAGGGAGAATGGAGAAGACGAACTAATGCAAAAGTGTACCAATTATATGCTAACTCTAACAAAAGTGGTGAAAAAATGTAGACTAGAATGGCTCGAACATCTAGAAAGAATGCAAGTCTATTCAAGACTTGCCAGACTCCAAAAGTTTGGAGAGTACCTGATGGCAAAAAAAAGAGAGAAAGACCAAGAAAGAAATGGAGATATGTAGTAATGGAAGATATCAGAGAGATGGGAATCAGAGATTGGAAGCTGATAGCTAAGAACAGAAAACGATAGAATCGTTCTTCTGCGGTATTTCAACTCTGCTGCTTGAATTCTGTTTTGATGCTTTTTGTGTAGTATCAAATTTTCTGCTCCATACGTCACTGTAGGTCTATATATTGTTTTGTATATTGTCATCTTGGTCTTTGTTGATATTTCTTTTTTATTAAGTATTTCCATTCTATTGTTAAGATCGTCCTCGATGTCTCCTTTTTTGTTGATTACTGTTTCTCAGTAGTATGAATTTATCTGTGTTATTTTTTGTTGGTCTATCATTATTTCTATTTGATCTTCCGTCCCTTGTTTCCTTGATATTTTCATTATCTGAGTCTTCTCTTTTAAGTCTTCGCGTTTAAGTTGTATTTGCTTGCTTCTAGGTTCCATTTCTCTAAGTTGTATTTTAGTTTTTCTGCTGTTTCCGCAATTAATACTATGTCGTCTGCAAATATACACATTTCAGTGTTTATAATTTGCATTCTGTTCCAACCGATGCAGTATTTCTTAAATTTTTTCTTACATTCTTTCACTATCTCATCTATTACATTTATGAATAGCACTGGGCTGAGACTTCCCCCTTGTATAACTCATTGAATGGTTTCAAATGGTTCTGGATGTATATTTAACATTCTTACTGTGTTTGTTGTTTTCATGTATATACTCTTTGTTGCTTCTATCAGTTTTTCACTTACTTGCCTTCTTCTTTAGGCTTTCCTATATATCTTTTCTTTTGACTGAGTCGAATGTTTTTTCCATGTCTATAAAGCTTAGATATATTTCTCTATTTTTTTAAGGCTTTTTCTATTACTTGTTGCATAGTAAATATATGGTCTTGTGTGTCCTTTCCTGAATCCACTTTGTACGTCCTCTAAGTTATGTTCTATTTCTTTTATGATTTTTCTTTTTATTATGGTTTCGTACACTTTTGCTGCTACACATAGTAGTGATATACCTCTATAGTTCTTACAGTCTCTTGTGTTTCCTTTCTTGTATATAGGTATAATTACTGCATTTGTCCATTCTCTGGGTATTAGTTTTCTCTTCCATATTAGGTTATATACGTATAACAATTTTTCTTTTGCTTTTACTCCTGTATATTTCATCATTTCTGGTGCTACTTCATCGCTTACGTTTTCTCTGCTGTTGTCTTCCATTTTTTCTCCGATTTTTTCACAACTTTTCTTTTTCTATTTGTTAACTATCTCTTTAACTTTTGTTCTTTGTCTCTTATAATTTTCATATTTTGGTTGTGCTTTGTCTTGTATGTATTCTTTTCATAATGTCTTCTTTTCTTTTATTTATCTTTTCACTTCATCGTTTTACCAAGATGTACGTTTCCCTCTGTTGTTATTTCTTGTAGTTCCACATATAGATTTAGCGTTTTTATCATTGCATATTTAAATTTTCCCCATTCTTTTTCTATTGTTTCTGTTATTTCATGTTCATGGTCCATCTCTTTCACTAGCCCTTTCTAGTATCTTGTTTTTATTGTTTCTCTCCTTAGTTTATAAATTTTTATTATTTTTTTGTGTTTTCCGTTTATGTTCTCATTTCTTTTAATTTGTTTTCTTTTGCCTTTGAACGTGGTTTCTAGTAGATAGTGGTCACTACCAATTTCATAACTCCTTTTCACCATTACGTCTCTCATCCAGTTCTTCTCTGTTTTTTGCACTATAGTATAGTCTATAATTGATTGTTCATCTCTTGATTAAACTTCTCTTGTGATCTTGTGTAACCTTTTTTGTTGGAAGTGTGGGTTCATAATTACCAGGTTATTGTCTAGACAGAATTCGAGTAGTAATTTTCCATTTTTGTTTATTTCTTCCTCCCCATATGGTCCGATGACATTGTTCCATTTTTCTGCTTCTTTCCCCACTCTACTGTTCATGTCTCCTGTAATCACAATTTTCTCTGTAGAATCATTTATCACTTCGTGTAATTTGTCGCATTCTTTTCATTTTTTGTTGCGTCTTCATCTGGTCCATAGCATATGATTAGGTTTGTATTGGTTTCCTCTGTATCTATATTTATGTCTACTCTTAGTATACGTTCGTTGTAATATATCCAATTTTTTATTTTGTTCATACTGTCCTTCTTTATCATGCACGCTACTTCTGCCTGAGCTCTCTTCGTTTCTTCCACTCCACTGTATATTAGTAACATTTCGTTTTCTAATATTATTGATCCTTTTTTTTTGTCTCTTTTATAGCTACTATTTCAGTGTTCTTATCTCTAATTTCTTCCCCCAGTTCTATTTCCTTCCTTATAGATATTACATTCCATTTTATACCTTCTTACAAAAACGTATTTAAATTATGTTTTAAATTAAATTAAATTAAAGTCTTTATTTTTAACGTGTTTGTACTAATTTCTCCTAAAAAACCTATCCAATTATATTTCATATCTAAGCAAAAATTTATTGTCATATTAAAACTATAAACAATAAAACGATGCGAATTCGTTTAATTCCGTATCGCAGTTAATCGACGACTTTCAGCATCATTTTGAGATCTTTTCGCAATAGGAAAAATATGGAAAGCTCTGTGATTTTTTAAAATCAATTGTAAGACAATTCCTTTAAGCATTTTCCACTTTCTTCGTAAAACACGTATTTTCCATTTACAAACTTCTTATATTTCCACGGTATAGTCGATTCTTTTTAGAACTAATCACCTCGAGTCCATATAAATTCAGATTGTGTAACCAGAAGACCCCAAAGGGGAAATGTGTTAAAAGGAAAACTTCCTTTTGGTCAGATTTATATCAGGAGCGAAATACGAGAGGGTTGGTGGAAACATGTGGAGGGTCGGCCCTCGACTGAGATAATATTAGGTCATTGAAGTTTTATCTGTTTGAATTTATTCGATCAAATGGTGATTGTTGTAAAGTAACAAAAGATTAGAGGCTTTTTCATTAGGATTTGTGAGTGGAGGGTTTTTGTGTTTGGTATTTTGTATTGTTTTTCAGTATAATGTGTGCTGGGAATAAAATAAAATGATAAGTGGTTTTCATAATGGATATAAAATATAAAGCTTTCAATTGTTTCAGGAAAAATAAATAATATTAAATATAGAACAGTGGAATTATTTACTTAACGAAAATTACACTGAGGAACACATTTTTTGTTGAGTTAGATCTGACGCTTGTCTTCGACTAATTTTTGTCGTCTGAATCTGAGAATAACCTCAGATTTTGCCTACCACGTCAACTTTTTAAACTACAGGATGTCTTCAGGAATTATGTATATAATATATATATATATATATATATATATATATATATATATATATATATATATATATATATATATATATCGGTTTTAAAACGTTCTCCTACGTCTTCCGATGCCTACAATTCTCTTTCTCTTTGTTTCGGGAGTCGTTCTTCGGACATTCTTTGTACGTGTCCATACCATCTAAGCTGTTTGGTACTAATGTCATCAACTATTGTGTGTTTCACATTCATTATTTCCCTAATTCTGTTGTTGGTTACCTTTTCTAATCTTGATTTTCCTGCTGAGCGCCTCCAGAAATCCATTTCTGTTGCTTCAAGTTTTCTCTTGTATCTTTCTTTTATTTGCCATACTTCACTGCTGTAAGTGATTATACTCTTAACAATTGTATTGTATATTCAATGTTTGTTGTTGTTTGATATTGCCTGGTCCCACAGTATGCTATTGAGAAGGGTAATTGCTTTTCTTCCCTGGTTGTTTCTTTCTTCTATCGTCCGGTCTACGTTTCCTTCTTGTGTGATGGTCATACCCAGGTATTTATATGCGTCGCAATGTTTAATAATTTCGCCATTCCCCAGTGTAAGGTCCTGCTGTGTCCCACCGATACACATATATTCGGTCTTTTTTATGTTTATTTCCAAACCACCTTTTTTGTACTCCTCTATTAATTTCCTTGTCATATATTCTATATCATCGTAGTCTTGAGCTAGTACAAGTTGGTCTTCTGCAAATGACAAAGTGTATATTGTATTGTTGTTGATCGGTAATCCCATGTTTTTGCATTTGCGTTTCCAAAGTTTTAGAGTTTGCTCGAGGTAGATCTTAAATAATGTGGGTGAAAGGCAGCACCCTTGTTTTAGGCCTTTGCTAATTTGGAATCCTCTCGATAGTCCGCTTCCAACTTTCACCCTTGCTGCAGTTTTGGTTTACAATTGTTTCGTCGCTGTTATTAAATTTGCGCTTATATTGGTTTCCTCTAATGCTTCCCATAGTTTGTTTTGTGGGATGCTATCATACGCTTTTCTCAAGTCCACATATAACAGATGCACCTCCTGGTTGACGGCCAGTTTCTTCTCAATAATCTGTGTAATACAAAACAGATGGTCTACCGTAGATCTCCCTGCCCGGAATCCTGCCTGTTCTTCAGCTTCTATATCTTTATATTCGTTTTCGATTTTATTTTTAATCAGTTTTCCGTATATTCGGCTGATCGAGTTCGTTACAGCGATGCCCCTGTAGTTGTCACATTGATCCCGTCTCCTTTTTTATGTATGGTGGATATCCATGATGTCTTCCATTCTTCTGGGATTTCCGCTCCGTTGATGTATCTTTGAAAGAGTTTAGCCAGGTTTTCATATAATTTTGTTGTGCCATATTTTATTAGTTCAGCTGGTATGTTCCCTGGTCCTGGTGCTTTGTTATTTTTTAAAGACTTACATACTTCTTCTACTTCTTTTGTTGTTATTCGTAATGGTGAGGCTAAGATATTTACGTTGCTGGTATCACTGTCATTTAAAAATTCCGCTCTGTCCTCATTTAGAAGTTTTTTAAAATATTTGTCCCATTTTTTCTTTTCTTTTCCTGTCGTAGCGATTTTAATACTTTCCAACTTTCTGTACTTCTCCGTCCTCCTAAATGTGTGTTAATGCTCCTAAATGTATATAATGAAACATAAAATAAAAACGTACCAAATTTACAGTTTACAAAACATTTAATGTAAGTTAAATCGAGTTCATACAAATAAAATTGTTTAATTAATGGACAGTACTTACAAATTAAGACAAACATTTTCGTTTATAGCTTTTTCTGAAGTGTTCGGTTTGTGTACATTCGCGCTTGATTCTTCAACAATAGTCAGCCATCATATGTACGTCCTGTCGTACGGCCGTAGCATCCTCTCCGTTATCCGGAGTTCCTGGACGCTCAGCAGCCGCCGCTCTTGAAGATGATCTCGTATTACGATGATCCATCTTCGTATAGGAGTTGGTACAGATACCGGCTTATTCGTGTAAGAAGCTCTATCGAGCCTCTGCAACAAGCGAGGTGACACCGGCAAACAGAACTCTCTAACCGTTCAAAATTTCTTACAATGATAAATATATTTCTTACACGACAATATGTACTAGAGTTCTGCTGCGTGGTATATGCCTCAAAATTGCAGAGATGTCGGTTTCCTTCTTATCAGGAATCGCCACGTTCTGTCTCCTAGAAAGAGGCACAAAAATGCCCGTTGTATCGGCTATGCAATAGCCCGTCGCTTTGTACACTACCTTTTGCACTATCAGTTTTACCAGTGTTTACTAATTACTGAAAAATGCATAAGGTTCAAAGTGTCGAAGCGTCGTCGTGGCTTGACTCGGAGCGGTGAAATCGAATATAAGTCTCCGTCAAGACTTCTCGTTTTTACCGTCGTTGTCCGATAAATCGTCGGTGTCAGTTCGACGCAATTTGTAATAGTTCCAAAACTACTGTTTTTCTATTTCAAAAAGCGTATGTTTCTGACAGGGAGCGATTCTACGGCTGATACTCGGTTTTTCGTGCACTGTGATATAGTAACAGACGACGAATGATGCCTTAGGATATCCTCGACGTCTGGACTGGAAATAAACGCTGATCTTCGAAGTCGGTGTAATCGTTAAGATTCGACGTAAGGACGATCTTGGTTATTTGGATTAATAATGAAACAACAGTTTTACTAGGAAGCACAACTAACCAACAAGGTCTAGTAGGGCTCGAAGTGTCTGACGACTGAAGTCCCGATCGCAAGCAGCAAGCAATTTGATTGAACCCAGCCTATGAGACATGTTCACCCAGGTAGTACGATCGGGTGTAACAATTCATTGGAGCAAGGTGTTTTAATTCGTGTTTAAAAACAGGAATCACCCCACCGTGCTCCAATGCTCTAGACCATCCCTTTCCCCCCTATAGCAATCTGATTCGCTATAGAGGCACAACAATCAGCCAAGTGCTCTTCATGTGGAGGTCCTGGGTAATTGAACCCCAACATGGTTTCCTAACCGTATGTGAAAACTCAGGACAGCGCATCTCCGCTTTATTCCTGTTTATCTTAATGTAGCTTATCCGCGAACTAAAATTGCTTACTTGGGCCTCAAGTCTCCGCTCTGAGTCCCGGCTCAGCTCGGCGACTTAGTGATCAAGGGGGTTGGGCCCTACGTGCCCGGGTTTTGGGGTTTTTGTTAGTTTTTTTTGGTGGCCGAAGCCGGTTTTTGTTAGTGTTTTTTAATTTTTTTGGTGGACGAGGCCGTTTTTTGTGTTTTTTATGATTTTTTTTGTAGGTTGCCTGTGAAAAGAAAAGTCATAATTAGTACATAGTCTACACTATAATAAAGAAAATATTTAAATATTATACATTACCACAATGTAGACTGCATCCTAGTGTGAGCAACAGGGCCCACTGTGAATGAGGCGATTTGCGATATTCTGGGTGATTTGAGCTACGAACTGTCTTCTTTATGTGTGTGTGTTTTGATTAGATTTTCTTCTCACTCTGGGCTTTTTGTAATATTTTGTCCCTATTGGGGGGTTTTTTATTTTTCCCTCTGGTTTTGCGTTAGTCTAATATTTGTTGTTTTGGTCTTTTGTGCTTCCATCTGTGGAAAGCGTCATACCTCATTATCTCTCGTAGGATGAAGTCCCGATCGGAACGTGCGCTGCTCTTTTATACGTTTAGTAATTGAGGACTCGCAGCGCTCTTCCGCAGAGAGGCCAATGACAGCGAAGTTAATAACGAGCGCTGTGATCGGCCGGCCAAAGTAACAATCTTTTGTCGAGATTGTGTATTTTGGCGACAGTCCCATCTACATTGACACCGTGCTTCCATGACCTGCAAATCTTGATGGAAACTCTCATCCTACTCATCACTCACCGCACCAAGATTGTCTGGGAAATTAGCAAGGTGTTTATGTAAAAAATGCAATTTGTAACCTCGGAAACCTCTTTTGGATGGTGCTAGAAAGGTCACCAATGAAGACACTGCGGACGGCAGCCAGATGGTTGGTGGAGAGCGAGTCGTGGGTTCGAAACTAGCTGTTGGAACCGGGAATGGGTGCAACGTATGAAATAAATAAAGATAAGACAAGATAAGATAGATGAGAAAAGATACAGAAATAATAAAAATATGGATGGGTAAAATTACCAAAGATACGATAAGATAGGAACAGGGCGCCACTCAATTTTTTGGGTTAAGGAGAAAATTAAGAAACCTTAGAAAAGAAAAGAGATAAGGAAAGATATTTAGGTTCAGAGATCAAGCCCAAGGAAAAATACCAACAGTTAATTATCAAATAAATTTTGTCAACACATTGTATAAACAAATAATAAATATATTAGGTATTACACTTACTTACCTACGAAACTTAATCAGCCTGACCTTTCTACTGGTCAAAGGCATAAAAATAATTAAAGGTAAAAAGCAAATCTTCAGAGTTACTATTTTCTCAAGGAACTTGTTAGGAGCCGACAAATAAAATACATACATAAAACAATAACAATATATTCAACAACAAAATTATGGCGCTGCTGAATGCAACACAAGTAATAAAAATACACCAACCAACACAAAAGATAACAAAAATTAATCATTTCTAAATTTACAAAAATACAAAAAGGTTACAGAAATGAAAACATAAAAATTTAACCAAACCGCACTTGGTTAAGTCGATTAACTATCTCGCACTATGATTTATTGAGAAACTGAGACTTAAATGTTCATAATTATTACTTATTGAAATTTCTTGAATCTATTGAAATATTCCTTAAATTGAATGCAAAAATCAGCTGTCGACAGGTGAAGACATGGATGAACTGTAGATACGTCCAGATAATGCAGGATGATATGATACCATACCATATAACTTGCCCAGATAATTGGAGATACTAAGATTATGGTAACTTACAGTAATTCCTGATGACTGCTGGCTAGGTACTTCACTGAAGCTGTATACTGTACTTAATACTTTACTTGTATCAAACACTGACTTTAATTAACATTAAAGGTACTCAATAACTTTATTTAATCTAATATAGCATAAAAAAACTCAAATTAAAGTGTATACACACTTACAAAACAAATCATAGACGGTAAGATAACAAGCGTCTTTCCTCAAAGAAAGCCCACTCCTAAGTCTCACCAGATATCAGCATTTACTCAACAACGGCCCACCGAGGAGTAAAAAAGGTTCTTCTAAAATTTTACCAAACTTAAATCAAAAAAGAAGAAGGGATATCTCCCTTTTAAAAATAGTAGGTTAGCCTGTATGTAGTTCTGAGAAGGTAAAAATATTCTAATCGACATCGAAAAGTTTGAGGTATTTACGGTAGGTACTAGTAATTGGACGTGACCAAATATACAATCCTTTGGATTATGTTATTGTCAAAAGATTACTATACGTGCCTTAGACGAAAATTGCCAATTTATGAAAAAGAACCCGCATACCGAACAGCATTAGTTCTTTTCATACTCGGGATTAAGAAGGAAAAGATTAACAACCTTTTTTAATTAGGGAAATTCCGTGTTATTTTGGTAGGTAAATTCTTCCATCATCATTTCTAATCGTACACACGATCAGCGGCGTATCATCCACATGGGTAAAAGGAATAAAAATAATTAATATTTTAATTATATAAAAAAAATGTTACAACATTATTGCTTATGTTGCAACCTAGCTTTTGGAAGCTCTCCAACAGTTACTGGACACTGTCAGCGTAATTTAATGCTCGTGTATTTCCAAGAAAGCTTTTAACAATGTTTTTGAATGCCAACCATGCATTCTTTTCGATTTCTGACATTGCTGCCACGAAATGTTTATCTGCAAGAAGTTGCCGAATCTGTAGACCATCAAAAATACCGGCCTTTATCTTTTTAAATGACAGTCTAAGAACTTTTGACATGAGATACTCTAAACAGTCTCCTTCAGTTGGCAAAGCTTTAATAAAGTGCATCCTGAGACCCAATTTTATATGCAGATTTGGAAATATAATATTCTGTCTGTCGACAAGTGACCGATGTAAAATGTGTGGATCACCAGGTCCGGTCTTAGCGGCTAATTCGATTGCACTCAATGTTGCGCATATCTCTGCTGTCCCTCATACACAAAAAGCAGGGATACTTTTTGTATCAACGTTCATGACCAAGTAGGAAGCAGATCATTTTAAGGTCAACACAAATGATCCATTGGTGCATGTGATATTGCAAGAGATCAATGACTTTCTTTATGTCGTCATATTCTTCACGCAAACAAACTGAATGGCCAATTGCAACTGGACCAAGTCAATTTCAATTGTGGAGGAGAAGACATTTCAATCTCCGCTTTGAGCTATCTATAAAGAGTTGCCAGTCAACTGCGTTATAGTTTAAAATTCCCAATTCTTCCATTAAACCACTTATATTATGTAGTTTTTCTCATTGAGTCGTGATGCTAAGAGCTTTAAAGCTTTTTGGATAGTCCCAAATCTTGTACCAAATCATTTAGCTCTTGTAGCTCGAATTACTTACTCTTCAATTTCAATATCTTCATCGTTGAAGTCGCTTTCATCTACACCATATCTGTATTACCCTTCTTTCAAAGAGAAAAGTTCATTGAAAACTGGCACGGGGATTTCGGCTGAATGCGGCACTGGGCGTATAGCTGACGGTAAACTAGGATACTTTATCTTACATTTGTTTTTCTTGTTATATCCTGATGTTGTCACTATACGAATGTAACATTCACTTGAATGATCTTTGGGCTTGCGCCAAATCATAGGTATACCAAATGGAAGTTTGTTCGTCAAGATGAACCGACATACAACGTTTCACCACAGTATAACAGACATAATAATGACTGACTGCTCAAAGGCATTTGATATGGTTGACAATGGCATTCTTTTATCGAGATTGAATGAGTTTGGTTTTTCGCATGATGCTTGTACATTTATAAAATCGTATGTGGAATCAAGGTTTCAACGAGTCAAAATTGGTAGGTGTTTATCAGATAAATTTCAGGCTACATCTGGTGTCCCCCAAGGGAGCAACTTAGGGCCTTTGTTTTTCTTAATTTTTGTCAACTCACTACCACAATCTCTTAAATTTTCTTCTAGTCTGATCTATGCTGATGATTTTAAGCTTTTTAAGACTATACATACTTCAAATGATTGTCAGTTACTACAGGAGGACCTGACCTCAGTTGTGGAATGGTTTAGGGACAACAATATGATCTTGAATATTACGAAGTGTGGAGTCATATCCTTTACTCGCAAAATTGATTACATTGAAAATAATTATAGAATTGACAATTGTGTAGTATCTAGGAAAACCAAATGTAAAGATCTGGGAATATACCTACAGGCTAACATGAAATTTAATGAACACTATATAAATATTGTTAATAAGGCCTACAAAATATTGAGATTTGTAATAAGAAATTATAAACACTTTAGTATAAACACAACCATTAGACTATATAACGCTTTAGTCAGACCAAACTTCGAATATGCATCAGTGGTATGGACTCCTGAAGCCAAAGTTCATATTAATCATATATAAAAGGTACAAAAAAGATTTCTAAGGTATTTATACCTTAAGAAATACAATGTGTATACTCACCTTACGCCATCAAAAGAGTTGCTTCAAATATTTGGCTTGCAGTCATTAGAGCAAAGAAGAAACATGTATTGCGTTGTGTTTATTCATAATATCATTAACAAAGTTAAATATAAGCCATGTGGTTTGATAAACTTTATTAGGTTTCATGTGCCAAAGGTCAACCTAAGGGTAAACAGTAATGACCTATTTTCTTGTAGTCCTTATAATTTAGGTGCAATAATAAACTATATGCAATATCAGTGCCATGAGTTAATAAAGATCTGTGATATAGACCTCTTTACCTGTAGTGTAAGGGATATTAAAAAATGTTATAAATAAGTATGATAAGTAATGGACTCAATTTTTAAAATTTTTTTTTACTTGTGTCTTTTTATTAATGTGTTTTATTTTGTGTGTTTTTATTTTGTACTTGTGTGTATATTGTATTTTTTGTGTGTATATTGTTATACCAAGTAATGAGCACTCTTACATGTAATTACTATCTAGGTGGTGTTTGTAAGTTTTAATAAATAAATAACTGAAGTGAACAGGCAAGTGACAGGTCTAGATCAATTGCAATTATCAGAGCATCTTTTCACCACCAACATGCGCCCCACCCTCATAGAAAACGAATGTAACGTGATAGAAGAAAACTAAAAACAGTTTTGAAACCAGCATGCCTAATTATATAGAAAACAGCTAAAAAATATAACTCGACAGAAATTCAGTTTCAAATTATTCCCTAGTGTTATTTTTGTTATAAAAAATTTATAAATCCACATTATATTTTTGTAAAGTGTTTTCTATGTTTGTTGTACATAAGGGAATCTTCAAAGTCATCTAAAGCTGAGTTGTCAACTTTTTTTTGTTTCAAAATTATCTGTCTAGCCTGAAATTCGGTTTTTTTATCACAGTAAATATGAGTCAACTAAGTACTTTTAAAATGTCTTTGGGTCAGAGACAGAAACGACCATTCAAACCTTTGACTGCACAGGAGAATGCAGATGAAGTAGAAGTTACATATATCCCTCATTATATTGATGAAATTACTAATTACGAAGACCTAGATGATAACCTCATTCAAGAAAATAATATTGATGCAGAAATTGCTAGAACATATGAAATATAAGTTCCGACAGCAAGTGATTCTGAAGAAGATGATATCCCATCAATCAAAATACCACAATCAAATCACCATCAAAATAAATCGAAAATTTTACCAAAATGGGAAAAAAAACACCACTCCAGCATTCTCGACTCATTCTAAAAGTAATAAAAATTGTTTATTAGAGAACATCAAAGCCAGACATGAAGGAAAGTAACCCATCGAAATATTTTCATTATTTTTCGATGATGAATTCACAAACCAGATTATACACTTTTCAAATAAAATCTGTAAACTAATTTTCGAAACCAAATTCAGATTTTTGCTTTAATCTGTGCCTTCTAAGAATTGCAAGGCAAAACAGACGTTGATAAAGATGTTATTAGAGACATGGGGAATCTAAAAATTGCACTCCACAACATATCTCCTCAACCAAGGAAAAATACTTGGCGAATTGGTTCCTAGTACTCGTACAGAGTATATTCTTGATATAAAAAAATGATATAAATATTGTTTTAGTAAAATTTGAGGAAAAAAATGTATAGACAAAAAATTAAATTGTGACCATAAATTATTATTAAACAAAAACGCAAGTTAAGAATATGAGTACTTTTTCATCTATTCGTTATCTAGTAACCCACACTTGTCTTAAAAGCTTCAGATATCTGCGAAAAAATGTTCGATCTTTTTTTTAACCAGTTAACTACAAGAAGAAGAAGAATTTGCTAAGACCCTGTATATCTAAACATAATTAATAAGTAAGATATGTAATTTGGATATGTAGTGTTAAATATTTTTTTATATTACACGCCCAATAATAATCCTACATTTTGAAAGCTCGTCTTTGTTTTGCTTGTCAAAAATAACATTTATCTTTTTTGAGATACTTGATATAAAACTGAATCCAGTTTATTTGTTAACTTTTAGATACCTTACTAAAGATCCCAAAGAAAAGATAAAACTAAATAGAAAAAAGTACAATGAGCCGAATTCTACAGAGACCTTCAGTAAATAAACCTTCTTTATATATATGAAGTCGAGCTATTTGCCGTCTAAGCCACATATACACATTGGCCTTTCCCAATGAATGTAGGTATAAAACATACAATAAGAAAATTCCTTCTGAGAGCAAATAAAGTCACTTTTCGTTTCCACAAACTATAACTTTATTATATCTCCGTGAAAGGCTAAAATCGAGGAAAAAATCTAATATAACTTCTGGTGCTGGTGTGCATTATGTTAGCGATTAGGCCGGTTCTTGAAGAAAAAGGAAAAGAACATACTGTTTTTGTACGCCATATGAAATTCTATAAAAGGTTAAAAATAAATACCTATGTATATAAATATAAACAACTGGACAAAATTAACGCACCACTCATATTTTTTTCAATAATCCTTATTTATTGATAATTTACTGTACGACAAGTTGCCATTATCCCATGCGATAATGAACATAGGGTTAAATGGAATAATTCAAATGTAGTCCTAAAAGAATAACACGCGTAGGATAATGAACATAGGGTTCAATGGAATAATTCAAATGTAGTCCTAAAATAAACGGATGGTAAAAAAAGAAAAATCAAAGAAGCGGCTCTAATTATGCTAAATGAGACCAATTGTGTCGCAAATTCCTCGGCAGAATGTAGTAGGATCTGGTTACCAATATTGAAAGAGGAAGTTATTAATAAGAAAATACCAGTATTAGTAAGTCAGTAACATATAGAGGATACATCATTTATGTTTTTTAAATAACGTAACATATAAAATCAGAATTTTGATGTTTGTTGAAGATAAACTAAATTCACGAACAAATACTTACAATGTCGGGATAGTATTATGAGGTTTTTTTCCTGGTTTTTCCCTCTTAATTTACTATGGAATCACTAACAGGAGAATTTTACTGTCATTATGTCATGTGTTTGTCTTTTTAAAGACGAATTACATGCTATCATTTTTTTCTGACGGATATTCTCAAGTTAAAGTTAATTTCATGTAATCGAATGAACTATCTTATAAGTAAAGTCGTCCCAGGAGCGCAACTCAACAATATTGGCAATATCATTTTAAAGTCGTCTACTTTAAAATGCATAATGTATGTCTGAATTGTCAATATAAATGAGTCAGATAAAATTAAATTACTAGAATTTTTCACTATGTAACAAAAACAAAATTTTGTTTAATTTACTGTTTGTATTTTGAGAACGATTTCCGAATTGGAAATTGAAACGTCAATAAACGTATTTTTATCTTTAATTGTGGCTTATTCCTAGTTAAATAGTAATTAATTTACAATGCCACAAGAAAATAGCTTCAGAACAACATTAATCATTTTTATTATATAATTTGTATAGTTTTATTTTTTTTTTTCTAGGTTAGTATCTTCTTTTACTTCGTCACGTCATTGTTGGAAGTGCAAAGTAAGTTTTTTTAAAAGTTACACTAATATAAACGCTTCTTTATATTTATTTATTTTCTAACGATAATAGTTTTATGATAGTTAATTTAAAGGTTCCGTTACATAAAATTTTTTAAGTAGTTTTTAGTCACTCATCGTTTGTAGTTCCGTAGTCATTTAATTAAAATCTTTCTACAAAATTTGATGTTTTATGGATATACACAAAAAAACGTAATATCTTAGGTTGAAATGGCCTCTTCATAGTTATACACTGAGCATTCTAAGGTGGTATGTTATATGGTCTTATTAATAGGCGAGACAGTGAAACATTAAACCTACAAATTTTTTACACTTAGATGGATCTCAATAAAACTTCTTGCATTCGATTCGTAAGAGCGTCAGGAAATTTTTTTAACTAAAATAAGTATTTTCCAAACAGAATAAAAGATAAAAGGTTGTAATTCGGAAATAATTAACGGAAATGAGTTCAATATTATTACTCGAGGGTTTTTGGGATCTCTGAAAACAAATATAATGACGACGATGGTCTCCGATATACCTAGTGCACCTTGGCCTCGTCTTCTGGAATTTTGTAGAAATTCAATAAAAAATTTAAAGCAAACTCATTACCCGGGAGTTTTTGGGGTCGCAGATCACGAATAGCATGACGGTGATGGACTCAAACGCACTTTGATGCATCATTTACAGTAAGCAAGGCACATACTGGACACCAGTTACCTCGGAGACCATCGCAGATATGATATTAGTGTTCAGCGACCCCAAAACCTTTGAGTAATGTAATGTAATTGTAATATTGTTTCATATTTTTAAAAAACTCTAATATACGAGGACTGTCCTGTGCATCAGATGCCTAGCACACCTTTGCCGATATGATATTAGTGTCCAGAGACTCCAAAACTCTTAAGTTAACATTTTGCAATGATTTTGTATCGAATTTCCAGAAAACTCAAGGAGACGAGGCCCATGTGCACCAGGTGCCTCGGAGACCATAGCCGTTATGATATTCGTATTAAGAGATCCCAAAAAACCTTAAAGTAGTAATATTGAACTCATGTCCGTCAATTATCTTCCAATTACAAATTTATCATTTTTCATCACTTCGAAATGCTCGTTGAAATATGCATTTTACTTGTTCAATAATGTAGTTTTCATTTCCACGTTATCACTTTAGTTTACAAAATTTCATTAGATTTTAGAATTTGTTAGTACTATCAACTTATTTATGCAACCGTTAGACTAGAATTCCGGCAATTCCCTTCGAACAGGCGAGAAGGTCATCCGGGCTGGTTTTCATTCGACCTTCTTCTGGAAACTTCGAATCATAGGAGATCCGTCAGTTTTTACCTGAAGTTTCTGCCGGCTCGTGTATGATTTAGAAAAGACGAATGGGTTAGAAATAATATGTTTAAAGGTATGAGTCATATTTATCGTAATATTGTCCCCGCTCTTAAAAGATGGTTCCTCCTGGAACCTTGTCGGGACTGGAACTGGAACGGTATGCTGGTATCAGCAAATGGACCCTCTTTTACAACTTCCAGTTGTATAAAAATGACAAGAGACGGTTTTCTCTCCGCACCAGTAACTATGCGGATTATGTGAATTGAAACACCTGGACTTCGGTGTCTTTAAAGATCTCCACCATATTTCGGATAACCCTACAATCTAATTGGCGGCACTACAACTTTGGCATGGCTAACTTTTGCACGTCGGACTCTAGTACGTGCTTGCTCAATTGAAGTAAGGCTTCCCATACATCTCGGTAGGTAGGTTGATCACGGGCAATGCCTTTTATTACCAGGTAGAAAAGGTAACGTGATACATCTTGGAGTTTCAAGGCTGTCACGGAGATGGCACTTGGCACTGAAGTTCTGCAACTCGACCGAACTTCCTTCGAGAGACGGATGCCAACGCGGGTGCATCTTTGATACTGGCCGGGGTGGTAAGGGCCAGTGAGCAGTCATCGGGAAGCGCGAGTAGATCTTGCCTTTATTCAGTGGTAAGCTAGTTCTTGGTGGATAATCTTTCCTACTGAGTCATGGCGTTCTGTATAATCAGTACCGATAAACGCCGGGCAGCCCCCGGTATGATGTTGGATAGTTTTTTGGACTTGGCATCCATATCGGCATTTGTCATTTTGGACTTGAGAATCTTTAACAATATATTTCAGGTAAGTTTTTTGTTGGAATAACCTGATCATGAGTGGCAAGTAGGAAACCCTCAGTCTCGGGAAACATCTTCCCTGATGTCAACCAATAGTTCGATGCTGGTATTTTAGTCTTTCAATTTTTAAATTTGAGTGAATTTTATTATTTAATCATAATAATATTATTATTATTATATTATTTATTATTAATAAAATATTATTTAATTTAATAGGATAAGATAAATCGCATTAAAAAATTATAAAAGCCCTACGAGGTAAGTGGCATTTTTTTTTCTTCTCTTTTCTTCGTCTGTAACCCAAATGTTTATTTGGAATTATTCCATAAAATACTATTATCAAAATAAACAAATTTTAAACTAATATTATGGTTAATTAACAATAAAAATAGTAACTTTTATTAAAATATCCCAAACAATAATACTAAAACTAGTTTTAGAATACTACTATAATTATATCTCATACTTTCTACTTATATATGTCTTTCTTCTTCTTTTTTTTTCTTCTTTTTTCTTCTTACATAATTATGTTTTTCTACTTTTGTACGCAAGTCTTGTATTTTTCGCAAATACCGCTCAACGACGGGATTACAACAGCAATATTCATCTTCAATCTCCACATTTTCGCCAGACCCTACCTCCTTCAACTTTTATATAAATTTAGTGATGTAGCAAAAGCTCGAATGGATATTGACGGTATACAGACACACACATACTACACACCTAATAAATATTGATCTCACGTAGTGCTTCTAGAAAAAAATTGCCCCGGTGCTTGGGGTTATAACCCGGTCAAAGTATAATGGGATTTAGTTGGTAGAATTGAGTGGAAATTGATAAAAATTTATTTTATAAATAAAAAGGTAAACATTTTAGTTTTTAAAATTTTCGCAATATTTATTATTCTATTATCAATCAGTTTCGATGACAAGAGAATTGTTTTAATGGACTGTATTGCTTATTAATTGTTGCTAATATTCTTTTTACCCTTAATATGATAAATACCGATATATTTCCTATCTTTTTTCCTTTTTAAAATATTAAACAAACTTCAAAAGTTTGTTTATATTTGATAATTTTTCGACTGTTCTAACAACCATTCAAATTTCGTCATTTTGTGTCATGTGGAACAATTTCACCCAATCATGTCAACATTAGACTGATAATTGCATTCAGTGCAATCTTCAATCCCTATGACAACAGTATCGAGTTTGACAACTTCATCCAAATAAATTTCAAAATGTCACGTTTCAAATCTCGATCAAGAACACCACAACAAGATTATAAATATTATGCGTGGTAATAGATCTTCTATAGTAGAGAACAGCAACGAATCTAATGTTAACTTAAATTTTAATAATTGTACTTTCACTTACTCTACTTTTAATAAATAAATGTTTCGTTATGTTGAGTTATGATTTTTGATGAATGCCTCATAATTTCATGACAAATTTCTCAAACTCGTTGCTTGATAACTATTACCAAGGAACGAGCTTTCGCTTGTCATAAAATTATCTCGTTTGTTATCAATGTTATAGGCATATTACTACTGACAAGTGTCCCTACCAAGATGTTTTAATTACTGTATCGTTCTTTAATTTGTTTTTCTCTGTTCCAACAATGGGTATTTTAAAATCACTTAGCGCGATTTTCCATTCATTCTTGTCGAGAAGGAATTGTTTTTTAGTGTCACTCTTGGTCTGGGGAGCAAAGGGATAGATTGTGGTTGATCGCAATATGTGTACTTCGCCGGTATAAGCTGAAAACCATATTATGTCTGATAATGGCAGTTAATTATAGTCCATTTCCATCATATTGATAGCACATTATGTATGCAAATCCTCAACAGGTCAATAAACCATAGGCGTCACCCTATACTTATTTTGAAATAAATAAAAAAAATTAATATTTTAAGATGCCGTCAACAATTCATTATCTTTTAAAAAATCTTCTGTAAAATAAGTGTCCACTAATCTCACTTTACCTTTTTTGTGCGTAAAAAACGTCGGTATATATGCCACACGATTATCGTTAATTATACACGGGTGATTAACGAGAGAATTCAATGTTTCACGAAATAAATTAATGTTAACAGTAATTTAAAGGTGATTATTGTTTTCTATACAAGTTATCGCCTGACACAAAAAGAATACCTTCTTTGAACGATTACCTGGAATTACTGATAGGGCTTCACTAATGATAGTTTAAGTAGTTTTTATGCCACATTACAGCTTATGCCAACAATATAAATTAGAAATTGTTTACATCTTCCATTGTTTGTAGATGTACATTGTTCTTACCTATCTACCTTTTTGGTGTCGATATTTTGTTATTTCCATTTAAAAATGACGTCGACAGCAGGTTTTATCCCGGTTAAGTGTAGTTTTAAAGGTGCCTTCAGTCTAAGAGGGAAAAATATATTATTAAATGTACACGATACACTTGTTCATCAACGCCCTTTAAGTAATGTTCGTAAAATCGTTAACATGTGTTCAAATATTACAGGGGTTGGAGAAGCAACAATTTATACTTAGATTCATAAAAGAAAGAAAAGGAGGAACTGCTTCATCTCCCAAGAAGAGTGGAGGGAGTAAGCCCTTGGAAATTGAAGAAATACATTAAAACATGATAAGACGCAGCGTCCACTCATTTTTTTTTTTTTTTTAACAAAAAATTTCCAACATTTAACAAAATCCAAACATTAATAAGAGAAAACGAAGAGTTACCAATCAGAAGCAACAAGAAGTTCTGGGAATTATTGAGAGAGATGGGATTTCGTTGGCAAAAGAATAGAAGAAAATCCGTTTTAATTGAAAAAGATTACAATGTATGTTGGAGACGAGATTATCTAAGAACTATTAAAAAGTACCGAGAAGAAGGGAAAACAATTTTTTATTTGGACGAGACTTGGCTAAGTGAAGGTCATACTGTACCATATCTATGGGTTGATACAAATGTGAAAAGTTCCCGTCAGGCATTCATCGAAGGTGTATCTACTGGAGTAAACAATATTCCCGTTGGAAAAGGACGCAGACTCATAATAACCCATATTGGAAACGAATACTTTTGAAGAATATTTTGAGCAAATGTTGGATTTAATAATTTCAAAAAATTCTGTCATAGTCATGGATAATGCTAGTTACCATTCAAGACTAGCAGAAAAATTGCCAACAACGGCATGGAAAAAAGGAGAGATAATCGATTGGATGAATTTGGACACTGACATTGGCCTAAATGTACCTAAAAAAACCTACAAATTGTAAGTATTGGTAAACTTTGGTAGTTTCTGTTTGTAAACTTACACCAATTATTTTTTGTATTTGAACTGATGATGCTTTAAAAAATAATAACACTATATATAACACTCCACATTTTAACAATAGAACTACGCTAATAAAGATCCTGGACAATTCTCAAGTTAGACAAAAACTTTGACTGCACTAACAAAGGAATCCTGAAAAGAAAAACTTTTATGACAATGGGTGTCTGTATATACCGCAGGTAGCTTATTTATAAAATAATATACTGTTATTAGTATGAGGCTGTTATCTTAACTTTGAGTCTCTTGAGGCAAAGAGGAAATAAATTACAGACTTTTAATAAATTCAGATGACGTACTGGAACTTCGTGAGGTCGTATGGGTAAATTTACCCTTTATGTCTTTTTGGGTTCGTTCTGAATATAGCTTATTTGGTTATTTCATGAGTTAACTTTTAATTAATGGAATATAATAAATAAAGTTAATCCATTATATTGGCGTCGAAACAAAACTATATGAATGTTAATTAATGTATCAAAAACTCAATAAAAACTTTTATGTTTTATTTTAAGCGGAACTGATGCGCAAAATTAGGAAAAATAAATATTTTTCATTTGCATCTCTAATGAACGAACATAAAAATTTGCTACTTCTGATAGACATTCCAGTACGAATTATTTTATTCCATCGTTAAACTATATTCTGTTCATTTCTAGATTTCTTCATTAATTAGTTTCTTCTTACCGCTTAATTCTAATTTATCCATCTTCTATTTTTAATTCTTTATTTTCACATTCTTTCACTTCCTCTATTTTATACGGTAACCCACTTATATATCGCAAAATATTCAGTCAGTCAATGTTCGTTCTCAAGGATAGGGATTCTTTATTGCGATAATGATAGAACGCTTTTGTACCCGTTTAGGATCGGTTGATCCTCTTCAGGCTTGAGTTGAATGTGTTGAGGTATGATACGTTACAAAAGCAAACAGTCTTAGAACCCACTGGAGTGTTAGCATTCTTGTTCTTCTTCTTCTGTGAGATATTTGGATGCTGTCGAGATGAAGTCGCCATTGAATCAAGGGTGAGAGGCTTGACTGGAATTAAATGTTCTTTTCAGAGTGAATGTGTGTGTAGAGCTAGGGTCTCTAGTGACCATTGTTCCTGTGCAATCTCGAGCTTAACATGGCCCCAAAATCAGTGTAGTGCACTGTAATTTTATGAGCGAGTGGAGGCTCACGAGCTCAGGGTGAATGTGTGTGTGTTTGTGTATGTATTAATCCAACAGTGATGGATGCTACTATTTCGATAATACTTGGCTCCGTCAATCACTTAGATTTTCCTTGGCTGACCACAGACTCCGTGTAAAGTAACGGGGACTGCAGTCGGTAGGGGGTCCCGGTGATGAGGATCCTTCGGTAGCATACAGAGGACCCCTTTTACTGTTGGATTTGTGTGTGTGTGAGATATGTGGATTTGTGTTTAGTGTGAATGTGTGCGAGTCTGACTTGGCAGCAACTAAAACCGTGTTCTCTAGTGACCATTGTTCCTGTAGGCGTTTATGCGTTTGCGATCAACTCTAAAAGTAGTGTATTGCACTAAAATTTAATTATTGATCACTCCCACTAACAGTCAGGCCTCGTCGAAGATCGATAGATGGTTCTAGCAACTGCCAATTCAGGTGAGAAAATAGTTGCGGCTATTGTCTCAGGGACGGACAGGTATCGTTAAGTAATGAAATTGGGAAACCGCAAAACAACCAATCTCCCCCTGTCCGGGGTAAGGAAAAGGATTGGAGGTTACATGTGCGTTTTGTAGGCCATTGAAGTGGTCTCAAGGATGTCAGCGTATTCTTCTGGAAATTCGTCAATGCAAGCCTGCAAGATACGTGACCGTGGAAAGAGCAGGAACTTTTTCGTGTATCTTGTGTATCAGAAGGGGGGCCGTTGAAATATATAAATATTGTCATTATTATGTCGTCGAATAGAGTTTTTGGTTCTTTATTTGTTCTCCCTTTTGTGCTCAGTTTCTTTGTTAGTATAGAACACGCCCACCCGATAGAGAAGTAACTAAGCGAAATAAAGGTAAACAGTAGTGAACAGCAAGACTTGTCAAAACTTTTCACAACTGCAAAAATGACAACGGTTACGCAGGACTTTGCAGGAACAGAGGAGTTTCTAGGGACTTCTTATTCCTAGATTCTCTATTTACAGAGTTTACCTCAGGAATTTAAGAAAATACAGATCACCGCCATTCACACACCTGGCAAGCCAATCAACAAACCTAAAAGCTACAGGTCTATTCTCCTCTTTAACTTAGCGTCTAAACTTTTCAAACGCCTACTCTACAATGGGCTAAATCCAATCATACTTGAATCTCTACCAATAGATCATGCATATTTCAGACTAAACCGAAATTGCGAGGACCAGGTCCTAGTGCTAACAATATTTATCGAGGGGGATTACGAACAACGTATGAAAACAGACACAATCTTCATCGACCTAACAGGTGTCTACACGACAGCTGTTAAGATATCTACCAAATGCAAAACGATTACCTGTATGCTGAAAAACATGCTGTCTAACAGGGTCTTGTATCAGTGCGGGGATCACTTAAGAAAACAAAAATCTTGAGCAGCGTTTATCTGACTAACCCACCAATTGCCGCATCCAGAAAATTCATGTATGCTGATGGCATTGCCCTTGCAACACAACATAGCAAGATAAACGCAATCGAACAAACTTTCACTCATGACATGACTTTAGGAAATAGCGCGACTTACCCTAAACTTTCTTAAATAACTCATGCTTCTACTTAAATAAAAGACTTGCCAACACAACCCCGAAACGTTTACTCGTTTACTCCGAAAAAATTTTCAGAAAAGCACTTTCTGAAAAACAAGAAGGAATACTTGTGAACGGCGAAGTCATCAATAATTTGCGATATGCGGACGATACAGTACTCCTAGCTTCTAGTCAAGAAGATCTGCAAACACTTCTTGATAGTGTCGTTGAGAGTTGTAGGGAGGCAGGTCTGGATCTTAACATAAGGAAAACCAAAATACTTGTAATAAGTAAACAACAGAATATAAAACCGTCTATATATGTAAATAATACCAAACTTGAGCAAGTTGATAAAATCGTCTACCTTGGACAGCAATTAAATTGTAATGCAGAAAATCACGGCGAAATTAGATCCAGAATAGAGCAGGCTAGAGCTGCTTTTAGAAGGATGTCCAAGGTGTTATGCAACAGAGACCTAAAATTGGCATTAAGGATCCGCCTACTTCGCTGCTACGTGTTCTCGGTCTTACTTTATGCTGTCGAGTCCTGGACTGTGAATAAAATCGATCTAAATCGCCTTGAGGCTTTCGAAATGTGGTGCTATAGAAGAATTTTAAAAGTTTTCTGGGTGGAGAAGATTCGTAACTCCACAATACTTGAACGTCTCAGCAAGACCACTGAGATCATAAAAAGCATCAAGCAGAGAAAGCTGGAATATTTCGGACATGTAATGAGAGGTCCCAAATATAGATTGCTACAAAATATCATGCAAGGAAAAATAGCAGGCAAACGCAGTCCAGGACGAACAAGAACCTCATGGTTGAAGAACTTGCGAGATTGGTATGGTGTAGATACAAGCATGCTATTTAGGGTGTCAGTGAACAAAATTAAAATAGCTATGATGGTAACCAACGTTCTGAAAGGACATGGTACATGAAGAAGAAGAACATAACCCCTGCAACAGATATCGCTGGCCGGCACAATGTTCTTAGAACGATTTCCGAAGTGGAAATTGAAACGTTAATAAACTTACTTTAACCTTTAATTGTGGCTTATTCCCATTTAAATAGTAATTAATTTAAAATGCTATAAGAAAATGGCTTTAGAACAATATATAGTGCTAGTCCAAAGTCCGTACCCCCCCCCCCCCCCGGTATCGTTTGAAAGGTTAAGTGAATAGTGAAATGACATGTAAAGATATTAATTTATAATTATTTGGTACGTGAATGTTTCTAATTTTACAAATATGGTCATTGGAATCTTTAATATAATAAGGATCTTTATTTGTGACATTAGAAAATCCTTATTATACTGTGAAGGTGTCTATATCGGTCAAACCAGTCAACTGCTTCAATCCAGAATTCGTTTTCACAAGTATGACAAGAACAACGTCACTGCGCTCACAAAACATGAAAATAAAAAGAATCATAAATTTGACTTCGAAAACATCAAAATTTTAAAAACCGACCAAAACAAAAAAAAAGAGTCAGATATATGAATCAATAGAAATAAAAAGAAATACCAACGCAATCAATGACAACAAAGATACACAGAACCTAAATAAAATATATTTCAATCTGATTTAAATAATAATAAATAGATATAATAATAACCTTACCTTTTTCGAAAGCACCAACGATAGGCCCATATAAAAATAATTATTAATGACAATAAACCAATGATATCAGATATCAATTTTATTTCAGTCAATTCATTAATGTTAGTGTTCCGTTTTACGTTTTGGTAAGCTTTTTTTATATATTTAACAATAACTTTTTGTTCCTAATCTTGTACATTTTAAAAACTTGACAATGGCAAGAGTTTTCTGGAGAAACGTTAATTTCAATGGACCATAAAGTCTAGTTCCAAATTTAATATTACTTATTGAACCTAAACCCAATAAATATTAATTTTATATTATATGTATATATTATACATGAAACAATTTAGAAAACATGCTTGTTAGTACCCCTTCATAATTAATCCATGTATGTATATAATATATAATATCCATTGTTATCTTATTCATGTCTGACACGGACAACAACGAGATACTGTATCGCATGGATAACGCAAATTCCAGCCGTTTTAATTACCACGTGTCATACACAAGATCATAAAGCTTCCTCAGTGTCCTAACTACCAGGTCAACAACTAACCCAGCAATACGTTTGTCCAGCCACGGTATAATCTCTTAATAATTTTCAAAGGTATGAGATATACACGGTTAACGGATGTACCAATTGGAGATTTGTCCATTGATTTGGAAAATTACATTTTCTACGTATACTATTACGGTCATATTTATAATTTCGCTTTAATTATTGATCTAAATAATCAACAAATTCGTAAAGTTAGTGATTCTTTTATGTATCATATTATAAAAGCCGCCATACACCATGAAAAATATTAAATTAGTCCAGAACTCACCAAATATGTCAACATTCGTTTGTAGGTGTGACTTAAAAAACAAGTAGTATTGTGATAAGTTGTTTACAGATAACCTGCCTATTTGAAGGCGTGAAAACCAGTATGTTTTAACTAATAGTAAGGAATTCGGAACGATGCAGGTGGTTTAATAAATTTAATAAAGTCGTTTTCTTTGTTTTGATTTGTTGACCGGTTTGTTTCGTTTGGTATTGAAAAATATGAATATCCAATATAAACGAGCCATTTTTTTTACGTTCAATAACTAATTGACTAGGTATACTGGTTTATATAGATTTGTTGGGACAAATAAAATAAAAGGCTTGTATTATTTATTCTGTTTTTGATTTGACTTGAATAACAAGAATTATGATAAGTTGTTTATAGGTAAACCTGCCTATTTGGGGGCGTGAAAACCAGTATGTATTATATTAACTAATAGTAAGGAATTCAGAACGATGTAGGTGGTTTAATAAATAATAAAGTCGTTTTTCTTGTTTTGATTTGTTGACCGGTTTGTTCAGTTTGTTATTGAAAGACATGATCCAATTTAAACAAGCCATTGTTTTACATTCAAAAATAAAAAAGAAAACAAATAATTGATTATTATAAGATGTACTGGTTTGTGTATATTTGTTGGGATAAATAAAATACAAGGCTTGTGTTTTCTATAAAACTTAGAGATCGCTGGTTAAATGATATTAGATAAATAATAGTGGAGAAAAAATGCAATATTTTGTTTGTAAATAAATTTGCGAAAAATAACAACTATCAATTGTGAATAAATTACGAAATTAACTAGCCTTACTCATTATTGTTTTCTGTACAAAGAATAGGTATAGACTCACTCTTTGAAATATTGATGTCGTATTCTTAGCCAGTGGAATCTCGTTGGTACCGCGTCGGGACGTTGAGGCTCGATAGCACGAGAACCGATAAAACTGGGTGCGTTTCGTTCGGTGCCTTGTAATGAAGTGATTGTGTCTTGAGATCGTCAGGTAAGAAACCACCCTCTAACCGTTGGATGGTCAACAACTCGTGGGCAAGAGCATCCCATAACTCAACCCTATTGTAGGACGATTTTGAATGGCGATAATTTAAGTTAATTGTCACAGTAATACGAAACTTTACACTTGTTTCTATATTTGTGATCCAAAATACAAAAGAGAATCCAAATTCTCCGTACTTAAAACATAATAAATGAGATAGCCAGTTTAACAATTTTTCGAAATAACAGGAAGCAATACATTTTAACAAAGTCTTTAGAATACAGCATTGAATTAGATCACATTATAGTATACTAAAAGAAAAATATGAAAAGAAATAGTACAATCTTTCCCAAACAGCTTGTATTATTTATTCTGCTTTTGATTTGCTTTTCTCCACGTTAAGAGCATTAGCAAATTTAACCCTTTTAATTTCTATTCATTACATGCACTTTGGTATTTGTATATAATCTACTTTAGTGTGCGATACAAGCACCCGAGAGCATGTATGCATCAATAGATGTATTGCGATCTAGGAGAAAGGGAGTAAATATAATTGAGCATTTCTGTTGATTTTCTGTATTAAGAAGATAGTAAACTATACTATAGACTCGATTTATACATATATCTGAGTATTATGTAACGCGTATAAATACAGATTTAGTTATAACGTATATAAATACAGATCAATATAAACATAAGTATATAAAATGTTCTAATAAAATTAGTGTTTATTTTTGTACCAAAATATAAAATAATATTAACAATAATATAAGTAAAATAATAATAATTAACAATGGAAATTATTAAAACACGGTAAGCAAAATCCTGGGGTGTTTGGACAATCTTAGCAGAATGAGGTTACTCTGCAAACTGTTCTGTCGACTTCTCTACTAGATAGGGTAATCCGAAGTGTTTTGTAGCAACTGTTGCACACTTTTTTCTTCTTTCTACCAGGCCCTTTAGGTTTTACAAAAGTATGGATTCTCTTTCTGGAGACTTGCCCGAATATTTCTTTATTACACGGTGCTACTGAAGCTGAAGGTGCTGCTGAGGTTAATTCTTCTGCCAATTGTCTTCTAAAATCAATAGTAACTACTTAATTTTATAGTTGGCAGTTTATTAAATACAATCCAAGAACTAACAACGGTGGTACCAAAAAGTAGCTCAAATCCAGCTTTTCTGAAAATTAAAAAACAAATAGAACACATAACTAATAGTGATATAATGTAAATGTTTAACATTACCTGTACCATTTTAGTTCTTCGTAGTACAGAGTGGTAAGAACTCATTTGATCGCTGACATCAACCCCCTTCTTGGATTTATTGTTGTCGAGGACACATGATGGCTTCATTGAGAGAACACAACACTGTCATTTTTGCGATTTTTTTACCCAAAATAGATCAAAATTAATATTTTTTTACTGAAAACAAATTGTAATTACAACTTAACAGTGTCTGTCAGTGCAGCATCGTGTTCTGGAATGGTAGAAATTATTAAAACTGGTCTTTTATCCATTTATTTATGTACCACAATACAGAAATGTCAATTCATACAAATACATTTTGTATGAATGTCCTGTTTAGCAACAGGAATACTGGAATAAAAGTCGTCAGCGAATAAGATTCTACCCCCTTGTGTTTCTCTAGAGGTGCTATCAATTTCGTAATCACCCTTTTAGTGTGAGCAATATCAACCTATGTGTTCTTAGACTTTCCTGTATAAATTGTTACATTACAAGTCTAACAGTTCCACTTCCTGAGCACAATTTTTATAATTTGACTCCATAAATGTGCCTTTTATTTTTTATGTATTGTAGAAAATGTACCATTCCTCAAAATGGTATCATGGATTCATCTATTACAATCCTTCCTGGAGTAAAAACTTGTTGAAAGTTTCTTATTAATATTTTCAATACTGGTTCAATTTTTTGTTTTGATTTCAAATTCAAACCCAAAAACTGCTTATTCAATTTATTGTAAACTCCTTGTAAACACTTATTGCATAGTTAATGAAAAAAAGAAAAAATTCTTAATCTGGCGTTGTTTCTCTCGTTCTAATGTTATCTACTGAATAGCAACAAAAGAAGTAAATTCTTACTCAAACCTAATATTCGAGTTACAAACCAGAACTAATTTTCTTTGGGGTAGAAGCTCTTGGTACGTTTAATATCATTCTGCTTACCGCTTTCCTTTGTTTCCTCGTTTAAAACCAACAGAACACAATTTCATGAAATCTTTAACAAACGACATTTGCAAAAGTAATTGTGCCCCAAGCCGCATTTATTCGTTTCGAACCAACCCAGAATCAATTAATAGTCTTAGAACAGTTTCTCGAGCTATCTAAATACATCTTCCAGTTCTGTTTGTTCTCTATCGAACTAACTTCCTACAGGAAAATCCCCAACGTTGACTGCTTGACTAATATAATATAATCCCATTACCTGGTATCCCGCTCTCTGTTATTATTATCTCCTGTACACAATTAGTTGAATCCGAGGACTGAGACTCGGCGTCTTTGCCGTTCCTTATCTTGATAATTTTCAGTTATTGCTATTTTATTCCGTCTAGGATAGGTTCTGAGAATTATCTTTGATCTTAATTTGTAATTTTGTGTTTAAACTACTAAATAATTACATATATATATATATATATATATATATATATATATATATATATACATGATGACTGACTCTTAAAATAGCCACCCTGAAATGTAAAATGTTAAAACAAATCCATTTTTATTCCTAAGGCCATCTTTATAGGCTAGGGACAAAGCAACGTAGCCCCTCCCTTTTAGTATTAAAAAGCTTTCGTTTCAAATGGGAAATATACCATTTGTGGCACATCATTGTGCTAGTATTTCACTGGAGAATTCGGGCAGATATGAATTTTTTGTTAGGATAAAGGGGTAGAATGCGAAAGCATAAGTTAATTCCAATTTACTCCAATTAGCCTCTTCTACTCAAGTCCGACTCTCAACTTCACGCTGTGTCCCCTGTAAATCGGGCAACCTAACTGGAGATTCGATATCCAACCTGACGGGAAAGTTGGGTCGGGAACTGACAAGAGCAGGTGAAATCCGAAAAGGGGGTTTGGCGTTGAGTTAACTACCCAACCCTGTAAAAGACCTTTTTTATGAGAGCCTCAAAGAAACCAGATTGTCTAACCTACGACGAACTCGCAAACGAAATAAGGATGATGATCCAAAAATTTGCAAGTGGAACGTAAGAAGTCTTTGTTAGCCTGGGCTAGTCAACGAACAAAAAAAGAATCCAAGCATTCGAACTCTGGTGTTACCGTAAAATGCTCAGAATATCCTACATGAGCCATACGACAAATGCGGAAGTCTTGCGGAGGATGAATAAGGAAAGAGAGCTTATGCTTATAATAAAAGAACGGAAGACACAATATTTTGGTCACATCATAAGAAATCAGAAATATGAACTGCTCCAACTTATAATCGAAGGCAAAGTCAATAGCAAAAGAAGACCAGGAAGAAGACGCAACTCCTGGCTTAAAAACCTACGGCAATGGACGAACATGACCTCCATAGAACTATTCAGGGCTGCTACAAATAAGATTAAATGGGCAAATGTAATGGCCAACGTCCTTACGGATAAGGCACCGTAAGAAGAAGAAGTCAAAGAATATACATATCTTAGATCGCTAGTAAACGCCACAAACACAACAAGCGACGAAATAAAAAGACGCATTTTAACTCTATTTTTGTGAAAAAGTATTAGTTTATTAAAAATGTTGCACCTCTTAAAAACCAATTGCAATGCTTAGGTTTGGCAAGTGTTGAAGCATGTTCAATGAACTTGCAATTTTCTAAAATTTTTTTAATTACTATTAAACTGGGAATAAGCCACAATTAAAGATAAAAATACGTTTATTGACGTTTCAATTTCCACTTCGGAAATCGTTCTCAAAATACAAACAGTAAATTAAACAAATTTTGTTTTTTGTTACATAGTGAAAAATTCTTCTACTAATTTAATTTTATCTGACTTTATATTGACAATTCAGACATACATTATGCATTTTAAAGTAGACGACTTTAAAATGATATTGCCAATATTGTTGAGTTGCGCATTTTAAAGTCGTCTACAAAAAGTCGTCTACTTAAAGTTGTACTTTAAAATGCATAATGTATGTCTGAATTGTCAATATAAATGAGTCAGATAAAATTAAATTATTAGAAGAATTTTTCACTATGTAACAAAAAACAAAATTTGTTTAATTTACTGTTTGTATTTTGAGAACGATTTCCGAAGTGGAAATTGAAACGTCAATAAACGTATTTTTATCTTTAATTGTGGCTTATTCCCAGTTTAATAGTAATTAATTTACAATGCCACAAGAAAATAGCTTCAGAACAATATTAAAAATTTTTTCCTCAGAAATTTCTTTTAGCTATGCTCATGGTTAACAAATCCTTAGAAGGGTTATGGCATATCGAAGGTAAGTCATCAGAAACGTCAATAGCTTATTTGTTTTGTCTATTTACTAACCCTTTACTTCTAAGTACAGATATACCTAAGTTTCTCGCTTTCTAAAACCTTTTCCAATTCTACCTGAATCGGTCTTCTCTTCTAAAGCATAATTAGCACTAATTTCGAATGAGTCTAAAAAATCCCTTCTTTAGAGAAAAATTTAAACTCTCATACAAATATCGCAAAGTATTACTTTACTTGTATACCAGCCTTCAAGTTAAGCAGATCAGCTTGGCAGTAAGTTGTTTATTCAGATCATTTCTTGTAACTGTCCCGCTAATTTCGATTATTTTTTATTAACTATAGACTTGAATGTCACTTCTGTTTGCCGTTGTATCTTGGATCTTGCATATCGTACCTCGTATCTTGTATCCGGTATATTGTAAGTTGCATGTTGCATACTGCACCTCACATCTTACTTTCTGCCACTAGTTGGATACATCCTATTGCTGCTATGGATTGTCGTAGCATTAGCTAGATACCATCCTGTCACTGTATTTATTACCTTTGATACTGTTGGTTTTTCTCCTAACACAACCACCGAATTGTTAATTGGCGCCAGTCCACAAAGACTACCGCATCCTTACCTGAGGACATACCTCTCAGACATGTTTTTCTTTATGACAAAGGACAATTCGTATTATAAGTACGGTCAAATTATTTATCTTCTTCTTCTTCTTGGTGTAACTAGGATTACTCCTGTTTGTCTGCCTCTTATTCTGTTTCAGTCGTTGTTGACTGTGCATTATCTTTTCACCTTTTTGACGGCCTTCTAACGGGTATTTTGCTATACGGCTTGTTCTTTTTACATATGTTCGCTAATCTATCTGGTCCCATTCGGTTTACATGTTCGTTCCAGTTTTTTTTCTTGTTTTTATTCACCTGTTAATATTTTGCATTTTACATTGTTCGCTTATACTTCTGTTGGTTTGTCTGTCTCTTAATGATATGCCCGCTATTGATCTTAATAGTTTCATTTCGATATTATTGATTTGTTGTTTCGTCTTTCTTGCATCGGTCCTTGTCTTCGCTGCATATGTTAGAATTGGTCTTACTGTTGTCTTGTATACTTTCATTTTACTTTCCGTGGTCAGATAGTTGTTTCTCCATATGGTTTCTCGGAGACAAGCACTTACTATTGCATCTTTTGATGCTTGCCTTGTGGTCTCTGTTCTGATATTCCTGTCACTAGTGATCTCTACTCCTAGGTAATTGAATTTTGTTACTTGTTCTCCTGTATAGAGTAGAAACGTGGACATTGAATGCGGAAGTTTAACAAAACTTCAGGCTTTTGAGCTCTGGTTATATAGAAGAATTCAGAAGATACCATGGACAGACAAAGTCACCAATGAAGAAGTACTGCGGAGGATTAACACAACTGCGGATTTGGTCAACATCGTGAAGGGAGATACGAGCTACTCCAATGCATTTTACAGGGTAAAATTGAAGGAAAAAGAGCCCCAGGATGAAGAAGAATATCCTGGCTTGCTAACCTGAGAGCACGGTATAGATAGACCTCAACACAGCTATTTCGTATAGCAACCAACAAAATTATCATAGCCAGAATGATTGCCAACGTTCGCAATGGACAGGCACCCTAGGAAAAAGAAGACTTGTTCTACAATTTTGCCATCTATTTCTAGTTTGCATCTTCTTCTTCTTCTCTTGGCATCATAACTCTGGATGGGTCTTTGCCTGTCTGGCTATGTCCTTCCATTCAGACCTCTCTTGTGCCCTTCTTCTCCATTGTCTTATGTTCATTGTTTTCAGGTCGTCTTCCACGTCATCCAACCATCTCGTTCTGGGCCCTCCTTTTTTTCGCCTTCCTATGGGCTTCCATTGTAACATTTTCTTTGTTGTTTTTGCATCGTTTTGTCTCTGCACATGTCCCAGCTATGACAGTCTTTGACTTTTCACAAATCTTACAATGTCATAACCTTCATTTAACTCATTAACCTCGTCGTTTCTCCTGATTCTCCATGTGCCATCTTCCTCTTGTACCGGGCCATATACTTTCCTCAGTATTTTTCTCTCGAATGTCCTGAGTTGGGCTTCATACCCAAGTTTCACATCCATAGGTTACTACGGGTCTACTCAGTGTTCTGTAGATAGTCATTTTGGTTCTTTTGTCTAATAATTTCGATGTCAATATTTTATTAGCATAGTACTAGTTTGCATCTACGCTGGTCTTTACTGATAACTATACATTTAGTTTTTTTTACTGATATTCCCATATTAAGTTTGTTTGCTGTGATATTCAAGGTGTGGAGCTGCGTTTGTAGGTCATCTTCGTTATCAGCAATTAATACTGCATCATCGGCATGGCATAGTATCGTAATTTTATGCGCTCTCATTTGTTGTTCGTATCTTTTTTTTTAAAGCACTTTTTAAATCTACAAAGCACATGTATTCTGGTTTTCCATATTCAATAGTCTTCTCTATTATTTGTCTGATAATAAAAATTGCTTATGTTGTGCTGCGGTTCTTCTGAAAATCTTGTTGTTCATCTACCGTGTTCGCTTTTTCCTCGATTTTGTCTTTTATGACTGCCTTTAACAATTTTAATGTACTATTCATCAGACTAATGCCTCCATAATTTTCAGGATTTCTTGAGTCTCCCTTTTTAAGTATCGGTAGCTGGAGACTTTCTTTCTATTCCACTGGTACTACTCCGGTATTTATTATATCGACGAATAATTTTAGGAGCCATTTCCGTAGTGTTGTTCCTCCATATTTTAGCAGTTCATTGTGTGTCTTATCAGGACCAGGTGCTTTTCTGTTTTTTAATTTTTTTATTCGTTATTGTAGCTCTTCTTCTGATATTAGTACCCTATCGTGAGTCTCGTTAATGATTATTTCTCTGTTCTCTTCTACTCGTTCTTCATATAATTTCGTTAAATGCTCAGTCCATTGTTCCTCCGTAATGTTAGCTATGCGTACAAATTCATTCATTTCTGTTTTTTTGTCTATTTATGAATAATTTATATGTATATACTCATCTGTTTTACTTACCTGTATTTACCTGTATTTGAATACGATTAACGTTTACTTGGTGTGTAAACGATGTGTCTGCCGTTTATTAGAACCACTTCACGTATATTAAGAAGCTATGTGAACTATTTCAATAAAACTGCTGACCCTATTTTTAGGACAAACAACTTTATTCTTTCCTTCTTTTCTCATCCCCAGATTTATCCCCTTTACGTTTCAGTGAAGTATATATAAAAGTAATCTCAGTTTGAAAAAAACGCCATGTGAAATGGTTGTAACGTCGTCATGTTTTAGACATAAAATGGCACCGTTTAGTATAATATGACGGACGCCAAGCGGAACATTTTAATACCGAACTGAAGACATATTTCGCATCTGCGATACAAGGGTATTGTGTATTTATATTAAACTTTTCACAGGCATGGTTCTTGAAGCGTGTAGACTCGAGGACGTTCAAGAAAAATGATTAAAAATAGGAAAATCGTTTCTTTTTAAAAAAGATTTGAAGGGGAGACAAAATATGACATTAAAAAAATATAATAGTAGGTAATTCTAGGTAGGTAGGTAAGCTAAATGGTGAAAGTAGATATTAGACTGTCGATTACTTGTAGTCTTTTATTCTAGTCTAAAAATATAGACATTCATTTAAAAATATATAAATAAAAAAAGAAACAATATGTCAAACTAATCGACGAAACAAAAAAGAGTTCGTTTCAAAATAGTTTAGAATGTAAGAATACTATACAGCAAAAGCAGAAGTTTATATGGCGTACGATTAATAAAAAAATAGGTAAGACGCTAAAACATTGTAAGTTTTTTTTTTTATTTAGAAAATCGCATCGACCAAATGGCCATTAGCGAAAAATTTATGGATTACATTATGTACAATTACTGCATTACAATTTGGTTTATTATTAAATATTGTGGTACTTGTTAATGTCTTTCAAGAAGTTCAAAGTATTTTTAAAGTTACAGTCTGCACCTAGAGCTTCTAGAAGTGTTCCTGGTATCTTGTTGTTACTTCGTTGTTGATTGTAGAGGGGACATTCACATAGTATGTGCCTTATTGTTAGTGTCGTATTGCACGTTTCACATCGCGGCGGTTCGCACTTTTTAATTAAGTAATCATGTGTTAACCTAGTATGTCCGAGTCTGAGGCGCGTTACTATTATTTCTTGGCTTCTTGACGTAGGTAACACATTCCATGCCTCTATGCTGGGTTTCACTAGTTTTAATTTTGAATTCGACACATTCCATTTATTTTTCCACGCCCTTAAGATTGATTTTTTTATATAAGCTTTTATATCCGTTGATACCGATGTGTTTACGATTTACGATAGAACTGTTAGCATTTTGCCAAAACACGAACATGTATAGCGACAAATAAATGACATAAAACAGCTGTTTGTGAATGACAAATGATATGTTCGAAGTATTTTATTTTCTGTGGTATGTTGTATGACAATAGAATAAAATAGTATAAAAAATGAGAGATTGAAAAGAAAAGGTTAATTGACAGGGAGAATAGAAGTATAATTCTTAAAGAGTATTTAGATATGATGAAAAAACATAATGTTGATAATTTATAAAATGTATAATATTACGTTTTGTTTAGTTTGTCCTAAACTTTTCTATGTTCTTGATATTTAAGTTACTTTCAGTTGGAAATTAGGGTCCTTTTACAGAGGTTCTGCTCCGCCTATTTGATAAAATTTGATATACTTACATTTTTTTTTTTTTATTGTTGATCATGAATCTGGATGTCATTTTCTGCGGAAACGCTAAATATCCGAGATACAGCCTTTTTAAGTTGTATGGGAAAGGTCACCTTCTCATACAACTCAAAAAGCTCTACTTCAGAAACTAGGCATTTTCATGGAAAAATATGTCCAGATTTGTGTCAAACAACCTTAAATCCTTAGTTATACAAAGTTTTATCAAAATCGGAGTGAATAAGAGCTTCTGTAAAAATTCGAAATTGGTAAAATCTAGAAATTCAGTACTTGAAGTGCTGAAACACAAACCAACCACACTATTTAATGCATAAAGTTGTTACCCAGTAAAAAACCACTCACACAACCATAATACCACATAAGACATTACACTTGTGATAGCTCTATTGTCTGAAAACCTGTTTTGTTTATTTCGTTTAAACACTGAAACTTTCATTAACATTTTGAATCATTTAATAAAGTTTAAGGGAAAATTTGCTTCAAATTTGCTTGGGTCAACTTTCTAAAACTCACTAGCTTAAAAGACATAAAATTTCAGAACACCCTTAACTTCGACCCCGAAAACTCTCACAAAGAAAACAGGGAACATTCAATGTCTCTTCCAGCACAATACACTCTACTGAAACCTCCTTTTTAATGCATTATTAAACTTTTGGAGTAAAGCAACCGCGGATCGTTCCCGAGTGTAAGTTTTCAAGTCACGAAAGCTGTTGATATAGGTTGTGATTGGGAAAAGTTCGCCTTGTATATAAACAGGATACCGAGCACGAATAATATCGTATTAAGTGGGGAAAAGGGCTTTATTGAATTTCTGATGAAGCGGAGAATAGACTGGAAAAGATTATTTGTATTCTTTCGACAAAATGAAAAGAGTAGCGGCGAAGCTTAAGGGAAAAGTTTATGGACGGGAGAAAACTACCTTTTTCGGGAATAAATGCTGAGAGGTAGGAAAGTAAATTGGATGTTTGAATTGTAAAACAAGAACGGCCAGTAACCTGAAGAATTTAAAATCCGTAGTCAACATAAAAGGGGAAAGCAGGAATTTAGAAATTGATTAACGAGGGAAAGGAGTTTTAATAAATATTTTCCCTATGACTGTTTGAAGTCTATATTCATTCTCATTCATAAAAAATAAAGCAAGGAAATTATCACAACTAACTTGATACCAATCTTCTAAAATTGAGGATGTGTTCAAAGGTAGCTGATTTTGTAATTTTTCGACACCCTTACCCCACATAGAGCTATTGAAGTTTGGCAACACAGAGAGGGCTTTCGGTATTAGGAATTACTTTATTAACTATAAACACTACACAAAAATATAGCACTAAACTATTTAAACTACTTAACAGAGCAATATGGAGCAACACAAAATCTAAGAGCTATCTTGTTTTTTCTGGTTGTTACAGACGCCGTTGACACCGTTAATTGTGTGTCGGGTGAGAGCTGTGTTTTAACAAAAACTAAAAAAAATAAAAAGAGAGAGAAGTGTCACGACTTACTGAGTGCTATCCTCGTCCAATCACTTAAAAGAACAAAAACAAAGAAAGAAAGGCGCGCACGTTCAAATAAATTGGACAAACTTATTACTGTACAACAAAATGCTTTACTCAGAATAGTACATGCATGTATTCCAAATAATGTGAACGAAGAGAAGCAATATTCTGAGGCCTATTGTTCATCGAGATTCAGCACAGTGGAAAACGAAAATGCTAGACAAATTAATATATGCTGATGACCTAGTTAGACAAAAATTAGACGAAAAATGAAATAATTTTTGACAAACTAATTAACAACTGAGTAAAATCAATTTTGTCTTAACTCAGTCAATAAAAAAAATATAAAATTAGTACAACTTTAATTATCCAAATGCTTGTTTGGCTTATAGAAAGGATATAATTTTTACCAATTAGGTACTAAGGCTGGGATTTCAGAACGTTGAATCTATAGGCAGCAGAAACATAACATCCACCATAAAAATATATAGTATGGGGGTGGCCAAGCAACGGGATATTCCACAAAAGACACTTATACCAAATAACGGGAATCCGGCGACCGGTTCAGGATGTCATGTAATGGCGGCCAACTATACATTCTGGTTTCTGAGCACATACCAAAAATCCATATCTATTGAGATAACATCGGGCCAATAAACATAGTTCTGACAAGTATTAGGGCTCCCGGTATAAATATTTATTTGAAATATAAAAGAAAAAAGGAATTTTTCGGTTTACCTTTTAGAGAATAATATAAAACATGCGTTCTTATTGCTGGACGACAAAAAAAGAAGGAATGATATGACGTTCAGTGAGGCCATGAGCACTCGAATTTGGTGAGGCCAAAATCGGAACTACTGTTATTGTAGTTGTATTCTTGGGAGGTAATTTAGATATTTCCATACTTGGAAGATAACTTAACTTTTGAAACGGTGACAACGGGAGGCCTATGTTTAGCAGTGTTCTCAAAACGGTTAATTATGATATATGCACAAATATATCGAGATTGTTGTAAAAGCATTAACTTCAAGGAAGAACGTGGCGTAATATATCAAGTCGGGACATTTCCGCAACCTATGTCTATCTATTAGAACGAATGTAATAAAGGAAAGTTGATATGGTGATTCCATTAGTGGTATATTTCTTTACTAGTCTATAATAAGCTTGTTAACGTAGTAGCCTTTTTAGTCAAATTTTCAGTAATTTATCATTTAAAGTAAGAAATAACTTGAAACGACGGACATTTTCCAATACTAACAATGTAACTGTTTGTAACTGTAATTGAATGAAAACTAACAGAGAATTAAACCCAAAACAACAATGCGTTATACAATCCTTTGTATACATAACGAACAGTACTATTGTATAAACTAGATTAATAATGTGAAAATCCAAAAAAGTCCACGTCACTAATTAAAATTGAAATAAAAGTCCACCAGGCTTTTATTGTGCCAGGACCCGTGTTATCTAACACCCTTTAAAAAAGGTAAATCCTTCATATACCTCCCTTTATTCTTGTTTATCAAACCCACGCTAGCGTTAGGTGTTTAAAAATAACGATGATTCCAACTGAACGAAAATCCTAGCCCCATCAAAACGTGTTAAAATTTCAACGATATGTGACAAAAAATTGATGCATTTTATATTGCGCAAACTGAAATTCAGTGTTGTCACTGCCGATCAATCTTAATGTTAATCTCTAATGCCGTCGATGAGGTAGAGCATATTTTTCGTATTTCAAGCAGGGATTATTTGGAGTAGAATAACGAACACAGCAAAAAATAAGCTTTAATGTGTTGTGTCTTCGCTCGCAAACAGAATGTATTTATACCCCACGACATTGAGTCAACAAATGATAATAGAAATGACTTTCATTTGCGTTGCAGCAAAATTTTAGGTTCTCTTTTCCACAATTTGGAGTCCGAGAGCGAGACCATAGACAGTTAATTTTGATTAGGTGTTTAAGCTATACAAAATTTGCGTAAAACTTGTCAATATAACAAAGATCATAATATGTACACATATCAAAATAATCTAGCGGACATCTATATTAATAGCTTTAAATCAATGTTGTCGGACAATTTTCAATTAAAGGTGACTAATCTACAAATTGAACTAAACGGTAGCGCCAACCATGAAAAATTTCATTAGTAAATTCTTACCGGGTCATTTTTATTGTGTATGCTTCGCCCATGTAAATATGTAAATTTGTAACCCATGTAAGATAAATTTGCCCCCGTAACAATATAAATTGGTGCGATTTACGAGTGTATAGTGAGACAAGTTCATAGAATAGTTTGGAACATCGGTAAAATTATCAATATTTTGCTGGTCTATATATATTTACGTTTTTAGAAAGAATGTTAATTAGAGAAATATGATATCTTAGTTTATTGAAGTTTATGAAATATGATATCTTCCAGATTTTATTCATATGTGCATGGGCGTAGTGTATTATTGGGAATATATTTATTAAATATACTTTAATATTAACTTTAAAATAGTTTTGAGGTAAGTAAAGTAAATTTAAGGCCAGTTTATTCTTAATATAGTATTAAACCCTTAACGGCCGCTCAATATACAAAGAGAAATTTGACAATTAATTTATTAGATTGGATTAAAAACACAAATTAGGAATAAATTACAACCAAAAAGATTTTTTTCTCATTTTTAAGGAAAACAGTACAATTTTTAATAAAGGAACATATTGTATCTTAAACGTAAATTAAATTTTTAGGTAAAAATTTTCGAAATATTCGGGGTGTGGATGCATTCTGCACTTTTTACATAAATAAATAGTATTACTTTTGTACATCCTACATTTTTGCACTATCATCTCTTTTTATAATGTGACCAATATTGTCGAATCTGGTTTCATCTGGTAAAGCAAATTTAGATTGACGCCCATGCACTGACACTGATGTAGCGGTTTCTTCACTATTATAAATTAAAATTATAAATCTATGTCGGCTGATGCTTTCTCTTATAATATGCACTTCTTTATCCTCATCCTTTGACCAATGCATATCAACTTGAAGCAGAGTGTAAACCAGATAATATACATACGCTAATAATTTTTTTAAATCTACGTTATTAATTTCAAAATTGTGACGGTTATTCTCAATTACTTTTTTATCAAAAAGAGTGAAAAAACTTCAATATATGACTTGCCTACATGGTTGGCTTTTATATTGTCTAAATATCAATCAGACTGATGTTGAATTACTACTGAGCACGAAAGAATATCCGTTATTACAACTTGAGATAAATTTGGATTTACCATTTTTGCCTGGTTTTTTCTTTTGACGTTTTATCTGTGGTTCAGAGGAATATCATAATCAGAATCGTTAGAATTCCCAATCACTTGTATTTCATATGTACCTGCAATATCCGATTTTATTGATTCTTCACAAATAATATTATTATCAATCTCTTCAAAAAATACAATAATATACCAGCAAACGAATGGGAAAGATACCTGACGGAACTGTTTAAAGCAAAGGAAAATAATAATCAACACAATAACGTACCTGAACTAAGAGACGAAATAGAAATCCGAATAAGAAATCCAAATATTATGTTATGCAGACGACGCCGCATTAATCACCGAGACAGAAGACGAGCTCTAAAGATTAACACATATTTTCAATACAACAGCTAAGAAATACAATATGATAATATCAGCGGAAAAATACAAATGTATGACATTTAAATACCCACTGCGGTGTAAAATCGAAATTGATGGGAAAATAATAAAGCCGGAAGCAAGGGTTAGATATCTGGGAATAGATATAACTAGTTACGGAGATGTTAAAGAAGAAGTACGACAGCAAAGCTTAAAAGCAAGTAAAGCGGCGGGTTCTCTTAATGACATAATCTGGAAGAACAAACACCTAAGACAAGACACAAAAACAGCAGAGTCTATAAAGCAGGAATTAGACCTATATTAACATACACGGCTGAGACAAGACCTGACACATCTAAAACGAAACCACTGCTAGAAACAACAGAGATGAAAATAGTCCGACGAATATCAAGAGGAAGTCTGTTGGATAGGAAGAGAAGAAAAACATAAGAAGAGCATGCAATATAGAAGACATAAATGGATGGGTGACAAAACGAAAACAAAAGTGGAACAAACACATCAGTAGAATGGCGAAGGATAGAATAGTATGAATAGCACAAGATAAGTCACCAAATGGACGAAGAAGTATTGGTAGACCAAGAAAAATATGGTGCGACAATTTAAACAATTTATGAAGCTAATATTGAAGAAGAAACAGGCTTTAAAGCCTACAAACTAGAAGGAAGAAGAAGATCAATGTCTTCTACATTAGAAACTTTCTAATCTAATCTCGGCGGCAAATAAACCACATTAAGTGGCATTTTCACAATCTGAGTCTTCTTCTTACAAAGCTATTAACTCTTTAGTAGTTAGTGCCATCTTCATTTCATATTTCGAGAATTTACTGAAATAAACAAATGCACTGCTATATAAACGCATTCATATGATAATAGTTTAGCTTACTTCATTTTAATTTATATGAACTTCATATTATATTTTCATATTTATGTAAACGAATAAACACAACAAACTTTCAAATTAAGTTTAAAAAAACAAATATATCGTTTACAGCACACAGCAATTCTATAAATAGAGAATGATGTGTAATGATGTGTAATTAAAATTGCAGATTGTTTTTAGTCTAATGAAAAAAAAATTATTTTCCAAAGTTTTCTGTTTTTTGAAGTTCTGTATAGATAGTCTCTAATAAGAATAAAATTTTATTTTATTTTGTTAGACAACTATAAGATACCTGTTAAAAGAGACATGATAATTTAATAATTAAATCGGTCTTAGATTTAATTTTTACGTAATTACTTGTGTTTAAATAAATAATTAAATTTTTTTTTGGTACGCCTCTGCAAAATTGATAATTTCAATACGATTTCGTTGAAAAGTTATCGTTAAGGGCTTCGTTAAGTACGATGTTGCCAAGTAATCACCTTCAATTAAAAATTGTTTTAGTATAGCTGCAAATGTTTTTAATATTTTTTGTTGTTTTGTCGATTAGTGTACCAGCTTGGACGGTAATCCTGAATGAATATAAAAAATTTAACAAAACTTTAATATGCGTCATTTGTCTTTATTAATGGAGAGACATCATGTAAATCACGAATCGCAGTGGTGTGCTATCGGAATTCTTCAAGCTGGCAAAAGTCAAAGAGACGTTGCTGAAGTCCTGCACACGAACAAAGGTGTCATTAATCGTTTGCGATTAAGCCGTCAAGAAACTGGTGATGTTGCTCAACTAAGCGCTCAGAGAAGACCGTTTTATTAGGATGCAGGTTTTGCGAGATCGCACTGTAACTGCATCACAATTACAGATAATGCTGCAAGAGACCTATCAGGTGTTTGTAAGTGGCAAAAACATTAGAAATAAACTACAGCAAGTAGGGTTAAATACTCAAAGACCAGTGAGAGTGTCTGTGTTATCCAGAGGAAATCGAGCTTATCGACTTCGGTGGGCACACGAACACGCAAATTGGTTTAGACGTGAGTGGACCTCTACTTTGTTCACAGATGAGTCCCGATTTGGATTTTTTACCATATACAAGATAGATAAGAGTATAAAGACGATCTGAAAATGCTGAACGATTGGCTATGAGTGAAGGTATTGAATGTACTAATAGAGAATGGCTTAGCTCAGAGAAATCGATTTAAAGGGCCAGAGAGACAATAAATCTCAAGGGAGAATCCAGGCTAGCTGTTCTACACTTAGGATTGGCTCTGGGATAAAAGACCAATATATGGGATGATACAATTTTATTAATAAGGGAGAAAATGAGACCTTGTAACACAAACAAGGTCGTAATTCTGCGAAATCCCTGTGTTAAAAATACAATAAATATTGGTACATGGAACGTCAGAAGCATGTACGAGCCTGGGAAAATTCACAACGTTATACAGGAGATGCAAAGATTAAACATCGATATCCTAGGCATTAGCGATACAAGATGGTCGGGTGCAGGCAACGTCTCGACAAGCAACGGCATGATCTATTTCTCAGGAAATGAATACCCACATCACATATATGGTGTAGCAATTGTCGTTTTAAGAAGAATGGCACAGTCTGTCACTAATTTTTCGCCAGTGTCAGACAGGATCCTGCTCCTACAACTGCATACAAAAACTGCAAAACTTAATGTTATACAGGTATATGCCCCTACTGCAGATAAATCAGATGAAGAGATTGAGCAGTTTTATGAACAAATAAATGAAGTTCTAAAGTCTACAAAGCCAAAAGATGTTACACTTATCCTTGGAGACTTCAACTCCAAAATTGGCAAAGGAAAAAGCGGAAAAAATATGGGAGAATATGGTTTAGGGGCAAGAAACGACAGAGAAGACAAACTTTTAGAGTTCTGTCAAGAGAATGATATGATAATTTCAAATACATTCTTTAAGCTACCCAAACGAAGACTGTACACATGGACGTCCCCTCAACACACTAGGGAAAAAACAATTAGGAATCAGATAGATTATATTTTAATAAATGAGCGATACAGAAACTGTGTAAGATCAGTTAAAGCATATCCAGGCGCAGATGTTTCTTCAGATCATAACCCCCTGATAGCGCGGGTACAAATTAGACTCAAAAGACCTTCAAATAAAACAAAAATAGATCACATAGATACCAGCCGCTTACAAGATCCAACAATTAAAGAAGATTTAAAACAACATATCAATGATACCTTACGAATGCTTTCTACAAAGACAGAGAACACGCATGTAGAAGACAAGTGGCAAGATTTAAAAGACGCCATAATAAAACCTGCCCAGAAAATACTTACCAAAGAGAAACAGAAAAAAGGACGAGAATGGATAACAGAAAAAATTTTAGGTCTCATGGAGGAGCGAAGACAGTTAAAGGGAAAATGCAGCCAAAAATATAATGAAGTAAACAAACAAATCAGAAAAGAAATAAGAACTGCAAAGGAAAATTTTTATACAAGAAAATGCGAGGAAATCGAAGAACTACATCTTAAACATGACACATTTAACTTACATAAAAAGATAAAGGAACTGACAGGTACACAAAAACGAAAACATCCCAATCTCCTATGCAACGCAAATGGTGAAATAATAGCCGATCTACAAGAAAAGCTTAGGACCTGGAAGAACTATGTAGAAGAATTGTTCGACGATGAAAGACAAGAACCTAATATAGATAACTTGCAAGGCGACGAAGGACCAGAAATAACTAAAGAAGAACTATTATACGCTATAAAAATAATGAAAAATGGTAAATCACCGGGTCCAGACGGGCTCACATCAGAACTTCTTAAGATTGTGGAAGGCGAATCAGTGAATATTCTACTCGACCTTTTTAACTGCATCTACAAAAGAGGAGAAATACCAAAGGAATGGCTACTTTCAACTTTTGCAACCTTACCAAAAAAGGCAAATGCAAAACAGTGCACTGACTACCGCACTATAAGCTTAATGGGGCATACATTAAAAGTATTCATCAAAGTAATCCACTCAAGAATTAACAGAAAACTAGATGCAGATATTAGTAATACTCAATTCGGATTTCGGAACGGGCTTGGAACAAGAGAAGCACTATTTGCACTTAACGTCATATGCCAAAGATGTCTAGATATAAACAAAGATATATATATATATATATATATATATGTGCTTTATTGATTACAACAAAGCGTTTGATAAAGTTCGTCACGATCACTTAATGAAACTGCTAGTAGAAAAAAACTTGGATAAAAGGGACATTAGAATTATCTCTAAGATTTACTATAACCAGAAAGCAAATATCCGAATAGAGCAAGAGACAACGGAGGAAATCGAGATCAAGAAAGGCGTAAGACAGGGTTGTATACTCTCACCGACCTTATTCAATCTATACTCCGAAGACATTATAAACACAGCACTTTCGGATCAAAATATAGGTATTAAGATAAATGGCATCCGAATAAACAACTTGAGATATGCCGATGACACGGTACTAATCGCAGAAACTTGGGAAGATCTTCAAATACTAATTAACAAAATAGTAGAATGCAGTGAAGAACACGGATTATCACTTAACATAAGCAAAACAAAAATAATGCTAATATCTAAATCACCACAAAACTTCCCTGACATAACCGTGCATGATCAAAGAATCGAACGTGTAAGAAGATATAATTACCTGGGAACTGTTATCAACGAAAATAATGATTGCTCTGAAGAAATCAGAACCAGAATAGAGAAAGCTAGAGCCACATTTACTAAATTGAAAAAGGTGTTCTGCGGAAGAGATCTAAGTCTAAAACTTAAAATTCGCCTTTTGAGATGTTACGTTATGTCAGTTCTCCTCTACGGGATGGAAACATGGACATTGAAAAAGATCGATACCATAAAGATAGAAGCATTTGAGTTGTGGATGTATCGTAGAATATTAAGAATACCCTGGACAGAGAAAGTAACAAATGTGGAGGTTTTGCGGAGAGTGCGGAAAGAGAAAGAGCTGATACTTACTGTTAAAAAGCGCAAACTACAATATTTGGGACATGTTATGAGGGGAGATAAATACCAGTTGCTGCAATTGATTATACAGGGAAAGATAATGGGAAAGAGATCTATAGGAAGAAGAAGGCATTCATGGTTGAAAAACTTGAGAGAATGGTACAATTGCACCAATTACCAACTGTTTAGATCTGCAGCATCAAAAATACGCATAGCTTGGATGATAGCCAAACTTCGGAACGAAGACGGCACTTGAAGAAGAAGAACACAAACAATGAAATTCGATAGGACAACTTTTTAAGACAAGGAATTGAATCTTGTATTGAAGTGAACAGTAAGGGTACAAACCCTTACATTGTAATGTTATATAGAATATTTTAAATCATACATGTTGTTAAAATTGGGTCAAGACGCGAGCAGTTATGTTTGGATTACATACACTTATTTTTTATACATAGTCTTGCTTTATATCACGTAGATTTAAAGTCCGATAGGATAACCCCGAGAGAATATATAAAACGTTTAAAGAGATTTATTACTGGATTATTATTGTATATTTACTGTTCAAGATGTGTACATAATGTAACAAACTCCTCGTTGACCTGTAACAACGTACGTGTATAAATTTAAATAAAATATAGTGGAAAAATGGTGATTTTCTTGCAGTTGGAGAGTTGGTCCTCAAAAAGAGAACGATTTCCGAAGTGGAAATTGAAACGTCATTAAACGTATTTTAACCTTTAATTGTGGTTTATTCCCAGTTAAATAGTAATGAATTCCATCATCAGTTTACTAAAAGAGAGAGTAAATTGTTCTGTCCAATGATTGGCTGTCGCAGTAGCTTCAAATTGTCTAAGGTATATGGACCAAGAGGACTTTCCATCAAATGGTGGCAATTTGAATCTCATATGATGTATCGTTTCATCTCTAGGTGATTCTTCTTTCACTCCCGGATCTAAGGCTACTGTGTTAACTTATGGTAGCACTTTTGTATTGTTTATTATATTCTCTAACTGTTTGATCTTCTCTTCTACGTTGTGTACATTTATCTGTATCTGATCGAATGTTCTTGAGACCTCTTCAAATTTTTCATTGTTTTGATTACATACTTCTTTAATTATTTGAGAAGTCTCGTCGAATCTTCTAGACACATTTTCGAATTTCTCGTCATTTTGTCTAGCTACTTCTTTAATAATTTGCGAAGTCTCGTCGAATCTTCTAGATACATTTTCGAATGTTTCATCAGATCTTTTGGAAACGTTCTCTAATTCATCATTTTTTTAGAAGATTGTTCAATCATTTGCGAGACATTTTCAAATTTCTCATTCATTTTTGTTAAAACTGTTTCTTCTGCTGATTAAAACTGGAATGTCTCTGGGTCATCTCCATTCTTATTACGAACATTCTTTAGTCGTTCTTGGATGATCTTCTTGGACCCGCTGCAATCTTCATCGCGTTCTTCTAGTTGCTCACGCAACTCATCATCATCATTGGCTTTTACAACTCTTCGTGAATTTTTCCCGCGTTTACTATTGCCTTCCATTGATTCCGATCCTGTGCTATTATTTTCCATGGCCTTACTTCCATCTTCTCCAGGTCTTCCCTGACAGCGTCTTTCCACCTTTTTCTAGGCCTTCCTGTCGATCTTTTACCATCTGGTCTTTTCCAAAACACATTGCTAATCAGTCTGTTGTCATCACTCCGTACCACGTGGCCTGCCCATCTTAATCTATTGGCTTTTATGTATCTTACGATGTTTCCTTTCCCGAAGAGAGTCTCTATTTCATTGTTGTATCTGCTCCTCCATTCATTTGTCACGCTGTCCCTGCAAGGACCATATATAATTCGCAGGATTTTGCGTTCCCATACTAATAGCTTATTGATTTCTTTCTTTCTCAATGTCCATGTTTCACTTCCATATGTCACTGCTGGTCGTATTATGGTTTTGTACATTTGGATTTTGACACGCCTTGAGAGAAGCTTTGACCTCATTAGATGTTGAATGGCAAAGAATGATTTATTCCCCGCCAGTATTCGTATTTCAATCTCCCGTTCTCCTGTGTTTTCACTGGTAATTGTTGCTCCTAGGTATTTGAATTCTTTGACCACCACAACTCACGGCTTACGCAACTGTTTTACTGAAAGTGGTACTAGCAGCATCTTTGGTCGGGCACACACGTACTTTTTAAATGTTCTTTCGTACAACGATAACTACCGAACTACGCGGATGTTCCCGACGAACAATACTTTTTAAAAATATAGTAAACTGATGATGGAATGATTTAATTCCGAAAAGATCTTCTTTAAAATTATATATTTTTTATACCATGATACACACGAAAACCACGTGCTTTGTATTCAACAGGTATACTAGCCACGCCTGTATATCTCCACTTCATGGTTTTGTTTCAGTTTCATTTTTAATATCTATTAAACCATATTTTATTATTATTTCAGTTGACTTTATTAACTTGTCAACCAGTCCAAAGGTAGACGTAGGGACTGTCCCTTTGGACAATATGACAGTACTTTAACAAATGCATCTTGATTTTAAAATGGTGTAACTTTTAGATTATACAAAATTCACGATAATTCAAAACATTCTGATAAACACGTTGCACAAAAAATATTTTTTCTTAGCATTATAATTTGTCTAATAAAAAATCCAATAGTAACATTTTGTGAAATGTCCAGAGGTAAAAGTTCTTACCCTACATGTATATTGCGTCAATTATTGACCTCCACCTGAAAGCATTTCTTTTATAATAAGGACACTAAAACATCAGCTAAATTAATGATGATGATCTTTGAAACGACTGTTACATACAAAAAATTATTATGTACAAGTTTTTCACGGTGGAGTTCTTTCATTATATCCTTCAAAATAAATTGCTATAAAAATCCTGAAAAACAGTATATTAGTTTGTCTTGTCAGTGTCTCTCATAATTAAAAACAGGACATATATTTTTCACTAATCCTCACAGCTTCTGCCGTCCGTCATTGACTTTAGAGTACATTCATCACATTCCCATTCTGGCTTTTTGCTCCGAGTTTTTTTCAGATAGACGCTCGACGTTTCAAATGTCACTGCTGATCTAGGTCAACTATGATGAATTCCGTTTTGAAAAGAAGTTCTAGGAAAGAGATTTAATACCGTATTTCTCGCTAGAACGAGCACAATTCGACCGCTGGCTCAGTTTGGAAAGATGTTCGTCGGTGTAAGAAAATCATTTTATGCGGAAAAAAGATTTGAATATGATAAAAATAAAATATAATTCGTATGGTTACCAAGTTACCATCCTTTTTCGCCTATTTATAAGTCAATGTTAGTCCAGTTCCACAGAATATGTTAGTTCTGAAATTTCAGTTGTGTTACAATGTTTTAATATATATATATATATATATATATTATATATATATATATATATATATATATATATACATCGGTTTAGAACGTCTTTCGACGTTGTCCAATACCTAAACACCATCTCTTCCTATCTTCGCAGTCGTTTGTTGTTAAATTTCTTTTGCTCATGGACTTGTTTACGCCTTGTTGCCATTCTAATCTGGGTCTTCCTCTTTTCCGTGGACCTATCGGTTGCCATTCTACTACTTTTTTGGGAAGTCTTGTTGCTGACATCCGTTGAACATGCCCATACCACCTTAATTGTTTCTTCTCTATATCTTGAGTTATATTTCCTTCTATTCCCATACGTTGTTTTATTAGATCATTTCTGATTCGGTCTCGTCTGGAAATACCTAAAGATCTTCTCATTGCATCCATCTCTACTGCTTCTATTCGTTTTTTGTTCATTTCACTAATTCTCCATGTTTCAGCGCCATAAAGAAGAGTAGTTTTAATCATGGTCTCATATATATTAAATTTTCTTCCTTTCGTTATCTCTTTACTCCACAGTATACCATTGAGACATCCTAAGACTTTCTTTGCTTGAGTGATTTGTTTTTCTATTTCCCGTGTATCAGTTCCTGTATTGTCAAAGGCAACACCCAAGTAGTCATAGCTCTGACAGCAGGAAATATGTTGTCCGTTTTCCAGGTCTGTGTTATCTGACTCGTTTCCAATACAAAGATATTTGGTTTTTGTTGTATTGACATTCATTCCCCAGTCGTTATATTCTTCTATCAGTTTTCTAAGCATGTACTGCATGTCTTCCCTGTTGTTCGCTAGTACTACCTGGTCATCAGCAAACTAGAGTGTATATATACATTCATTGCTAAGTTCTATACCCATCCTATGCACCTTTCTTTTCCATCTTTCCAATGTTGCTGCAACATATATCTTGAATAAGGTTGGTGAGATACAGCATCCCTGTCGCAAGCCTTTTGTAACCAGGAATTCTTCCGTTAGATATTTTCCTGTTTTTATCTGTGCCTTTGAGTCTCTATATAGTTCTTGTACAGCATTTATCAATGTGTGGTTGATGTTAGATCTTTGCAAAGTTGTCCACAATTTTGTTAAGGGGATATTGTCATATGCTTTTTGCAGGTCTACAAAATAATATGAGTTTCTAGATTCTTAGCTGATCTTTTTTCTATTATTTGTTTAAGACAAAATACTTTATCGGTGCACGATCTTCCTTCGCGGAACCCGCTTTGTTTTTGTTCTTGTGCTTATATTCTTCCCCGATCATATTTTTCAAAATTCGTCCATACAGTCTGCTCAGGGTGCTGGTTACCGATATGCCTCTATAATTATTACAATTTCTTTTGTCTCCCTTTTTTTGTATTGAGGTCATGTATGCCGTTCTCCACTGTTCTGGTACTGGGTGTCCATTTAGACACTGATTGATCACATAAGTTAAGTTTTCAAATAGTTTATGAGTTCCATTCTTAAGCATTTTAGCATAGATTCCCTCAGGTCCAGCGGATTTACCATTCATTAGTCATTTTAGTCAGTTTAGTCATTTAGTCAGCGGATTTACCATCTTACTGTTTCGATGTCTACCCTCGCTTCCTCTCCTTGTTTATGTACTAACTGTTTTGGGGAGTTCGCTAGGTATTCTTGTCTCAGCCTATTGTTTTTCTGGATTGTGTTATTCTTATCTTTATTTCTTCATCATCTTTCTCCGTTGTGTCAAACACGATTCCTAGGTATGTGATGTTCGATAGTTCGGTACCTATTGGCAGGTATTTCGTTTTTTTTTTTGCATTAATTTCTAGTCCCCACTTTCTATATTCTTCTTGTCATTTCCTTGCCGTGTACTCCAGATCATCTTTGTCGTTTGCTATAACAACCTGGTCATCAGCAAACTGCAATGTATACAAGCAAATCTCTCCAAGGTCTACGCCCATGCCTCTGCATTTTCGTTTCCAATCTGTCAATGCTTTTGCAATATATATTTTAAGTACGTTATTTTTAAGTTAAGTTTACATTAGTCCTTTTATTTTTTTATTGGTTTTCTCTATTGGTGTAGCTAGCCCTACAGGAGCTCCGTTTCAAAGTTTCTCGCAGGGCACTTTTCCACAAACTGATATGGAAGAGTGCTAAAAAAATGTTGAACAAAAAAAGCAAAAATGTTTGTTAAAATATTTTTTAAATATAATTACAAGTACAAATGCTTCAGCGAGCCAATAATATGTTATCCAAACAATTTAAAAACGAACTTTATTTCGCATTTTGGTCGGCAAACTTATTTATTAAAGCATCCATAGCTGAAGAAGGTCTAGGTAGAAGTTACAACCTAGGTTAAATACAAGAAGTATAGGGCGTTTCTTTAAGATATGGATATAATACACGATTTGGAACAAAAAAGTCCTGTAACACTTTTTTCCCAACTAAATCGTTTCCAAAAAAAATTGCATTCTTTTTACAACTCGTTTGTGGCTTTTTTTTTCTTAATTGCCATATTGCCAGATTCTAGTAAGAGCCTAAGAAGGTATCCATTGGATTCTAACAATCAACGGTAGGGAAATCTTTTTTGGACCTCTACGTTACGAAACAAGACATTCTGGTATCTTTCGGCCGAGTGGGATACTAAGCCAGAAGACACCAGGGTAGTGCCGGATTAACCGTGTTCCGGCTAAAACCTTAACCACCGTTCCAGAGAGGTGGTCTTGCCACTCAATAAACAACTAAAATAAAAAAAAAACTAAAAATTTATAGATAACCATACCTATTACCGTAAATCAGAAAATGTTTAGACGTTAGGCCATAAACTAATAAATAATATTAACTATAAATTTTTAGATCCCTGGCTTAATTTCCTCCTCTGTCCTTCTGTTCTTTTTTCTTCATCACCTCAGAAATCAGATAGTGTACTTCTCTCCATTTTTTCTCTCCTTTCAACATTATGTTTACAATATTTCTTTCATCCAGCCCGACACAAATTCGCAAATCACCCATCTCATTTGCCCATCTCTGGCAGTTAAAAATGTGAGCATAAGCATCCGGTACCGCACAAACAGTACAGTCTGCCGAGGCAGATTTGCCTATTTTATTTGTGAAGGTGCCAAAACTACCCTGTCTGCCCAGACACTGCGTCAGGAAGTAGTCTAGTTTCCTGAACTTACATTTCCACCACGGTCTCAGATCGGGGATAAGCTCCTTCGTCAACCTTGCCTTTCCACTATCATTCACCCATTCTCTCTGCCACTCTACTATCGTTCTTTCTCTCTCATTCTCATGTATATTTACATCCATCCTCTTCGCATACATCCTCGCTCGCTCTTTACACAACAAAACGATCGGATCTCGAATGATGCTCTACATGTCATTGGAGCGGTATCACATTCGAGACTGTCCTATATGCTCTAGATACCCTGAGGAGCATTCGCTTTTGTGAAATCTCCATCAGCTTTGCGTATTTCGCAGTGTTTAGTACACTAAACAATTGAAGATAACACTGGAACCCTGAGAACAAACAGAGAAGACATAGCAGAGACATGGAGATCGTATTGCAGGGACCTATATAAAGATGATCAACGCCAAGAGCTTGTTAGCCAAATCTCTGACGAGGTGGAAGAAGAACCTGATATACTCGAAAATGAAGTAAGACAGGCTATCAACAAGCTCAAATATAACAAAGCACCAGGTCCAGATATGATAACAGCAGAAATGCTTAAAGCCACAGAAGAAACCGGCGTAAAGTTGCTTCATCTACTCTGTAACCAAATATGGCATTCCAAACAATGGCCTGAAGACTGGACAAAATCTACAATAACGACCATACAATGCGACAATTATAGAACTATCTCTCTTATATCCCATGCCAGCAAGATAATGCTACATATAATCAATGAGAGACTGAAAACATTCCTTCAAAGAGAAATCCCACAAGAGCAAACTGGATTTACCAAAGGTAGAGGCACTCGAGAACACTTGCTGAATATAAGACAGATAATAGAGAAATCTAGGGAATTCAACATCCCACTATACATCTGTTTTATAGATTACCGTAAAGCGTTCGACAGGGTCAAGTGGAGACACTTATGGCGAATACTAACAGAAGTAGGCATACCACAACATCTAATTACGCTTATAACTGGACTATATGAACACACTACTGGATCAGTTAAAGTACTTGACACACTTTCGAACGAGTTTCATCCAGAACGGGGTGTCAGACAAGGATGTATACTATCTCCACAATTATTCAACATATATGGAGAGTATATTATGCGAAGAGCACTTGAAGGATGGGAAAAGGGCATCTCAATAAATGGTCATAAACTAAACAACGTACGTTTCGCAGATGACACAGCCCTTCTTGCAAATAGTCAAGCAGAGCTGATGGAACTTATACGACTGATCGAAAACGAAAGTCAAATATTTGGTCTGCAATTAAACATATCAAAGACAAAGATCATGATAGTGGATAGACTACACAAAAATCATCCACACATAACCACAATTGACCGGTTCGAGGTTGTGAGCTCATACTTATATCTGGGATCATTAATCACAAACACAGCTTGATCAACTGCTTAATATTCCTAATACTGACCTACAGATGTGAATCTTGGACTCTGAGACAATCGGAGAGAAAAAAGATAGACGCCACTGAAATGTTCTGTTGGAGACGAATGTTACGAATTCCTTAGACCGACCGTAGAACAAATAATTCAATTTTAAGAGAGCTAAAAGGTTGCCAACGACTCTCTAGTAAAGTCCATCTCCAACAATTAAAATATTTTGGGCATATTATGAGAGCAAACACAGAAAACATGGAAAGACTCATAATACAAGGAAAGGTAGAAGGCCGAAGATCGCGAGGAAGATCCCCAACAAGACGGATAGATCAAATTACAGGAATATGCCAAAGACCTATGCATGAATTAAAAGAAATGACCAGAGAAGAGATCTCTGGAGACGGACAATAAACGACATCACGTCGACCACTACACTCTCCCTGGGGGGTCAGGATTGAAGAGAGAGTACACTACACCACACAGGGGCAGCGTAGGTTACCACCGACTGAAAAAATTAAAATAACATACCTAGGATGCACCATCGCAGACAGCTGGGATCACTCATACGAGATTAAATGTAGGATCGAAAAAGCGAGGAGTGCCTTCCAACAGATGAAGAAAGTTCTCTGCAATTTAACCTTGAACTTACATCTCCGACATAAAATCCTTAATTGTTATGTGTTTTGTGTTCTTATGTACAGAGCAGCGGTATAGGCACTTACTGATGCGTCTTGCAGACGGTTGCAGTCTTTCGAGATGTAGTGCTATCGTCGCATGCTCAGAATATCATAAGTACCTCATATAACTAACGAGGCAGTAATGCACCGTTTACAAATAGCGCCTGAAGTCTTGAAATCCATTAAAGAGAGAAAGTTAGCACACTTCGGACATATAATGAGAAATGAAAATAAATAAAGAAACCTACTATTGCTATAAGAAAGGAAAATAGACGGAAATAGAGAACCATGACGCCGCCGAATATCCTGGCTTAAGAATTTGAGACAGTGGACAGGTATGACCACCACATACCTATTTCGAACAGCTGCTAATAAAATACGATGGGCCATTGTGGTAGCCAACATCCATAGAGTATAGGCACTAGCAGAAGAAGATTCTAGAACCCAACTTGATAGGCTATAAGCTAAATATCATAATGTGACAATACTTGAAAAATAACAACGTTCCTTTTTAATATACCAAACGATAACCGCAATCCTTATGAATATATCGCCGCATCCAAGCCGAGCGCGCAAAAAATCTGGAAATAAATTCCTCATCATATATTCGTCGAGACTCCAACGGAGATTTAGATCCGGTCAGCGATTTTCTGGATTGATTTATGAAATGAAGCAGAATCCCGCGGCAAATTAGTTTGGGCAGGCATGCATTATTAATATCGTTATAGCGTGTACAGGTAGTGTTCAAATGTAAAATATTTATACGGAGGAAACTTTATGACAGACAAAAATTAATAAACGCGCTTTCCAACTTTCATGACTTTGGCTATTGTATCTTTTTGTTTAATATTTTAGTACGGAAAACAGCGTGGTGTTTTCGTAGAAATTTTATACTGAATATATTTTATTTGTAGCAGTTAAATAATGTTCGATAGCCTGCAAAATAGGCGTCACTCGCCGCATCTGCGGTGAAATTAGAGTAGACAGCATCTAAAAGTTGTATAACAAATTTTGTCTTAATAGTTCAGTCGGGATTGCATTTGAAATTGCGACTAAATTATGATGTTGCTTTAGTTGCCATCTTGAATTTAAAGGAGAACCGTTTTTGCCTAATATCTCCACCATTTTCAATTTTTCGAGAAAAATGGTAAGGTCTAAAATTGTTGTGAATGCGATTTTCTATAATTTCTTTTTGACAAACTCTGTATATACTCTGTATTCGCGAAAAGGTGGAGTACGCTATAAAAGTAGTAAAACTAGGCAAGACCCCTGGACCGGATGGAATTACTACGGAAGCCATAAAACTGTTGGAGGACGATAACATCGACATACTGGTAACAATTTCCAATGCCATATCACATGGTCACATTCCAACGTGGCATATTCAAGCTTTTTAATGATTCCTAAATCACAAAAAGTGACACAATGCAAAAACCATAGACTGATAAGTTTAATGAGCCATTTGCTTAAGGTGTTTCTTCGCATCCTTCACACAAGAATGTTCAGAAAGCTGAAAGATCTAAGCGGTGAGACACAATTTGGTTTCAAGAGCGGACTGGGTATACGTGAAGCAGATTTCTGAAGCAAATTCAGAAGAATTTGAAATTTTAAGAGGAGTGCGACAGGGATGTATTTTGTGTCTTATGCTGTTTAATCTCTATGTGGAAAACATTTTTGCAGAGGCATTGGAAGGCTCTGAGTGTGGAATAAAGGTAAACGGATTCCCGATAAATAACATTCGTTACGCCGACGACACAGCGATAATAACAGACAACGAACATGATATGCTTCTTCTCGTGCCACTCCTAGCGGAGATTGGAAATCATCATGGCCACTGCGACTTTGTAGCAGCGCGCCTAAAAAGTTCAATTGAACTACACCCGAACCATTCACGTATATGACAAAGCCACGATATTTTTCTTCTTCCCATACTTCTTTTGCCCTTAATTTTGCCCTGCATGATGTTTCTTAAAAGTTCGTACTTTTCACCTCTCGCAATGTGCCCCAAGTTCTCCATCTTTCTAGTTTTTATCTCATTTATAATTTCGCATCTTTTGTCCAAAGTTTGGAGTACTTGCGTGTTAGTGACGCGGTTCATCCATGATATTCTGAGAATGCGCCTATAGCACCACATCTCGAAAGCTTCGATGTTTTTTATGGTCAACTGTTTTAGTGTCCAAGCCTCAACTCCATATAACAGGGTAGAAAAGACATAACACCGCAGCATTCGTATTCGTAACTTTATATTGATATCACGATTGCAAAAGAGTTTGCGCATTCTATTAAAGACTGATCTAGCGATTTCTATTCTACATCTAATCTCTTTTGTTTGATCAGTATCGTCTGTGATCCAAGCACCTAGATATTTATAACAGGGCACACGCTCAATCGTTGTATTGTCTATTACAAGATTAGCTCTGATGTTCTTTGATTTCCTGATTACCATAAATTTAGTTTTTTTCAAATTAATTTTCAAGCCGTAACTGTTACAAGGAGGTTACATCCCCATAACATGAGACTTTGAACGAGATGTTGTAGCTCTACTAGCATTCCCGTTAGGAGAACTGTATCGTCAGCATACCTTATATTGTTGATCGTTTCACCATTTATTATCAGACCAAGATCTTCTTCCTCGAGTGCTTGTTCATAGATAGCTTCACTATACAGATTAAATAAAAGTAGCGATAAGATACATCCCTGCCGGACTCCTCGACGGATTTGAATTTCTTCTGTTAGTCTGCCCTCAACCTTGACATTTGATGTTTGATTCCAATATAGATTGCATATAATTCGAATATCTCGGCTGTCTATATTTTTCTTTATTAGAACTTGTCTTAGTGGTTCATGTTATACATGGTATGCAGTTGATGTTAAACAACATAAACACCGTAGCAATACAACTGCAAGTAGATAATGCTCCAATCCATCAAGTGAAAACATTTAAATACTTGGGAATGATGATGAATGACCAATGGGATCCTCAACAAGAAATAAAATTCCGTACCGAAAAAGCAAGACAATCTTTTATCAAATTTAAACCGCTACTATGTAACTGCAATATTTTCTTTAATCTCCGCTATAGGATGGATAAATGCTCTGTATGGTCCATATTGTTATACGGCATGGAAACATGGACGTTAAGAGTACCTTCCATTAATAAGTTGGAGGCCTTCGAAATATGGACGTTGCGAAGAATGTTCCACATACCATGGACAGATAGGGTGAGAAACGCATAAATAACGATGGCGATCTTTTGCCTGCCGCAAAAGACAGAAGTCTGGCCTTAAGATAATTCGCCAATGCACTATAGGTGCACGGCACTATAAGAAGAAGACAATCTCTCCCTCTCTTGGTGTTTTCCCATTACTGAGGATTGTGGGTTCTTCCAATATTCCTAACAATTTTTCTCCATTTGTCTCTATCTTCAGCTGCTTTGAGAGATTCGCAGAATGAGTTTCCAGCTGAATTCTTAATTTGGTTGGACTATCTAGTTGGTGATCGTTGTCTTGATCTTCTCCCCGGAACTTGTTTCCAGAAACAATTAATCTCTCCAAACGATCGTCACCTCTGTGAACCAAATGACCAAAAAATTGCAGAATACGTTGCAGACATATTGTGGACAGCCTTTTTTTAATCTCGAGTTGGTTTAGAATGGAAACGTTTGTCCTATGAGCTGTCCACAGAATACGCATCATTATTCTCCAGCACTACATCTCAAAGGTATCAATTTTTTGGCGCTTGCCTCCGCGAAGAGCCCAAGTCTCTGCCCCTTATAAAAATATTAAGCATACAAGGGCATTCACCATTCTCATCTTGATATTTCGAGAGATAGATCTGTCTTTCCAAACTTTAGTTAGGCGTCTCATCGCATTTTTTGCCATTACAATACGTCTCCGAACTTCTGCTTTACAGTTACCTGTTTTCCTGTAAGATGTTAGTCAGTTGAATAGTGTGGAATCTGTCGACCACCATTATATTTGTCTTAGATTTATTGATTTTTAGACCAACTTTATTGCTTTCTTACTTAACTTTTTGCAAGGAGATTGAATAGTGCTTGCTTATTTGCTGCTATAAAGTGTAATGCCATCAGTAAATCCTAAATTGGAGATTTTCCTACCAGCCACTGTTACTGGTGGTAACATCCATTAGTCCATCCATCTAAAGCCATCCCCATAACATGTTCACCATAAATGTTGACCAAGTCAGGTTACAATACGCATCCTTGTATAACACCTCTCTAGGTCTTGAATTAGTTTGAGAACTTCTGATCTAGTCGTACTATTGCTATACTGGACTGGTACAGATTTTTAATAAGTGTCACCAGATGCATTGGTGTTCCTATTTCTATTAAAATGGACCACAGATTTATCAAGCTTACACAATCAAATGCCTTTTTGTAGTCAACGAAGCATATAATCATAGGGACTTGAAATTCTCTAGACTTTTCAATGAGTTGTCTCAGGTGTAGAATTTGTTCCCGTGTACCTTTACCCTTTACAACCCCCGCTTATTCCTGAAGTATTTATTAATGTAGATAAATTTTTAATCTGTTTTTGATGATATGAAACAAGATTTTAGTAGCATGTGTTATTAGTGACAGTGTGCGGTAGTTTTCACATCTGGAGTAGTTGCTCTTTTGTGTAGCGGGATATAAATTGAGGTACACCAATCAGATGGCCATTTGCCTGAATTCCAAACAGCGACACAGATAGAATGGATGATATGTAATCCTTTGTTACCTAGTAAGTGCAGTATTTCACTTGGTATTGAACCAGTGCCTTTGGATTTATTTCTCTTTAGCGATTTAATTGCATTTTTAACTTTAGCAAGTAAGACAGTAGGTTCTCTAGGGTAGTCAGAGGGCCACTGACTTTCTGCTGTTACCACTTCATTTTGATATAGCTCGCCACAGTAGTTTCGCCATCTTTCCAATATTTCGTCAGTATCGGCCTTTAGATTACCTTTCTTATCTATTACAGACCACGTTTGAGATTTAAGTTCTGTGAAGTAGGCAGTAGAAGAGGAATATTATAGTGTATTTGGTCAGATATTGAAATGCACATTTCTGTGAAGGGCACTGATATTGGTATGGTCCAAGATAGAAAGTTATAGAGAATAGATATTAAGATAAAACAAATAATACGAAAAATTGTATTTGTTGACTAATACTTCAATTCTTTTCCTAATATTTCACTTTTAATATAAATGCTGTATCAAATTTCCTTTCGATAAAATACCAGTATAAACAATCCAAAAAGCACTTAGACTTTTCGCCACTCTACAAACTACAAACACATTGATACTTCACACTTCGTCGACCTTAAAGTACATATTGCGAACAGACAGTCTTGAATTTGAGACGGATTAAAACTACAATCGACATAGTCACGGCCTGTCTGAAGGCAAAACCACTATACAGTTCGCCACCCCCTTTTGAGACGTCAAGACGCTAACTGCCAAGTTGCTATCATGAACGTTTACAATATAAATTCCCTTTCGCTTCACTGGCGTTTATAAGAGCGAGATTCGGGGTATTAGGATCAAAATCATAATATAAAAACGGTAAAAAAATAATAATTTTAATTTGTATACGACGATCGTTATAGTTTTTACTGATACAACTTCCAGTATTTTTTCTTTCTGAATACATCAGTTTATGATCAGCAAGAGTATACTAATCCAAAGTTGTACACATACCAGAAAATAATGTTGAAAACCCTATGTAAATTATATTTATGTTTATAATGACGTTTTTGTGCTTTTTTTAATAAAAACTGCTCTTCACTACATTCGCTATTTTGATAACGTTTGCCATGGGTATGGTAAATAACGTCGTAAAGTTAAATAACGTGGTTATTAAATTAGATGACCATTTATTTGGAACACAATACTACACTTTTATATAACATTAGTTATTCTAATCGTAGTTCGTACTTATGTGAAGTTGCTATAAGACTACCTCATAATTACCAATACGTGTTACATTAACTTGCCATCTTGATGGTAAATTAGTTCTGATCCCCGAGATAATAATCGTTGTCTCTTTTATAATAGTCCTTACATATATCAGCAGTTTATTTCTTAGTGGGCCAAGTTTGTTTTAACGACCTACGACAACCGTACGTCTTGACTAGCAATTCTGCTGACTTGCACATTCTAATTCAAGGCTATTTTATGAATGTCCTCGATTCGAATTATTAAACATATTTTATATAAACGAAATACGAAACTGTGTTACATGTTTTCTTTTTAACTTATTCTTTATATAAATAATAATATTTTAGGGATAATACTACACCATCCCCTTTACGGAAAAAAAATTCTCTTTTGCAACTGTTTCATTCCTCTCTCTCTTTTCTTCGGAAGAAGAGAAATTTTCAACCTTAAGTAAGTACTGTTTATCTATGCTACCGTACACATCTACATTATCTTAACTCTAAAATATATGTGGTAAAAATAGTTTATTCATTTGTTCTGTCACTTCTTCCGCGATATTACTAATACTGTCTCGTAAAATCACCGCATTCACTTAAGTCTACTTATTCTAAGCGTATAATTTGTTTTTATGTACATCCTTAATCTTTCCGGTATCTAGCCTAATTTTACAGTTAACATTATTTACTTCTTTTATGACAAAAGGACCTACATAAAGACTATCAAACTTATTATTTTCTTTTTTCTCTCTTTTGAGCAGGACTAAATCTCCTATTTTAAAATGTTGAGGTGCTGCGGTTAGCTTGCTTGCGTCTTGTCTTTCCTTTTTGTCCGATATCACAAATTCTTCGACATGTAATCTTTTTGGTTTATTAATTTGGTATTTATGGCAATGTTTAATATATTAACGTATGTCCTTTTCTATGTTATCTGAATCTCGCTTTTAGTTTCTTTACAAGTCTATTATTTCCCAGGTGATCTGCACAACATTGGGTGATTATAGTATTCTTCTATTATTCTCAGTTTTTCTTGTTTATCTTCTATGATTTCTGGTACTTCGCATATGTATATTTCTACATTTTTCAATATCTTATTTCCTTCATTTATAAATTCATCAATTGTGCATAATTTAAACATAATATCATTTACATATATTTTTGCTTTACTTATTGCATTCTCTACCGCTAGCTGATCAAGCTGTACCAACAATTGACCTAAATCAAAAGGATGAAATCCTGTGGCTGCATTTGATTTTGTTTTTGACCCGAATGCTCAGTCTTGGTGAGACTCGGTTTGCTCCAAAAGACAAAATTGGTAGTCTATGCGCCTCCATATTGTCTAGTACCTTTCTTAGTATTTGCTTGTGGGTTTTATGCTGTAATATAATTTCCTCTACTGTCTCCGTGTGCTTTGCACTTTCAGCTTCCTTCGTTGATTGAGCTCTGGTTATAGCTAAGATTTGATTGTTGTCTATGTATAAGTCTTTTAGCTGGTTCGTTGATATTCTCGAAAGACTGTCCGCGTAATTATTTTTCCCTGTTATATACTCTATCTCAAAATCGTATTCTTTTAAATCTAATCTGATTCTAGTGAGTTTGGAGGTAGGTTCTGTCATTGAAAATAGGTGTGTTAGTAGTTTATGATCTGTTTTTATCAAGAATGTTGGTGCTCCAAATAAATAACATTTGACATGGTTGATTCCCCAATGGATTGCAAGTAATTCTTTAATTATTATCGGTTATAAGCTATTGGTAAATCTGTTCCGTCGTAGTTCTCACTTAAAATTGCTGAGCAGTTCGCATTTGATGAGTCTGTTGTTAGTATGAATTGCTTGTTGACGTCTGGGTATTTTAGAATTGGTTGTTTTATCAAAGATGATTTAAGTTTCTTAAATGATTGTTCACAATCTTGCAACCAAAAAAATCCTACTCCTTGTCTCGACAATCTGTTTATAGGTATGCATATCTCTGCAAAATTCGGAATAAAACGTCTGTAGTAGTTGCTACAAAATGCTACGAATCTTTTAGCTTCTTCCGCATTCTTCGGTGTCGGGTATTTCTCTATTGTCGAATATTTCGCTTTATCCAGTGATACTCATTCCTGCGAAAGATCGTGTCCCAAATATGTGACTTCTTTTCTGAAAAATTGACATTTTGCTGGGTTTAGCTTCAAATTAAATTTCCGACATATCTTAAATGTCTTTTTTTAAGTTGTCTAAATGATGTTGTTCTCTTATTCCTATCACCACTATGTCATCCATATACAGAAATGCTTTCTCCGGTGTTAAACCTGTAAATGTTATTGATATCATTCTTGAAAAGTCATTTGGGCTTATGTTTAGTCCAAAAGGTAGTCTGGTGAATTGAAATTCTCCTTTTTCCGTACTAAAAGATGTGACATTAAGAACCATTTTGCTCTCCCTAGTTGGTCTAATATTGAGTATATTGTAAGTCTTGATTAGCAATTCTGCCGACTTACATATTCTAATTCAAGGCTATTTTATGAATGTCCTCGATTCGAATTAGTAAACATATTTTATATAAACAAAATGCGGAAAATTCTTTTTAACTTATTTTTTATATCAATTGTAATATTTTAGGGATAATACCACATGGGCACAGTCTAATTGTCAGAAATATATAATTCCAAACTACGACCTAAACCCAGTAAACAACAAATCACACCATAACAAATTATTAATATGCTTCATCTTCTAAAAATTTACCGATTTATACGGTTGAGAAAAAAAAAAACAATTTGTGAACAAACAAAACTGTTTTTGTGAACTCAGATTGTTTTTTCCTTGACTTCTCATATATTAGAATGCAACTGGTAAATGGCTTTCGAGCAATACTAAAACATGCGATTCGTAGTGCATTATTCTGATTTTTTTCAATTTATTTATTTAATCTTTTAAACTTTTCTCATAGAACCGCCACTGATAATTTTCATCAATCATATAAATTTTGTGGAAATTTTAATTATAATCTCAACTTTAAAACGAAAACAACTATATTTCATTTTCTAAAGAATTTCTCATTTAATATTTTCTGCCCCCGAATAACTTCTCTGTCTTCCGCCAAGACCGCACCGGAATCAGCTTTCTTGTCTTCCTGCTGCAGAGCAGAGGTAAATTTTATCTGGAGAATGCAGGAAATTGCTGTCTTATTACAGCTATTACCCACTGCAATTTCTACATACTGATTACTCGCCTCATTGCTGCGCTATTTCATATTCAATAGCCGTGACATTTTGTGGTATTTTCTTTTCAACCGACAACAGTGGCGGAGAAGATACTTTATCAGAAGGGTTTAAATTATTTGTGGGCAATAAACAGAAAATAAGGGAGGAAAAAATGTGGCACAGTGTTTAAAACAATAAGTTTATTATTTGTTCAATGAAAACAATTGTTTATGATTTTAAATTTGAAAATATAAATTTTAAATACTAAAGAAAAAAATAATATAAAAAATAAGAAAGGCGAAAACATACATAACAAATAATTATACAGGGTGTCCCATAATTAATTTGTACATTAGCTATTGGGTGATATCTTACATAAAAAAAAGCGTTTGAGTTAAAATTGCTTAGGCAAAATGTTGCTATTTGTCGTTCTACAGGGTGATTCATTAATATTGTTTTATATTATTTTTCTTTATTATTTATCTTGAAAACTATTTAACCGATTTAAGTGAAATTTGGTATCTAGATAATATTTAGCATGCTTAATATGAAAATCATATCAGTTTTACCATTGACACTACGTGACACCACCTACTATAACAATGGTTATAGTAGGTGGTATTTTGTCCGCCCTGTATAAACGTTCTAGAAAAAAAAAACATGAAATAACATTGAATTCTACACAGAAAAGGTATTTTTGTTTCAAAATCGTTTTCGTACAAAAAGTACATCGTTTTCGAAATAAACGTATTTTTTAGAGACGTGCATAAAATGAAAAAATTCTACAAAAGCTTAAAAAAATATAAATTCAAAAATTATTCAAAAGCCACAAGGAATCTATGTTTCTGTAGTTGGCTGTATACCATATATTAAAAAAATTTATTAAAAATCCTTTATAAAAGGTATATATTTAAAAACTCAATCGGGCTATGTTATACAAAACGTTTTCGGATTCCATATTTCATCATCAGTGTCTAGGTATACATGAATGTAGCCACTAAATATGTGAGTAAAAACCCGTTAAAAATTATTTGATTACAATTAGTTTACATTATTTGTTATTTATAATAATTTATATGACTCGGTAACATGGCGACATATGACTCCACGTGAAGTTGCGAGTCCTGAGACGGTGTATCTACGAGGACTTTATAAAAGCAACTTCAGTTGCTGTAATCAAATAATTTTTAACGGGTTTTTACCCACATATTTAGTGGCTTCATTTATGTATACCTAGACACTGATGATGGAATATGGATTCCGAAAACGTTTTGTATAACATAGCCCGATTGGGTTTTTAAATATACAGTGCTGAGTGTCTTACCACCCGGATTTTTAACGTAAGAGATAGAAAACACAGTTACCTTGTGAAATAAAAGATATGAAACTCGTAGAGGTGGGAAATAATCGATAGAAACCTATAATTTACATTACATTATATTACTAATATCGATAGTCTCATACCTTTAGACGTTAGCTTAGAGCTAAATCACCTCGGTCATAATTATTATGTTTGACGTCGTATGTGTGACGTATTTCCATTAAGTAAAAACTGACCACAATAAAGCAAAAATGTGTATAAAATAATTTAATTAATAGTGATAATTTAATCTAAATTAATTTTATCTAAATTTTTATTTAAATTTAATCTAAAGTTTTAAATTATTAACCAAAAATAATTTCTACTACGATTTTAGGAGTTTCATACTCTTGTCAGAGAACTACGACCACAGGTCTCTAACTGTGGTCGTTAGTTCTCTGCTCTTGTCACGGAATAATTATCAATCCATCGTGGATTAGTGGTAAGAATTGGACACTGCGGTGCAGACGATTAGAGTTCAAAACCTACATGTGTTTTTTTTAATAATTTGAAATTATGCAGAGATCGTTTTGCTTTTGAACATTTATGTCAGTCGTTACTAGTATTAGAAGTGTTTAAAGTTAAACATAAATATCTTATTGAAAAAAGTGTCCGTCGTATTTTCGAAAATAAAGTAAAAATTAATGTTTAAAGAATTTAAGAATTTAATTTAAATTTAAGTTTAAAGAATGTTTACATAAGTAAAAATTCTACAAAAATAAAAAAAATATTGTAGATAAACATATTTACAATTGTCAATTGTTTTAAAAATTATTACCTGTACAGAGGAATTGATATTAACATTGAGAATTTAGTGATGGATTTGATATAAACAGTCTTCACCGGATTATCTTGCATTCACAACTGCCTTATAAAAATTGTCTCTGCCCCTTATAAATATATTAAGCATACAAGGACATTCGCCAGTCTCGTCTCGATATCAGAAGATGCATCGGAAGCCTAGGAGATATAAATCTATCAGTCTAGATGAAAGAACAACATTTTGTGAAATTTATCAAGCATTTTGTATTTCACACAAGATGTTCTAAGGAGCACCCTGCTCGCTGCTCTACAACCATGAACCCCACCTTGCTATCGAGGCGTTAGATATTTGTAAGGAAAATGAAGTAACGGTTTTATCTTTTACTCCACACTGCTCGCATAAATTTCAACCAGGAGATAGAAGTGATAGATAGAAAGTGTCTAAAGCGAACCCCTAAAAAATACTGCAATTCAGCTATAGACAACTAGATTGTAAAGAATCTAGGTAAGACATTTTCCATATATGATCTTCCTGCCATTGTAAAATTAAGTTTGCATTTAGCTGCTACGCCAACCAGTATAATGGCTGGGTTTAATAAAACAGTAATATGTCCTCTGAATGCAGGTATCTTCACAGAGAGTGACCTTTTGCCATCATATGTGACAAACAGGCCTACATCAGTATATTAAGAAGAAAACGCTACAGAAAACAATGGAGCACGCTAAAATTATGGAGAATCCACCATTCAACATTCTAGAACATTTCCCAGATGTCAACGACTATTTGTCTGCAAACACAGTCGCATCGACAAAAATAGAACCTATAAGTTCAATATTGCGTTCCTCCAAAGAAGTAAGGCCGTTTCCAAAAGCAGGTCTTCTGATTCGAGAAAATCACGGAAAAAGAGACAAACGCTATTTTAAAGCGACAAAATAGACAAATAGATAAAATGCGAAAGAAAAGAAAGGTCCTAATAACAGAAAAACATGCAACCAAAAGAAAGACATTAGAAAGACATTAGAAGAACACGAAAATTAGAGATGGTCAAAAATTGAAGAAAGCCCGATTACATCTACGTCTGAAGCTCATCATGACCCTACATCCTCGGAATCTGAGGATGAAACTGAGTGCTTAGTATGTGAAAAACCCTATTAAAATAAAGCTAGAGGTGATCACTGGGTGCAATGCACCCATTTTAACAGATGGGCTCACATCAAATGCACCAACAAAAGTAATATCACTTTTTTTATATGCATCAATTGTGATTTAGATGATGATTCGTGAGTTTCGTTTTTAATTGTTAGATTTTCTTCATGTAAATGGTCAAAATAAACAAAAGAAATTGAATCTGCATTGGTTTTTGGATTGTGTCACTACTATTACCTTTATAATGTTACTAGAGTCAACTAACCTCAGACCGTTAGTTAACTAAACCTGCACGCGGGGATAGTTGACTTATTTTGTAAGGTGGTCAAAATTTGCTTGAAATTTTTTTCTACGAAGAATTCGAATAAATTGAAAATGTATATACAATACCTGAAGGAGTATAGAACCAACAAACTTAGTATATATATATATATATATATATATATATATATATATATATATATATATATATATATATATATATATGTATAATAAAACCTAGAGCTAAGATTAATATTATTACTAAAATTAATATCAAACTCACCAGTCTTCCGGGTTGAACCGCGTCGATATCCATTTTGCCGAGCTTTCGGCATCCTCTCTGATGCCTTCCTCGGGGCTTCCGAGGTCTCAGTCTCCCGAGCCCCATATATATATATATATATATATATATATATATATATATATATATAAATATATATATATATATATATATATATATATACAGGGTGGTGAATCGGCAAACGGACCATAGGAAACTCAATGGTAAATTCTAAATTGTTGAATTCCTGCTTCCCTAATTATTTTACACCAAAAGTCATGGGAAACTATTTGTAAAGGACTCAAATATGTATCGAAAACAACTGTTAAAATTATTCTACGACTTAAACGTATTCCAAAATTTTGCTAAAATATAATACATTTTTCTGTGAAAAAATGTGTATTACGTGTTGCGTTTTGTCATATTATTGTTTCTGATATTTGACAATATTTAAATTAATTATATTATATTTATCTATGATTTAAATAGCCAAAATTTTGTGATTTATTGTTTAAAAAAAATTAAGTTGATTAAAAAATGTACTCAGTTGAGGAGAAAAAAGCAATAATAAAAATGTTTTATTCATGTTTTAATATATTTGTTATAGTTTTATGTTTAGAAATAATCATATCTTATTATTAGGAATAAAGATCACAGTAACAGTATATTGGAATTCATTGAATTGTTGTATAACTTAACTTAACATGGAATTAAATTTTAGTGAATTAGAATATCTTACGTTAAATAAAGATCCGGTAGTGGCAGGAAAAGGTCCGCGCTATTGCCTGAATACAACATTATGCGATTTTTCGTCAACTGAGTACATTTCATTATATTGATCGATTTGTACACAATATAATTTACTGTTCACAAAGTAATAATGTTCAATAGTAGTAGTATTTAGTAAAATTCATTGCTTATAATTTAATCATAAAATAAAAAAATTGACAATTCAAATTGTCAAACATCTGACATTAATATGATAAAACACACACGTCCTAATATATATTCTTGCATTACGTGTGGCCTAACTTTTAGGGGTGGTCTGAAAAATGTATCACATTTTTTCAAAATTTTGAAGTACCTTTGATTCGTAGAACGGTTTTAACATTTGGTTTTAATTCAGATTTTAGTCCTCTACAAATAGTTTTTTATGACTTTTGATCTAAAATAATTAGGGAAGCAGCAATTCAACAATTTAAAATTTCTCATTGAGTTTCCTATGGCCCGTTTGACGATTCACCACCCGGTATATATATATATATATATATATATATATATATATATATATATATATATATATATATAATATATATCTATATCTATATATATATATATATATTATATATATATATATATATATATATATATAATTCTTTGGAGGATAACTTTCGGGAAAGCGTCAAAACAAGGATCAGCTAGAGATGGTATAAGCCAGTTTGGTGTAGAACTTTATTCTATATGTGAAATTTTCGGTGATATGTTGTCACCTTCATCAGCACCTAAATGGAAAACCTATTTTAGTACAAGTGGTGGAAGTTAACATATAAAACCTACATTGAAAATGTTCAGTTGGTCCTAGAGTTGAAGAACACTGTCACAAACATGTTAAAAATATTAAAAATTACATTTAAAATTTTGAATAAAAACATTACAACACAACAGGGTATTATTTGAAATACAAACACAACAAAAATCTAAAAATTATAACCTACACAACAACTGCAACTTCATGTTAAAGGTAGAAAAGAAGAATTATTCTTCTTTTTTGATGACATATTTCTGACTTCTGTCAATGTCCGGGTGTCATATTCAACGAGGTTATAATTTTCAGGTTAGAACCTCATGGATATGGAAAGAAAGAGCCCCAGGAAACACAATCAGCAGGGAAATGGAGTCTTTTCTCAAGTACAGGTAGGCAATCTATGTATGTTATGATAAGTTCCCTACATTCTCCAGTTTGTTACATCTTGTCAAGTCTTGTTGAAGTAGAAATGAATAAATACAACTTAAGTTTTCAACATCTTTCTTACAGTTCATAGAAGAACTGCAGTTATGGATGTAGCACATTTCTATGAAGTTTCTCTTAAATTGGTTGTCAACCCTCTTTAGTACTTGCACATTTTCATAGTTAGCAATGTGTCCAGTATTCTTAATATGTTGGCTAAAGGCTGTGCAGGTGGGTTTCCTCACTACATCACTCTTGTGCAAAGCTAGTCTTTTTGAAAGTTTCTGGCTGGTTTGACCGACATACACTTCTGAACAGGAACCACATGGAATAGAATACACTACATTGAAGTTATCCAGTTTTTTAACTCTTTCTGTCAGGTGAGTAAAGTATGTTCCTAATCTTTTGTACACTGAATTTGCTATCACTATGTTGAACTGTCTGAAAAGGTTTGTGATCTGTGGAGATAAACCTCTGATGTAAGGTAATCTCCCATAGAAAACTTCTACTGTTTCTCCTTCTAATGTTTGTCTTTGGTGTGTTCTCACTGTTGGCATATCTTGGAATAGCAATTTATTAAGAAGCATCTTAGGGTAGTGGTTTTTTCTAAGAATCTCGTACAATAATTTGATGTTCTTATTGTAGTTAGAAGGGTGACAAATTCTTTTTATTCTGTTTTTCAGACCTTTGATGATGTTAATCTTAAGGTCTGAAAAACAGAATAAAAAGAATTTGTCACCCTTCTAACTACAATAAGAACATCAAATTATTGTACGAGATTCTTAGAAAAAACCACTACCCTAAGATGCTTCTTAATAAATTGCTATTCCAAGATATGCCAACAGTGAGAACACACCAAAGACAAACATTAGAAGGAGAAACAGTAGAAGTTTTCTATGGGAGATTACCTTACATCAGAGGTTTATCTCCACAGATCACAAACCTTTTCAGACAGTTCAACATAGTGATAGCAAATTCAGTGTACAAAAGATTAGGAACATACTTTACTCACCTGACAGAAAGAGTTAAAAAACTGGATAACTTCAATGTAGTGTATTCTATTCCATGTGGTTCCTGTTCAGAAGTGTATGTCGGTCAAACCAGCCAGAAACTTTCAAAAAGACTAGCTTTGCACAAGAGTGATGTAGTGAGGAAACCCACCTGCACAGCCTTTAGCCAACATATTAAGAATACTGGACACATTGCTAACTATGAAAATGTGCAAGTACTAAAGAGGGTTGACAACCAATTTAAGAGAAACTTCATAGAAATGTGCTACATCCATAACTGCAGTTCTTCTATGAACTGTAAGAAAGATGTTGAAAACTTAAGTTGTATTTATTCATTTCTACTTCAACAAGACTTGACAAGATGTAACAAACTGGAGAATGTAGGGAACTTATCATAACATACATAGATTGCCTACCTGTACTTGAGAAAAGACTCCATTTCCTGCTGATTGTGTTTCCTGGGGCTCTTTCTTTCCATATCCATGAGGTTCTAACCTGAAAATTATAACCTCGTTGAATATGACACCCGGACATTGACAGAAGTCAGAAATATGTCATCAAAAAAGAAGAATAATTCTTCTTTTCTACCTTTAACATGAAGTTGCAGTTGTTGTGTAGGTTATAATTTTTAGATTTTTGTTGTGTTTGTATTTCAAATAATACCCTGTTGTGTTGTAATGTTTTTATTCAAAATTTTAAATGTAATTTTTAATATTTTTAACATGTTTGTGACAGTGTTCTTCAACTCTAGGACCAACTGAACATTTTCAATGTAGGTTTTATATGTTAACTTCCACCACTTGTACTAAAATAGGTTTTCCATTTAGGTGCTGATGAAGGTGACAACATATCACCGAAAATTTCACATATAGAATAAAGTTCTACACCAAACTGGCTTATACCATCTCTAGCTGATCCTTGTTTTGACGCTTTCCCGAAAGTTATCCTCCAAAGAATTGTATTCTTAGCGTCGTTATACAAACTCTATATATATATATATATATATATATATATATATATATATATATATATATATATATATATATATCTATATATTAATGTTATTTTGGAATTTTCATGAGAGAGTGTTCAGTGAACACCCAGAGAGACAAATCGTTATCGTTTTCATAATCTATTTGAAACTAGATGTAACGTGCTTTAGCACTCCCTACATATAAATTAGACTCTCTACCCTACCGGTGTTTGTTCATTAGTAATGTTATAATTTTAAGATTATTCTTGTTAATTAATTTCAGCATATCCTCGAATGACGTTAGATAATATTGCTTGATATTTCCGCATATTATTAAATTTCAACCTATTAAGCCTTAAATTTCTGATAGAGACCAGATAAATTAGCAAATAAAAATCCAGTTCTACGACTAATAATAAGAGAAAAGATAAATTTACAAAATAAATATTTATTTTAAATTGTTTAAACAAACTACTCGATTAAATAAATAATTCACAAATTAACTAAATGCATTTTTATAATCTATGCCACGACGTACTTATAAATAGAATAACATAAATTTTCGTTTATTAGAACCAGCGATATTGCGACCTTTATAAATTTGAATTTATTAATTCAGTTTTTTTTTTATCTTATATGACGCATCAACCACACAGGGTTATTAGCGTATATGGATTGTGATACAAAGTCAGAACTTAACAATAGAATATTAACTATAGCAATACATAAATAGAAATAAACCTAGATCTATACACAGTAAAATATTAGATTTTTGATATAAGCTGGCGGTCTTTGAGAAAGGCGAAAATATTTTTAGTATTACTGTCTTTTCCAAGAGCACTGTTTAATGTTGATGGAATGTTATACATTTTGCGTTGTACATCGTACTTGGGGCACTGCAATAAACAATGTTTTACCGTTTTAAGACACTTTTACACATGTCACACACAGGTTTATCAGTACGTTTTAGTAGGTAGTCGTGTGTTAACCGAGTATGGCCAATCCGGAGGTGAGTGAAAGTTACTTGTTGTCTTCTATTGTTGAATTTTGGAAATTTTTTATGATTCTTATCAACTTAGTACAGCTTGGTTGGAGAGTTCTTCCATGTATCTTGCCATATTGAATTAATCTTTTCTTTAAAGAATGCTTTCAGGTCGGTGTAAAAACATTTCCTATTTTCTTCTGCATTTGGGTTAGTAGGTGCATTTTTTGCTGTTTTATGTACAACCTCGTTTCCTTCGATTCCAGGATGTGACGGTACCCATATAAAATTAACTTTAATGTTCATATTTTCCGCATGTTTTAGTTCCTTTTTAATGAGAAGGAGTAGTGGATGGTTACAGTAAAGTTGGTTTATTGCCATTATTGAGCTAAGAGAATCTGTAATAATGATATTTCTCTTTTTATTTTTGTTAACTATCAGAACTAGTGCTTTTAGTATCGCATACAGTTCAGCTGAGAACGTTGTTGTATATGAATAATAATTTGTAAGCTTCTGTATACTTTAAAGAGTAGATTACTGCCCCAGTTTCGTCTTCGTTTTTGGAGGCATCGGTGTAAACTTTGAAACAGCTACCATATTTGCTTAATATTTTTAGAAATTCTTGATTAATTTGACTTGCTGGCGTTTCTGATTTGTTTAGGCGCAATAAGCTGGTGTTAGTAGAGGGAAGTCGAATTGTCCAAGGAGGGGGGGTTTGAATTGAGGAGATATCGTAGGTATCTGGAAAATGGATACCCATTGTTAACAAGTAGGTATGTAGATAGAAATAGAAAGGGTGATCAGTTCGATTTGAAGTTTGGAAACAACTTTTGAAGCGGTCAGCGAATACGTTGTGTATAACAGGATTATCTTGATTAGACGATACTGCCGCGGCATAAGAAAGACTTAGATATTGTCTTCTAAATGCGAGTGGAATCTCTCCAGTTTCCCAGTATAGAGTTTGTACTGGACTTGTGTAGTGTGCTTCTAAGGAAATTCGAAGGCCTGTATTTTGAATAACGTCTATTGTTTTTAAGTACGTTTTTTTGGAGGAGTTATAAACAATTGAGCCGTAGTCCAGTTTGGAGCGTACTAGAGCCTTGTAGATATGTAGTAATGTAGAAGAGTTTTATGGCTTTTTGGACATGGTTATGGATGGTTGTTAGGGTCTTTCCTCTACAAAGTATAACTAAATCATCTGCATATAGCCTAGCTCTTACAGGATGTTTAATTTTTCGGTAATAGAATTCATAGCTATAAGAAACAGAGTAGTCCTAAGGTTCGAGCCCTGTGGTATACCATTTTCTTGATTTTTTGTTGAGGAATATACGCCGTCTACTCTGACCTGAAATTGTCTATTTTTTAATAAGTTTGATATGTATTTGAGTATATTACCTCTTATTTTCCATTCGCTAAGCGTTTTTAAAATTGAATATTTCCATACTGAATCGTAGGCTTTTCTAATGTCGAAAAATATTCCAATACAGTGTTGTTTGATTGCGAAAGCCTCATGTATTTCCGATTCTACATCAATAAGGTTGTCTACAGTAGAACGACGCTTTCGGAAGCCACTTTTTTGGATTGTTGAATTGCTTTTTGCATTCTTGGTTCCATCCAGTTCCACCAAGGAACTGGATGGAATTTACTGGCGAAGTTAATTTTTCCAATATTTTTATCTGCTGAATCTATTATCAGTTTTGTAATAAAATCTACTTCTTCATTCACATTACTGTTTTGGTTTATGGCATGCAAGTTGTGTTGGATGTGGTTTTGAAATTTCTTCCATTCAGCATTTTTCAAGTTCCATTTTACTTCAGGTATAGCTGTAGATGATTCTTCGTTATGAATTATAATAGGGTGGTGATCACTATTGTATGGCTCCAGTAATACATCCCATGAAAGCATATGAGTTATTGATGGTTCGCATATAGACAAGTCGATAGCAGAACCTTCACCTAATCTTATGTCGAAACGGGTGTCTTGTCCGTCATTAAGTAGATTTAGGTTAAATTTTTACAGAAGGGATTCTATTTTTCTACCGAGACTCGTAATTTTTTTGAACCCCATAAAGGGTTATGTGTGTTGAAGTCTCCAACAATTAGTCGTGAAATAGGTATTTGATCTAAGAGGACCGGTATTTCGTTATGGTTAAGTTTGGATCAATTTGTCGGAGAATTTTATTTCTAATTCGGGTGCATCTACTTTTAATTTTTCTGTCAGTTAGTTTAGGGTAAATTTTTGTCACTTCAGTGACAAAAATTCAGTATCTGTGACTTCAGAAATTTCATTGGTATATATTTTTGCGATACTTAGTTGGTCCGAAGATCCTGTGCAGTTTTCGAAGAAATCTATTAGTTGTTCATAGTTTAAGGGATAATTGGAATTTTGGTCTCTACATAATTCTTCTGTTGGTTTCAGCATTCCCTCTAGCGTCTTATTTGGTTTGTTTTCTTGGTTTAATTTAGTCTTTTTCTCTTTGTTTTTTTGGTAATTCAAAGATATGTTCTGATGAAGGAGTTGGGACGGTGTAGAACGCTCAGAAACTGTGCGTTTTTGTGGTATTGGATCTGTTTCTTTTTGATTAGTTAGGAGTTTTGTATTTTGGAGGTGTTTCGTGTTGCGCAGTTTGTTCCTTCAGCTGTGTTTAATTTTATTGGATAGTACTAGTTACTTCTTTAGTCACCTGATTGTTACTATTATCAATAGGTTTCTGAACTACTTCTATATTCTGAGGTATTTAAGTTGTGTCGCCTGATACAGATACCTTTGCTGGACAGTCTTTTGCTAAGTCCCTATCCGTAGTAATGATAGGGGTGACAAAAGTTTGACACCAAGTGCTTGCAGTTCAGATTCCAAGATTATGTGGAATAGACGGACATACGTTAGAAAGTACTAGTCGGTAGCTGGAGGTGATTAGTCGACCTGCTTGCAAGAATTGTTGATTAATGTCGATTTTTCCGTGGTTGATAATGAAATCATCGACAAATTTTTCATTTGCTAAGTAAATGCATATTCTGTTGTTGGATAGCCTTGAACAGAAAACAATGTTGATTGGTCGAATTATTAGGCTTAAACTGTGAAGGTAATCTTCGATTTTAGTGTTGTCTATTGAATCAAATACCATTGCTTGATTTCTTGACGGAAAAACACTAGTAGTTGGTTGTCTGGTTACGGAAGAGTAACTTTTAGGTTGCACAGGTTGTTGGTCTGGTACAGAACTAGGTTGAGTTGACGTAGATGATGATGCCATGATGTAAAAATTAATATTTTGTATGCCAAAATATTAATTATTTGTGGCCATAAGATACTGGCCTATTTATATAGTTGTCGATATTGTTTGAAATAAAGGTACCTTACCAATGTTTATCATTAAAATACACTTTCACAAAACGCGTTTTTAACTTTGCAAAAACAATAAATAGGTAAACGAATAATTAGAATTTAACGTCCTTACTCGTTGGCTGTTTTGATAAGACTCTAATTCAGTTTTTGAAATAGTAAAATCGCTTTGATTTTAAAGCATTTATCTTTGGCGCAACATAGACGGCTTATTTTTAAAGAAATCGTCTCAATTATTTTTATTCAAAACTTGAACTCTTAATATTTCAAATGGTTTTTTTAAATTGCTTATTGTTTATAGACAAAGCCAAGATAAGCGTTTGGAAAAAAGGCTTAACTCGGGTTTTAAAGGTCGTAGGACATGATGTTCTTTAATTCGTGTAAAAATGCCAATATAGCGATTAAAAGAAATTAACTTCTTACATGTTGTTACGTCTGAGTTATTTTAATTGTTTATATTAAAATCACAGTAGATTTTAAACCTATTTTACAATATATAACATAAACTTTTTAATGTTTAAATAATTTAATTTGGTAAAAGCCTTTTTCTGCAATTGTTTGCCTTCAGAATTCACGTAGACCCAATAGTTTACGCATAATATGGTTGTAGATAAAAACTTCTTGAGATAAACAATTTCATTTTCGCTGAAACTTACATTTTACATGTTTTAACGTTCTGATTTCCAATCCGAAAATCGGATATCCATGAGTTGAATATTACGATGTAATTAATTCGATAAAAACATATTTTTCGTATCAAACCACAAAAAAACAATATAAATGCTTTAAAGTTTTATAAACGATTACAAACAGAGAAAAACAACTTTGTAACTGACATTGTACCCGTCTTTGAAAATTCATTCGACCATTCACTGCAAAGCAATATACAGCTCCAAAAACATACCAACCCTTTGGCTTTTACCAAAAATATTTAAATTAGACTCTATAGTGCCATGTGTTTTGTCGTTAACTGTAATTTCGTATCTCGAAACGAGCCCGATCGGTCTAGTCTGTTCGATTCGATGTTTGTAATTGCGTTTCACGCTAATTTGTTTTGCCCTGAATATGAGACTTCAGAAGATACGTTATCGGACAATATATGAAAATACTGGCTTTACTGTGAGTAAACTTTGATGTCAAAATGGTAGGATTTTTTAATGATTACTGATAAAAGTAGAGAACAGAAAACCCATCTACAGCTTTAATAACTTCATCATTCAAAGAAAAGTTTGAAGACAGCTTTAAATTTTTTTGAGATTTAGCCAATTAGCCAGACTTTTGGCTAAGAAAATCAAGAGCGCCAAATACTACATAAAAAAGGAATTCAGTAGAGAGAAATAGGATATTATACATAAAATATGTCAATAATATGTTAAGAAGAATAAAAAAATAAATAATATGTAGGACGTTGTATTTAAAATAATACAGTAACCGGTACTATTTATTACATGATATTACACGATAGGACTTATCCAAAAATTTTGTACTCCCCTATTTGTTTGTAATCGAATTTATTCCTTTTCACTTATACATACTGTATATAAAAACAAGTTTTGTATTAATATTTAATATTTCTTCATAGTCTGTATTCGAAAATCTCATTACACAGTAACCTACTTTTTTCTCATTTATGCGACATAAAAATCGAACTCCGACGAAACCCGCCAACAAAGGCTCCAAAAAATCAGAAAACTCATCTCTATTTATGCCAAAATATTTTAATTCTGAAGCCCATTCAATTAACCGCGATCAATCGGCGTCGATTTCTCGAAAACGAAAAGAACAAATCGCTGCAGCAACGAGAAAAAGGAAAAGGTTCGTCTCGTTGTCGAATGCTCGAGTAAAAACTGCGAAAAATACTTCCTGTTGAAGAGAGTGACCATTTTCAGTGCTAAATTGAGACCAAAATCGATAGAGAATGCTTTATTGCGAAATGCCACAAATTTTTTATTCACGTATTACAGTGGCGTACTTCTTTCTGTGTTTCCTGAAATTAAAATTGATATATTTTGGACTTTCATCAATAAGATGTACGAAAAACACCGTCTTGAATAAATAGGTAGTTTGTCAAATATATAAGCCAGTCATAAATATCGATTTGGTCTATGATATGCTGAATAGACAAAAGAGATAAATCCTCATAAATCTAAAAAAGGCCATTTTTATCTTGACTCTAATACCGTCCCACCATTGTCTTCGTCTTGACTCTAATTTTTGAATGAATCAGGTTATGACATACTGGGCTGATTCAAAAACAGTTTTCACAATATTATCGTTGCTGAGAAGCTGATAACTCGGCTCATCTGTGTTACTCTAAACTCAAGTCTTTACCTCGGTTTCATCAATTTCTTCAAACACCTGGGTGTTTCGGACTAATTCAGTTAGTCCGACGTGATAATTTCTTTATCATTAAATTCCATGACGATTTCATTTTTCTTTAGCGTCATTATTTTGTAAGAACAACTCTTTTGAAAGTCGTCTTTCACTCCACTCCATACACTTGCAACTGTAAAATGCCTCTTTAGTGGCGAAGGATTTCCAAAACTTAATCAGATCGACTTCATTCAACAAATTTATCATTATTGGGACGAGCAGCAGCATTAACCTGGTGAAAAACAAGGGCCTGTTGTGGCAACTTTTCCTTCTTTGGATACGACTTTACTTCAGAGATAAACTTTTTATGAAACCAGTCTTGGAAGATGTCATAAGTTATCCAGGAAACTTACTGGATGTAATAGTAAACTGGGCGATTCTGTGGTTTCATGTTTTTAAAAGTCACAATCACAGTTTCAGTCTATGGCTGCCAGACGCAGCGGCACAACACAACACTGTTATCCGGTTGTTACTTGTTTCATACGCCGGTGCACTTAACTTATTAGGTACTTGCAGCTAAGGTTTTTGTAGGTATTGCTCACCAGTACCCTGTGTCGTCAGCGTTATAAATTTGACAACACTTCTCCGTAGTCACTGAGCTTTTGGCCTTTAATTGTAAGCCCACGAATACCGTGACGGTTTATGAAGCGATGTAATCTACCATTGGATGCATTGACAGGTTCTTTGATTTTCAAGTATTCGTGACAATCTCTGCTTGCTTAGCATATATTGGCCCAGAGATTGGTACTCCTTCCGATCTTTTGGCGGTCATGTGAAGCCAGAAAACTACAAGGAAGATCGCAAATGCGCTGGAGCGACGTTATTAAAAGAACTACAGAACCAATGTAGAAATGTCTTACAAACAACATTCTTCATCTCTGGCGAGAATTAGAAGAGGCCTATATTCGGCAATCCAAATAGAAAGAAGGGTTAAAAAAATATTTGTTCGATATTTTGCATGTATATAATTTTTTGTGTATTAGTTTACAGTATAAATAAATGTTTTTACTTAACGAAACTTGAAATTAACTAAAAAGTGATGCTTTACGAAACACCAACATCACTTTTATACGTAACGTTAAAACGTTATAAAATTAACCGTATTGTAGACATTTAACCAAGACACTTGAAATTTCCAACAGGTATGAAACGGATTATACATAAACGAGTGGAAAACAGCCCTTCACCCTTTCCAATTATTCTCTTTTGTTATAAACGGCCTTGGCTGAGATATCTGCCGTAATTTCGAAATAATTCTAAAACTAACTAGGTAATAACGAATGCTTCTAATTGAGAACAATTCATAACGGTCCGCAGCTGAGTTTTCGTTCCTGAAGTTTCCTAGGAGCTACGTAATGAATGGGATGATTAAATAAATTGCAGCTAGAACAAACGGCCACGGTTCAACTATTAAATTATTCAGATAAAGGTAAATACATTAGCATCTAGAATTTGACTATGATTTCATTATTTTTATGAAGCATTTCATTTAACATTTAAGCCTTTAAGTCGGAGACAGTGTAATTTTTCAAAATATCAGTTTTTGAATAATTAAACAGTTTATATTGGTTTTTGCTACAATGCAAAATTATTCTAATATGTTAATTTTACGTTCCACACTAAAGATATTTCAGACATGTTAGATTCATTTTGTAGTAACATATTTTAACATTTTTTTGTTAATAACAATTACTAGTCTCCGTGTGGAGTTGTCTGTCTCCCATCGGACGCGTCCCCAGGTGGTGGATAGGGGAAATGCCCTAACTGGTGCTAGGAACTGTGGATAGCTGGGAAATAAAAATACCAACCGCAAACCAAAACAAACTAAGGTATGGCAACTCTAATAGAAGAGGCCCTCCAGGTTGGAGATTGGGCTAGAGGTCGACAACCTCTTCCTGTAATAAAGCATATGTTACTGAACCTCAGTTACTATTAGCTGGACGAAACGACTCACGACGACGACTCTGCAAACGAAAAATGGAACATGGAATATTCGTACCCTGTAATGAACTGGAGCACCCACATCTTTACTACACATAGTGAACACGTACAAAGTAGTTGTTTTAGCACTGCAAGAAACTGGTACCCTTGACGAGAGGACCTAATCCATATATAATAGCTGCAACGAAAGCCAATATATGAATGGGGTGTTATTTCTTAAACTGTTTGTTCAGGCTGTTAGGCCGTTGTCTTCTGAGATTAGTTCTCGACGTTTCTCCAACACTAGGAGTTGACATCTTCTGGAGATGTTACTGCTTCGCTTGTAAGCTGAAACTGACGGCGCGTTGTACTACGGAGGCCATATTTATATTTTCTACCCGCCTCCCCTCCACTGGTTTCAGCGTGAGGAGGCATGTCGTCGTTTGTAGCTTTTCTTTTTTCGTGTTTTACGGGGAGGGTGTTTGTGGATTTTAATATCGGTATCCATGTTTTGTTAATTTTTAGTCCTTCTTCTATCCGATTAAAATTATTTGGATGCTTATATATTTTCACCGCTTTTAGATATAACCGTGTTAGTACTGTGATGTTTTATCCAACATCTACGTTTCTTCAAACCATATCCGATGTTCTCTGCTTCCCAAAGCGTGTTCGGCAACGGCAGATTTGTCGATATGTCCTAAACGACAATGGCTTTTATGTTCATTTATCCTTGTGTTTGTCTGTCTTTGGTACGTGGTTCCCACATATACCATTCCACATGTGCATGGCATTTGGTATACTCCGAGCATTGCTAAGGGGTCGCGTTTGTCCTTCATTGATCTTAAACAGTCCTTGATTTTCTTTGTAGGCTTGAAAATGGTTTTAACATTGGCTTTTTTAAGTATTTGCTCAATTCTGTCTGTTACTCCCGATATATAGGGCAATAACGCTTTGCCTATACATTCTGTTTCTTCGTCCTTTTTTCTAGAAACATTGTTAATCGCTTTATGTACTTCACTTCTGGTATAACCATTGGAGGTGTAACGATAATATTTAGCTTACCACATGGGGTACCAATACAAGGGGTAGAAAATTGGGGGAAGAAACTATTGGGGTGGAGATAAGGCAAGCAAAATAATCGCTACTTGTGCGAACGGCACTCAGGGTTTCGTAGGAGAGCTGGGGTCGTGGATAAGTAAAAGATAAGGGCATTGGAATGGGGGAACTACAAAAAAATGAAATAAAGGGCTCTTGGGATAAACAAAATAAAAATAAACAAGATACACCTCAAGGAATTTAATATAGGGCGCCACTTGAGGTGCCTAATTATGTCTATTACAACCACTAGTTGTAACTAGGGAAATAATTAGAAAACAAAATCAAAACATAAAAAACATATCTTTTTCAAATAAACTCAAAAAGGGTTAGCTCAAAAAAAATAAATAAAAAGTTAAGAAAATAAAATTTAACTTTTATTTATGTGTCACCACAAACAGTTACATGGAGAAATACAAAATTCAAAAACTTACATGTGTCATCCATTAACAAACTCCATTGCTACAAAACTTACAAAATTGCATGGAGGTTAACCTTTAAACAAAAAACAAAACAAATCAACATCAAAAATACTAAAACGAGCTGTCATAAATTAACATTAAATTTCAAAAAAAAAACTAAACACAAATTGACAGCTTCGAAACCTAAAATTCAATTTTAAAGTCACGAAGCAATATGTATACTTCTTTTTAGTAAAATTTGAACACAATGCTTATTCACATCACACTTAGTTTCTGAAACCATAACTGGAACTGAGGGCTCCACTCTCTCTGCATCACGAAAACCTCCATCTCCAAACTGCCAAAAGCCTTGGATAAAAGCAGGAACAAAAAAAACAAAACGAGGATGTCCTCCAATCCTCACTCAAAACATTAATAATTGAAGCATTTACTGCCACAAAACCAATAACAAACTGCTACATATTCTTCATAATAAAAGACGAAAACAGAACACTTACAAGTTCCACGTGAATTTGGACATAACGCTGAACCGCTCTTGAACGCTGCTCCAACGAGAGTAACGAAATTATCTACTAAAATTGATCGCATAACTTGAAAATAAACAAACACTTGACATAGCAAAATCAACGAAACGGCGTACATATCCTTTTGCGACGCATAAACATGAAAAGAGATTGCCGAAGTAAAATAAACAACTCTCAAATGGTTTTATTACTCGGCGACGAAACACTTTTGGATACTTTGAAAGATACGAACTAACAACACAGAAAAATTCTTCGTTTCATTTTTTAAAAATATATAAGGAGTTTTTAATATATTTTCTTATACGAGGAGGTTTCAATATACTCAAAAGAATCAATGAAATTGAAAATGCTACAGAGGTAAGCGCTTTTTCAATAGGAAGAAGTTCACTTTGCAGATGATGTGGTTCACAAATTCTCTTCGCTCTGGATAATGATTTGAGTTCCTGTTTAGGTATCTGTCTGTGTGTGTAGGTTTTCGATACACTTTATGTCCTTAGTAACCTTCCTTTCGATTTACTAATACATTTCGGAACGCTAGTTGTTGATCTTTCTCTGTTTCCATCGTAAATTGAATATTTGGATGTAGTGTGTTTATATAAGACAGGAAAAGTTTTTCTACTCCGTGACCCCAAAGCACAAAAGTGCCATCGACGTATCTAAACCATTACCCGATTCTCTAGATGCTTCATGAAAAGGTTGGCTACGACCAGGCTTAGTGGGTTTCCCATTTATACTCCATCTACCTGTTCATAAATCTCTTCATAAAACTAGCCCCTTAATTAAATTTAGAACGAAGGAAATAAAAGAACAGTTCTGCGAAGACCTAGAGCAGCCTACAAAAGATGTCCCAGAAATGAAATTAAGATTGTATTAGGTGACATGAATGCAAGACTAAAACGAGAGCGAGTTTTCATGCCCACGATAGGAAAGCGTAAGCAAATTCATTACGTTTGATATACTGCATCTTTTTTGATGTTCCAAAATTGATATTCTCGGTAAAATTCAGCTTGTTCCTATGATTTTTAGGGGTCAAATCGCTGACGACTGGACTATTAATAGTTTTTTTTTTTAAGTGAAACTGGAACAAACCATGAAGTGGAGATATCCAGGAGTGGCTAGTATACCTGTTGAATACAAAGCACGTGGTGTTCGTGTGTATTAAGGTATAAAAAAAGCGCTTATTAAAAGCTTAAAATTTTTATTTTAAAGAAGATCTTTTCGGAATTGTATCATTCCATCATCAGTTTAATAAAAAGTTGTTGAAAAAAACATTGTATGGCCACATAAAAAACATTGGATGGACATCCGGATTTAAAAAGTAATCTTAAATTGTGTATTAATAAAAAATGAAAATGGGGGCATCTTATATGACCCCCTGTAGCTGGTGAGGTTGTATCGACTTACATTACCTCTGATCTGTGTTGGAGTCTGGGGCTAACTCCCTAACAGTTTAAGCTTTTAATAAGCGCTTTTTTATACCTTAATACACACGAACACCACGTGCTTTGTATTAGTAGTTGTTATTACCTCACAAACTACATTAGAGAGATACTTTTGATTATATAATTCTTACGTTTATAGGTTAAAACACCTACGGGTAGCGGGTGAGAACTCCTCTGTATAGTTCTAATAGGGAAAATAAATCAATCCCTGGGACACGGATGAAGTCCGCAATAGCAGCGACGGCGGGAAGAATGTCTTCGGTACCGTGTGGATGGCGGAAGTGGCATTCCCTTGATGTTAGGGATTATATAGAATGACTATATTGTGATGAAGGGCAGCAGCAATCATCAGTACCAGCTCAAGGCGCAGAGGATGACTGAAGTAGTTTAAATAGTTGTAATACTACGATGGGGAAGGCAACAAGAAACCACCCCATTACTACTCCCTCGATCAATCATAATGGCACTATCCTATGATAAGAAAAGGTATACTGATCATGGTCCTTGGACATCAAGATCCGGCGGGAGAAGACAAGCTCATAGAGATAAAAATGACGTCGCATACATTGTACATAAAGAAGTCTCTTGCTGTATTAAATCTGTAAATTACATTTCGGACAGAGTCATTGTGATGCAATTAAACTCAAGACCAGTAGATATAAATCTGATCCAAGTTTATGCGCCCACAGCAAGCAGTAGTGAATATGTCATAGAGAATTTTTTTGTTGATATAAAGAAGGTAATGAGTCAGCTGAAAAACAAAGACATTACAATAATGATGGGAGACTTTATTGCTAAAGTAGGAAAAGGTAGATAAGAAAACATTGTAGTGAATTTTGGTCTTAAACAACGTTATGACAGGGGAGACCGTTTTCTAAAATTCTGCGTAGAGAACAATCTATTTGTGACAAATACATTCTTCAAACTACCCAAGCGTCGTTTATATACTTGGAAGTCACCCGCAGATACTAAAGAGAAGATCATAAGAAATCAGATCGATTATATAACAATTCAATCAAAGTAACTAAAACACTACCTGGAGCCGATGTCCTCTCAGATCATAACTTATTAATCAGTGACATTAAACTCAAACTTAAAAAAGTAAAACGCCAACAACCGACTAATCGAATGAACACTGACTATATTCGAAATAATATTCATGAAATTATACACGAGATAGAAAAGAAGTTCGAAAAATGGGAAGAAACACATAACGTCGAAGACCACTGGAATCATGTCAAAACCATTATGCAAGAAACAACTAAAAAGTATAAACATCAATGGATGACTGATGAAATATTGGGACTAATGGAAAGCAGATGAAAACAGAAAAATAAAAAGACTGAAGAATTCAATAAAATTAATAAAGAAATCAGAAGGAAAATCTGTAATGCAAAAGAAAAATGGTACAGCAACAAATGTCTTGAAATACAAGAACTGCAGAAAAAGAATGACACATTTAATATGTACAAAAGGTGAAAGAAATAAAGGGAACATATAGACCAACTGCAAGTAGTTTACTTGAGAAACAAGGAAATATTATAGTCAATGAACAAGACAGATTAGAGAGGCGAAAATATATAAAAGTATAAAAAATATATAAAAATATATAAAAATTAATAGCTGTTTGATGACGATAGAACAAAAATTCAAATCGAAAATGTGTTGATTGGTCCAAACATAACACTCGATGAAATGGAAAGAGCTATAAAGCTATAAAGAATAATTCCAAGCGAAATCCAAGCGATCATACTACTCGACTATAAGAGTGAACATTCTCTTCTAAGCTTCTGTAATAAAATATACGAAACAGGACATATACCAACAGACTGACTACTGTCAACATTTATAATAACACCTAAAAAAATGCCAAACAGTGTAGCGATCATCGCACTATCATCTCGATGGGCCATATACTGAAAATTTTCTCAAGAATTCTGCACTCGAGAATTTACAACAAAATAAAAGTACAACTAAGCGAAACACAATTTGGTTTCAGATAACCTTGGAACCAGAGAAGCATATAATTTTTCGTTAGTTGTAACAGAGAACTGTGTTCGTATGTTCTCTGGTTGTAACTCCGTTTTGCTAACAACCGTATGTTTTGTCTTTGAAGTATTAAGTTTTAGCCCATATTGTTGACATTTATTCCGTTGATTTTATTGCCTATATCTTTAACTAAGGCTTCTTTGAAAATAAATTCGGAGTAGATATCAAAAAATTGAGGTGACAGAATCCATTCTTGCCTCACTCCACGTCGTATTTTCACTGCTTCCGTCATGTTGTGTCCAATTCGTATGTTTGCACATTGATGCCAATACAAAGGCTATAGCGGGCTAAGATGGTCAAAATTGCACCATGCTCGATTTAGTTTTGGGCCTGGTCATTCGAAAGGACATAATTAAAAACTCACTCAGTTAAATTTTCAAGTCCTTAGGTGCCTCTGGGGGTTCGTTATGGGAAAAAACGTATTTAAAGAAAAAAAAATGTCAAAAAAAGCAGTTTTTTCGATTTTTAGACATTTTCCACGTTAAAAATGATAATAATACCTATGCCATTCGAAAGAACGAGAAAAAACCCATAAAAAAACATTGTTTTAAAGTTGGCCAAAAATTTCCGACATAACCTAAAATAATACTGAAAATTTCAAATATTTTTCCTTGGCTCAATTTTCAAGCTAAAAATCTGAAAAAAATCAGGTGGTATTGTATTATTAAACTACGCTTTCATGAATTTTTTCAGATTTTTTGTAGCAATACAGCGTCTAAAAAAATTTTTTTTGTTAAATACGTTTTTTCTCATAGTGAACCCCCAGAGGCACCTAGGGACTTGAAAATTTAACTGAGTGAGTTTTTTAATTATGTCTTTTCGAAAGGCCAAGCCCAAAACTGAATCGAGCATGGTGCAATTTTGACCATCTTATCCCGCTATAGCCTTTTTGATAATACGGAGGTCTCAGTCACCAATTCCCACCTGTTGCAACAGACCTATAAGTTTGTCATAGTTTACTCGGATTTCGAAGTCGATAAGACACATATACCGATGATTCTATATCCCTACATCTTTGAACCATGACCTGCAAACTGAAGAGTGCTTCTCTGATTCCAAAGTTGTTTCTGAAACCAAATTGTGTTTCACTTAGTTGTACTTCTATTTTGTTGTAAATTCTCGAGTGCAGAATTCTTGGGAAAATTTTCAGTACATGACCGATCGAGATGATAGTGCGATGATCGCTACACTGTTTGGCATTATTTTAGGTGTTATTACAAATGTTAACAGTAGTCAATCTGTTGGTCTGTCCTGTTTCGTATATTTTATCAAAGAGGCTTAGAAGATAATGTTTATCATTATTGTCGAGTAGTATGATCGCTTGGATTTCGCTTGGAATTATTCTTTATAGCTTTATAGCTCTTTTCATTTCATCGAGTGTTATGTTTTTACCAATCGATATATTTTCGATTTGAATTTCTGTTCTATCGTCATCAAACAGCTATTAAATATATTCTTTCCGCCTCTCTAATCTGAACAAATCTCTGAACAAATGCCATTTCCATGTTAATAATAAAACATAAAATGTATATTTTTAAGTAGCTCCATTATTTCGATTTCCATCACTAAATTATAAAGTGTATATTGAAAACACAGTCAAAAGGAGTCGATGCCCTTGAAAAGATTGATAACTGGAAAGATAGGGGTGAGATATTTGCGTATCTTTTTGCTGCTGATGACGTTGCGTCATATTTATGTATGTGTAATCACAAGAGATCTGACAAGCCTGTCGAAACATCAAAGGGTCGGTAAATATGAATACAAAATATAAAATACAGCCTTTGATGTACTACTGAACAGAATGAAGCGTTTTTGAAAAAAAATGTTTTATATTTAAAATATTAATCATGTAATGATTTGGTGTAACGAAATGTAGTAAAATTTAAATCGAGTGACGGAATATTTTAAAAACTTGTTTATAGCGTAGACAGTGGGGTAAGTGTGATAAAAATTGTAACGAGGGTATTCACAAAAATATGCAGACGACGTGGGCATTATAACAAGAACAAGGCGAGAACTGCGGAAATCCTAACCGAGCTAGTAGCAGCAGCAGAACGAATGGGGTTACATATAAATCAAAATAAAACCAAATTCATGGCGACTAATACAAACACAAGAGCTGGAAATGTTGACGCAGATTTAATCATCAATGACCAAAACTTCGAAGCAGTCAAAGAATTCATATATCTAATGACATCGGTTAACCCCAATAATAACACATCTGAGGAAATAAAAAGGCGAATAATAATTGCAAACAGGTGTTATCATGGTCTATCAAAGTACTTAGCTAACAAACGTCTGTCTCAAAAACTCGTATAAGGCTATATAGAACACTGATAGTCCCCGTTCTCACATATGGATCAGTGGCATGGCCGCTAACTAAAATAGATTAATCCACTCTATCGATATTTGAAAGAAAGGTGCTACGCAAGATATTCGGAGCGGTCTGTGAGAACGGAATATGGAGGCGTAGATATAACTTTGAACTGCAGAATATCCACAAGCATACGTTTGGTGGTAAAGATATTACCACTATAATTAGGCGAAACCGCCTACAGTGGGCAGGACATGTAGCCTGGGCCCAAATCCAACATGGTAAAAAAGATTCTAACAGCGCAACCCGTGGGAATAAGAAGACGGGGTAGACCAAAGCTGGGGTGGATGTATGGGTACAAGATGCCGAGAAGATCGGAGTTGGCAACTGGAAATGAAAGCAAGGGCAGAACAGAATGGCGTAGAAAGCTTGAGAAGGTCGAGGCCTTCTAAGGGTTGTAGCACCAAGATGATGATGAAGATGCAGCGTATAAAACAACAATATACACATGAATGTTAATGAAAAAAATCTTCTCACAATCCGTTATAGGTTTTCTTATAATCCGTTTAAACAGAGAATGGTCTAGCGATTTCGCTGTTTACAAACTTTACAGCATCTTCATGCCCTCAACAAACTAAGACTAAAATGCATGGTGAGTATAAACAAATGCGTGTATGACAAAACAGACAATTATTATTCGAGTAGTACACAGGACTTAATCAATAGTCAGTGAATTATAACCCTGCATCTGGTTCTGTAGATTTTTGGCTACATCAACTTTGAACGATAATTTTAATAGCATAGTGCTTTACATCAATACATGCGAACGAAAGTATTCAATCAGTGCATTTTACCAGTTATCACATATGGCTCACAAACATGGACTTTCACAAAGGAGAACATCGACAGGATATCCAAAACTAAAAAAACAATGGAAAGACAGATGCTGAGTATCGGTCTTAAAGACAGGAAAAGAAACTCATGGATCAGAGAAAAAACAAAGATGAACGATGTATCAAGACAGGTTGCAAAACTTAAATGGAACTTCGCCGGTCACACTCTCCGGCAAAAAGATGAAAGATGGAATAAGCGAATTCTACACTGGAGACCATGGGAAAAGAAAAGAAAAAGAGGAAGATCGCAGATGAGATGGACTGACGATCTTAAGAGAACGGCAGGAAAGGACTGGATGCAGATCGCCCAAAATAGAGACCAATGGAGATTATCAGGGAAGGCCTATGCCCAAGAGTGAGCGTTTAAGGCTGATTAGATAGATAGATAGTGCTTTACATACCCTATCTAAAAATGTAGCCTTTAAACTACGTCTTTTATTAGTATTAAGGCTGCACCATCTATTACAAGGTTTTAGAAATTTTTGTTTCAATATGGGCGAAAGTGAACAGCTGTGCGCGTACATGCTGCTTGAACGTGAATAAATATTGCATCATAAAAGTAAGTAAAAACCTTTTTGTGTTCAATATTTTGGCATTAAAATACAAATTAAAATGCAAAATCTGCATTAAAAAAAAATGTAGGTAAAAAGCAACATTGCCAGTTTATAGCAAGTTTTTTTGTTGCAGATTTTACAAAGAATATTATTTTTTGTTATGGATTTTAAGCCAATCAGGGCTGCCTGTTTTTATGGGAAGAAAAAACGCTTGCAATAACTCCGGTAGATCCAAATATTTCAGATATTTCCGATTTATCTGATTCTGAAGAAAATTATTTGCAAGACGAAAATATTTTCGAATACTCTGATAATGAAACAGGTCCAAACAATATGATTATACAGGAAATACATGAAGATAGAGAATCTGATGAGAAAGAAGCAAACGAAGAAGAGAAGTTGTATCAAGAAAAGAAGCAAAAAGAGATCCTACCCATTTCAATTAGACAGAAGATGATATTACAACTACTTCCACTTCTGATTTAGATCTATTTTTACGCTGGTGTTTGTGAGCTTGAATCCCATATGAATTTCCTTTTTTATTTTTGAAATATTTAAAAACCTTACGGTATTCTTATTAAATATATGTAGTATACGCAAAAATGCTAAATTTTAAAGTAAAATGAAAATTTACAACATAATCTGGGTTGTTGGTTTTTTATTTTTATCTTCGTAAAGTAAGTTATGTGTATTGGCAGTTTTGAATACTTATGAATATTGCATTTTAATTTGTATTGTATTATTATATTGAATTATGTTGCAGTGTATTTATTGTATTTTAATTTTTATATTAATAACAAAATAAACAATGAATTTTACTGCAGAGTATGTGTAAAAAAATTTTTTTGCATTCAACTCCTTTTATACATATATGAAAATAAAAATATATATTTTCATTAAAATATTGATACACAATCCTTCATTTACTATACTTCTATCACAGGTCAAATGTTTATATACAGCAAACGATGCACCATATACCTATATAACTAATTCTTTTTCTTTTTCTGCTTTCTCTTACCTATAGCACTACATATGTAATGATTGTGCAGATTGACTCCCATATAAATTTGTAACGGCAAACGCGTGTATAGAAGTATAACTTCTACCGGCAGTCCCACTGGACTGCCACACCCGTTTTTTTATAGCTTATCGTTTGTGGTGTCAAACTGACACCATAAATCAAATTTCATATTTTTTTATATTTTTTTGAAACACATTGCCAGATACAGGGATGACAAGTAGATAGAATAAAATAGAATATGTGTGCTTTAAATTTATATTAGATTTTATGATTCCATAGACCAACGTCACTCTAATGTTAACTGTATGAATAATTTTTATTAAAATTAAATAAAATATTGTCAGATAAATGAATGAAAAAAAATACTTACTATAAAATATTCTGTTCTTGGATATTCTGTACCATAATGGAATTATCAACCAATATCGCACTAAAATCTCACCCTGTATATGAATAAATAGACTATTCTGATAAAGTATTCGATATAATATTTATTTTTTCGTAATATCGAAATCAATTTTTGTTTTAGAACAAAAAACTGCAAATATAAGAAAAAAATTTATCTTTTAGTACAAATTAAAAAAATACCTCCAGAAAATAGCAATATATAACACATTCTTTAGCTACTTTTATTTCGCCGCATTTCGCGTTCTGCAAGAGCAAAAATTTATTTAGGAATTTAATTAGAAATCTTGCAAAGTGAAAAAGAAACAGTAATAAATACTATCTATACAGTAGAAGTCAGCAGGAAGCCGTTAAGAAAATGCTTCGCATTTTTGTGGGAACATGGCTGATTTTGTAGAGTTAATAAGATTATCTCTTGCCCGAAAAGATTATCTGTACTTTCTTTTACAAGAAAGATAAAGCTGGATACTGGGTGTTTTTTTTTGTAGTTTATTTTCGCAAAATTATCTTCTGTCTCGTGCGCCTAATTAAATAATAATTATTTACCTGTTGAAATAAATAGATAGATAGTTTATTTGACTACAAGTTACATAAGATTATAAGGTTTCTAGAGAGTCAAAGTGTGACGGGTAGCTCTTTCAAAGCGCCAGACTGTTAGACACAGGTTGAAATAAAAATAAATCTATTAATTTTAACGTATGTACAAAAATAAAAATAAAATATATTTTGTATCCCCGCCTGGATCCCGCGAGAGTGAATTCCCCGGCGCACGTCTGTAAAAGAAAAGAAAAAGATTATTACTAACAAAAAATCATCATCATCATCATTGGCTTTTACAACTCTTCGTGAGTTTTTGCCGCGTTTACTATTGCCTTCCATTGATTCCGATCCTGTGCTATTATTTCCCATGGCCTTACTTCCATCTTCTCCAAGTCTTCCCTGACTGCGTCTTTCCACCTTTTTCTAGGCCTTCCTGTCGATCTTCTACCATCTGGTCTTTCCCAAAACACATTGCTAATCAGTCTAATCAGACTAACAAAAAATGAAATACGCAAATTCGATCGCACGCAGACTTCCACCTCAGTCCAGCTGAAGCGCCAAACGTTCTCGCAATCAAAATTTTTGATTGCGCAGATCCACGTTATACTCTGAGTCAGAGTTGACGGTAACGTTCAATCCACGATACCCACGGGTTCTGCTTATTAAGGACAGAGTATAATCCTCACTGCGGAAGTCTCTCTGTCCGGATTGGCTCGCAGATTCAATACACTAGCGAGCCAGGGAGCCTAGAGCTCCACGGTTCGAACTGTTGAACGATCAGCACATCGTTACAAAAGTATTATTTAAAAAATATAAAGCATTACAAAAAAATGGGACAATGTATTAAAAATATTTTAAAAAGTATCTACAAAGCGTGCAATATGGACACAACAACGTAATAAAATAATTAACATAATATTAATTTTGCTTATTGTGTTATTTGCAGATTCACAGATACAGTCTCGTAAAATACACCCAGTGTATAAAGACCCACGGTCACCATGTACTCTTTTACTTGGTTTTTAAAAGCTGTAGTTGAATTAATGTTTTAAAATTTGTCAAAAAGAGTATCGTACAGTAGTAAACTACAGACACTAAATGACTTCCCACTTATTTTTGAATGTCGGTAGGGTACTATAAACTGTTTTTTATTCCTTAAGTTGTGTGAGTGAATATGAGTGTTATATAAAAAAGTTCCTTGATTATTATGAATTAGTATCAATAATTCGAAAATGTAAATTCCATAGACGGTTAATATATTTAAATCTTTAAATAGGTCTTTGTAAGACCGACTATACGGAACATCTGCAATACGTCCCACAATACTGTACCGTTTTTAAATAAAACGAGCGGTTAGAATTTATATAAATATATTTATTTATAACTTTACAGTTCGGTATTCTCTTATCAACTAAACTTAAATCCTAATTTCGTTACATATATATATACCAAAGTATTATGTTCGAGAATATTCGAGAATAGTCCCACCTCTAATTCGTTATTTGACGGGTGGAAATTTACAGCGCTCGAAATATCGCCGAAACTCTCGGTGCTTCGAGATGCGACCGTTAGGTTAATCTGCGCTGAATGCATGTTCGTAACACTGCTCCCCTCTTAGATCTGAACGTCCCGATCAGGAACTCTGTCTATAGGCCCAGGATGGCGGAATCTACAGGACTCTCCAGCTCTGCATGAACCCCTCAGAAAGAAATAACAGTCTACTGTCTTTGAAGGACACGATCTCTTCGGATTAATGCAACACACAGTAATTCTTACACCGGTTTCTCGGAAGATCACTTCAATCATGCTTCTAACAATCTTCCAATCCAGATTATCTAGTGCATGGCCTATCTTGGGTAAAGCCAAGTTCTTAATGTCGTAATTGCAGACGATTTTCTTCAAATTAGTTAGAGCACACCATATATCCTCGTAGGTTGCCCTGTCTGTATACGACTTCCTGGTCACCATATACAGCAAAGATCGAGAACCATCTTCTAATCTCAGCACTCTTCCAACTTTAGGCTGCTGGTTTTTTAACTCGTCCAAGCGACCAAATTTCTTATAAAATACGGATGAGATTCCTTTAGTCATCTCAAGATCTTGGGCAACACAGTGGGCTAGAGAGACGTTATGCGGAACACTAAAAAGATCCTGCTGAACTTCTGTCGTCACGCCGAATCTAGCACTCTTTCTCTCTGCGTAATTTGACATAAACTCGTTAAAGCTTGGTCGCCGGTTATCTTTGGTCTCATGTTGAAGGATTCGTACTTCTTCTGTTTCATTTGAGCCAGCATAAGGTGCAAGACGATTTATGTGAACTACTTTTGGTTTACCTTTCGGCAACTTCTTAATTCGGTATATTACGTCATTTATTCTCTTTTTAATTTCATACGGACCCTCCCATTGTCTTTGCAGTTTAGGAGACAAGCCACGACGACGTTGGGGATTATAAAGCCAAACAAGATCACCTACTTCATAGCTTTCATTCTTGCATCGAGAATCGTATTGATCTTTCATTCTGTCACTGGCTAACTGGATGTGTTGTCGGGCAAGTTCATGAATGTTGTTCATTAACTTTAGGCGGTCGACATAATCTTCGCTTGCAACATGTTCTTCGGAAGGTCTGCAGCCAAACTCTAGGTCGCAGGGCAAACGAACTTCACGACCTAACATCAGGCAGGTTGGAGTCTGGCCCGTAGTTTCATTCACGGCCGAGCGGTAGGCCATTAGGAATAAATGAATGTGCTGGTCCCAATCTCTTTGATGTTCTGATACAACTTTGGACAGGTGTTTACCCATCGTTCGGTTCGTTCTCTCGACCATTCCATCTGATTGTGGATGAAGGGGTGTCGTTCTGGTCTTATTGACGCCAATCAATTTACAAACGTTTTGGAAAAGGTTTGACTCGAAGTTTCGCCCTTGGTCGGAGTGGATCTCCAAGGGAACACCAAATCGGCTAAAGAACTCTTTAACCAGTACCTCTGCAACGGTAGCAGCTTCTTGATTTGGTAGCGCATAGGCCTCAGTCCATTTCGTAAAATAATCCATGGCTACCAGGATATATTTATTTCCATCATTTGTCTCTGGAAGTGGACCTGCAATGTCGATTGCTACTCTTTCCATAGGACTACCAACATTGTACTGTTTCATGGGTGCCCTCTTTTTACCAACTGGACCATTACTGGTTGCACACAGTTCACATTTCCGGCACCATCTTCTTACATCATCTTTACAGTTCACCCAATAGAACCGTTCCCGAACCTTTTGCAGAGTCTTCGTAATACCAAAGTGTCCACCTGATACACTGTCATGCAACTGACGTAATACTTCTGACACTTTACTTTTAGGTACAATCAACTGAAGCTTAGTTTCTGTACCATCATCGTTCTCAAAGGTTCTATAAAGAAGATCATCTTTCAGCACTAGGCAATTCCATTGGCTCCAATAACACTTGACTTCAGGACTACATGCACTAATGTCTTGCCAAGAAGGCCTTTCACTTCGATGCATCCAATCCAATACTCTTTTTATACATGGATCATCTGCTTGAGCGTCTTGTAGTTGTTGAGGCTGCCATTGATCATTAATGACGGTGGTTCGTCTCACGGGGCAAAGTCTTTCTTCTAATTTAAGACAGTGATTACAATGTTCACTGCACGGCCGCCTCGAAAGCGCATCAGCATTTAAATGAACTCTTCCAGCCCTGTGTTCGATCTCGTAATCATATTCTTGTAGTCGTTCTAACCATCTTGCCATCTGTCCCTCTGGATTACGGAATTGTAGGAGCCATTTTAGAGCAGCGTGATCCGTGCGAAGAAGAAACTTTCTGCCATACAAGTATTTATGGAAATGCTCGCAAGCCTTTACTACGCCTAGCAATTCTCTCCTGGTAACGCAATAGTTTCTTTCTGGTTTCGACAAGACTTTGCTAAAGTAAGCGATGACTTTCTCCTGTCCATCTTGGATTTGAGAGAGAACAGCTCCTATTGCACTGTTGCTTGCATCGGTATCCAAGACAAATTTTCCTGCTTGTCTAGGGTAGCTTAAAATCGGTGCGCTGACCAGAGCCATTTGTAAGTGTTCGAAAGCTCTCTGACATTCTTCGCTCCATGTATATTCTTTGCCTTCTTCTGTCAACTTTGTTAATGGCTTGGAGATGTTGGCGAAACCTTTGACAAAACGTCGGTAATATGTGCATAGGCCAAGAAAACTTCTAATTTCGTGTTTATCTCTTGGTACTGGCCAATCCTTAATTGCTGCAAGTTTTTCAGGATCAGCTGTTACACCATTACTTGCTACAATATGTCCCAAGTACTTCACTTCTCGTCGAAACAAGTGACATTTCTTCGGACTCAACTTCAAATTTGCTGCCCTCAATCGTTGAAAGACTTCTGTCAAATTATTTGCATGTTCATCGAAGGATCTTCCTACTACAATTACATCATCCAAATAAACCAGGCATGTTTTCCATGTTAGACCTCTTAAAACTGCCTCCATTAATCTTTCAAATGTGGCCGGGGCATTACATAAACCAAAGGGCATAACTGTGAACTGCCAAAGCCCTGATCCTATCGAGAATGCGGTTTTCTCACGATCAGCTGGCTCCATGTCTACTTGCCAATATCCACTTTTCAGATCGAGTGTGGAGAACCAACGAGAACCAGAAAGTGTATCCAAAGTGTCGTCTATTCTGGGCAAAGGATAACTATCTTTTTTAGTTACCGCATTGAGCTGTCGGTAGTCAATACAAAAACGTGTTGAACCATCTTTCTTCTTTACTAGTACTACTGGTGATGTCCATGGACTGTTTGATGGTTCAATTACCCCTTGTTTGTTCATATCTTTGATGATGTCTTCGGCTTCATCTCTTTTTGCAAATGGAAGTCGTCTAGGTTGTTGTCTGATTGGCTGAGCATCTCCGGTATTAATTTTATGCTTTACTATGCTTGTTTTGCCATTATCCTTCTTATCAATGGCAAAAACATCTTGAAATTCTATCAGCATAGACTTCACTTTTTTAATTCGTTCATCATCAAGATCTTGGCACGTTTTAATAATAGTCTCAACAAGCTCCTTTGGATACTTAGATTTCGACGGTTTCTCATTAGTACTCATGGAACAAATCGAAGCCACGGGAACACACTGTCCGATCAAAGTTCTTTTACTTAACTTAATAGCAGTTCCCTTTAAATTCATAACTCTTACAGGAACGACATCTCGAATTCTCACCAAAGCTTTTGCCGTTAGGAACTCGGCATTGTTTACATCTTCAACCATCCTTAAACTTCCCTCTCGGCAGTAACTATCAGGTCTGGCCATCAAAATTTTCTCACTATTACCGGGTATTGTTACGTCACAAGTAGTTATTAAGGAGATAACATCTTCTTTGTCTTCATGAAACGGCAACTCTTCACCACCGATCTCGAGAACTCCATCTTTGACATTCAATACAGCTCCAACTTTCCGTAGTAAATCCATCCCCAATATGAAGTCGTCAGAGATCTCTGCAATTAATACTCGATGTTTCACTGTGGTCTGGCCAATGGATACTGACATATTAGCCTCGCCATATGTATTAATTATCTCACCAGTTGCTGTTCTAAGCTTTACTGTTGCAGGCGATAATTTAAGATGGTCTCGTACTACTTCTGGTCGTGCTATAGTTCTTGTTGCACCTGTATCTACCAAAAACGATATACATTTATTATTAATACGACCCTCGATGTACAAGCTATGAATTCCACCGGAGGACGTAATGTTCACAGTTACTATGGGGGCTGTGTTTCTCGAGGTCGGCAGTTGCCCCTTAGTGTCGACCCGTTCTAGTTTTCCGACTGTTGTATCATTTTCTTGCAATTACGGCGAATGTGACCTACGTCACCACAATTCCAACATCTGGGCTCGCGTCTCTTCGGCATCGTGTTATGAACTATTTTTCGTACCATTTCTTCTAGACGTTCATCGTTTAGTTCGTCGCCTTCTTCAATGGTTCTTACTCGATGGCTCCGTGAAGTTTGACTAGCTGTTTCATGTTCTAAGGCAATAGCGAGCGCTTCATCTAGAACTTTCGGTCTCGCTAGTCGTAAAGCTTTCTGTAATTCACTTTCTTTTAACCCATTGACGAAGGTATCTACGGCAATTTCATCCAAAATGTTGTCTGGTACCTCCGGATAAGCCAACCGCACTATACGAGCAACATCTGCTTCAAACTCTTGCAAATTTTCACTTGCTCGTTGAACTCTACTTCTTAGTTGCGCCTTGTAGACTTGTTGTAGATGGGCATCTCCGTAACGTTTGTCTAGTCGAGTAAACAAGGTCTGGTAACATTTTTCTTGACCCTTAGGAATCGATCTTAGGATATCCGCAGCATCACCTCGTAAAGCAGCAGTCAAGGAAACGGCTTTTTCTTGTTCTGTCCAATGATTGGCTGTCGCAATAGCTTCAAATTGTCTAAGGTATATGGACCAAGAGGACTTTCCATCAAACGGTGGCAATTTGAATCTCATATGATGTGTCGTTTCGTCTCTCGGTGATTCTTCTTTCACTACCGGATCTAAGGCTACCGTATTAACGGGTGGTAGCACTTTCGTATTAGTTATCATGGTCTCTAATTGTTTGATCTTCTCTTCTACGTTGTTTACATTTTTCTGCATCTGATCAAATGTCCTTGAGACTTCTTCAAATTTCTCACTGTTCTGAATACATACTTCGTCGAATCTTCTAGACATATTTTCGAATTTCTCGTCGTTTTGTCTAGCTGTTTCTTTAATAATTTGAGAAGTTTCTTCAATCATTTGAGACGTTTCATCGAATCTTTTGGAAACAGTCTCGAATTTATCATCATTTTTTTTAGAAGATTCTTCAATCATTTGTGACACATTTTTTATTTTTGTTAAAACTGCTTCCTCTGCTGACTGGAATTGGAATATCTCTGGGTCATCTCCATTCTTGTTGAGAACAGTCTTCAGTCGTTCTTGGAGTATCTTCTTGGACCCGCTGCAGTCTTCATCGCGTTCTTCTAGTTGCTCACGCAACTGTTTCACTGAAAGTTCTACTAGCAGCATCTTTGGTCAGGCACACACGTACTTTTTAAATGTTCTTTCGTACAACGATCACTACCGAACAACGCGGATGTTCCCGACGAACACTACTTTTCAAAAGTCTCTTTTTTCCACTGTTGGATTTATTTTTAAATAAATCAATTGTCCTCACACGGTGACACCAACTGTACCGTTTTTAAATAAAACGAGCGGTTCGAATTTATATAAATATATTTATTTATAACTTTACAGTTCGGTATTCTCTTATCAACTAAACTTAAATCCTAATTTCGTTACATATATATACCAAAGTATTATGTTCGAGAATATTCGAGAATAGTCCCACCTCTAATTCGTTATTTGACGGGTGGAAATTTACAGCGCTCGAAATATCGCCGAAACTCTCGGTGCTTCGAGATGCGACCGTTAGGTTACTCTGCGCTGAATGCATGTTCGTAACAATACGCTTTTGGACCTTGAAAACCTTCCTTAATACTAGCAAAGTTAACACATTTTTTTACCATAACTCATTATCAACTATACTTTGTAACATGCAGAAAATTCCTTAAAACTATCTTATATTCAAATAAAAAAGTTTTCTAGTACGATCCTGCTTAGTATAAAATATTGCCGAGTCTTTGTGTTTATTTTGTAAATTCCAGTTACCACTGGAAGTTAAAATAATCAATATAATACGTATTCATTTCTACGATTTTAAAGAGCTGTTTGATTCAAGGTCGTTTTCCGATGTTTAACAAAAATTCTGGTTGTTAGTCCCTTCGACTGGATGGGAAAATAGAAAAGGTAGCCCCGGTCGGTATTACATCGAGGTCGAAGGGAATTCAAGTAAGGTTGGGAAAGATGGGGGATTGAATCAGTCATGTTAAAATTGAGTCTATCAAGAGACCAGCAAATTTGTCGAAGAAAAAGTGATGTATACCCAAAGTAATATGTCAATTCTGATAGGGGTAATCACTGTTTTGTTAATTGTAAGCCGTCTCTCATCGTGAGATATTTGCAAAACGGCGTTTACAACAAATTTGGAAGATACCCACATGTTCCATTGTCCAGTTCTTTAAGAAGCCGTTTCCCAGGTGTGCAAATTTCAACCTCAAATAGTCAATCCTTTCCCAATGGAGATGAATTTGTTCGTGTGGCAGAGAATGTAAGTCTAGTTTCCACCTTCAGAAGTTTTAGAGCATTATAGTGAAATCCAGGAAGGAAGAGCCTTTTTTCCTTTATTCAGCAAGACTAGTCCTTATTTTAAATAGCTAGAAGCCTTTCTTCTGGTTGTGTTTGTTAACCCATTTATCCAGCAGATTCATGTAAGTACCCTCTTTTTGTTTCATTTTTGTAGTTGTTTCAATCCGACCCCTTGCCATTCAACTTATCCATACGACCCCAGCTCTCCAAATAAACCCTGAGTGCCGTTCGCATAAGTATCATTTATTTGGCTTGCCCTATCTCTAGCCCAATAGTTTCTGTCCCAATTTTCAACTCCCACAATAATACTCTATGTGGTAGGCAAAATATTTCGTTACAACTTCAGCAAAATAAAAAAAGACAAGGATGCTGCTGATTAAATATTTTACTTGAATTTTTTTAATTGATAACACTTGAGTTGAGTTTTTTGCACACATTCCAACAATGAGTCTTAAAGGATAAATGATAGCCAAAAGTCACTCCCAAAAACATTACGTCACTACAATTCGAAATACTCTCACCATTGATGGCAATACTTAGTTCAAGTCTAGTAGAACTTGCACGGGATGCAAATGATACAAAATTAGTTTTGTCAACATTTAACAGGAGCGACTGATTAGTAGATCAATCAGAAAAGGTCTTCAGTGAATTTGTTATTGTATCTTGTAAAAAATGTATGTCTTTATCGCGATATACAAATCCATCAAGCATTACAATCGGTAGTTCTAATATACAAAATAAATAATATCGGGCCCAATATGGAGACTTGTGGTACTCTATTCTTATTAACAATCAACAATCGGACAAGACATTGAAATTTTGAAGTCATTTCTTATTTTAACTATATCGTGTAGGTAGAAATTAAACCAACTATGGGCAACTCCCCTATCTGTACACAATCAAAAGCACGACTAAGGTCATAAAAAATGACAGTTGGATTTCACTATTTTCAATTGATATTAAAACTTCCTCATAGAAACTGTTAATGGTTTTGGAAGTACAAAATTTATTTCGAACATGTTGATGTTTTGTGATAACTTGTGTTGATATCTACAAATGACAAAAGTTGTTTTAGAAGTGCCTATTTAATAATCTCTGTGATACCACAGATGGAACAGACAAATGCACATTTCAATTCTAAAAGAAAAACCAAAAAACACGTGTTTATTTATTTATTTTTTTTTTTTTTCAAAAATCTATCGAATGACAACTCAGCTGGTTGGTATTAACTGTTGGACTCTAATGTCCTTTTTCGATGGGGGATATGAATGTTCCCTTAAGTGAATCCTATAATATCTACCTCATGTCGCCACAGTTTTGAAATTTAATTATACAGTGGGTGATCAAATTATTATGATCAGTCACAAAAATTTAAGTTTTTCATATTTGTTCAGAAATTTTATAATAAAATTATATGCTGATATACGATTAAAGTATGCCAATATATTTTGTCACTGATAACCTTACTTTTTTGACGTTTACCGCTCTAGAACTGTCATTTGTGTCAAATTACGTGACAACATACACATTGTGTTGAATTTACGCTTGGAGTTTACAACTGAATTTGTATTTTTTTGTATTGTTTTTGAAAGATTAGTATCGTTTTATCTTTGTAGTATGTTTTATTAATTTATTAGTGGTGATTGTGAGTGAAAAAAGAATATCAGTTTTAATTTTAAAGACAAGGCTAAAGACGTCCCTGTGTCTAAAATGGTGGAAATAAAGACACTTTTATTGAATACAAAGCTTTCCCAACGTCAGATAGCTCAACAATGCCAAGTAGCGCAAGCAACAGTGAGCAATATCAAGAAAAAAATTAAAACCAACAAACCCACGATTCACCAGCGTGCCCAAAAATGTGGTGGAAAGCGTGTCACTACACCCAGAGACGAAAGAAAAATGAGGGATATATTCGTAAACAATAGAAAGAAGCCAAGAAGAATCCTCACGGGACTTATTCGTGAAGCTGGTATGCCAGTTTCTAACATGACAGTCCGCAGAAGGCTTACTGAGCAAGGTTTCAAATCATGTCGCCCTGCCAAAAAACCAAAGTTGACCATCGTAATGATGAAAAAGAGACTGGAATTGGCCAAAGAACACCAAAATTGAACAATTGAGGATTGGAATAAGGTAAATTACGTCACTACTAAAGTTTAAATCACTATAACCACTGTTTTTATCCTAAAAAAAAATCTTATAGTTTTTTTTATTCACAGGTTTGTTTCTCCGATGAGTCTACAGTGGAGATACTCATGGATAAGTCGGCCTTCGTCCGAAGGCGAGTGGGTGAAAAATATCATAAGGATTGCATAGTGGATCGAGAAAAGTATCCTCTCAAATTATGGTATGGTCTGTGATCAGCAGTAAGGGCACAGGAAGGCTGTACATTGTAAATGGAATGATGAATCAACATCAGTATATTGAAGTTCTGGAAAAAAAACTCATGCCACAAATCAAAGACTGGTTTGGCGAATCGGAGGATTTTACCTTTATGCACGATTCAGCACCGTGCCATAAGGCAAAAAGAGTAACATCGTACCTGGAAAAAAAGAAAATTAAAGTACTGAAGTGGCCAGGTAATTCCCCAGACCTCAATCCGATCGAAAATCTATGGGAGCTTATGAAGAAGGGGGTTGCCCAGGAAATTGTCACAAATAAGCAGCAGTTAATTGAGAGACTCATTGCCACCTGGCACAGAAACGATAAAATAAAAGAAAACTGCCTGAGAAACATTCAAAGCATGCCAAGAAGGATCAAAGCTGTCATCGAAGCTAAAGAAGGTCACACAAAATATTAAAAAAAAAATGTTATTTAAGGTCAAAGAAAAAAATATTTTAAAATTTTGTAAAAGAACGTGTTTATGATCTATTTTTATATTATATTCACATTTTAGACACTCATATGTAGTTTTATTCTTTATTAAACAGTAAAATATAAAGTTTTTTGAAGTGATGATAATAATTTGATCACCCACTGTATGTGTTTATATTTTCAACTAATTTTAAGATGTTTCACTGATGATGGGCCTGATGGTGCGACCGAAAACGTTTTGAAAATTTTTATAATTTTTTTGGATAATTTTAAAATTTTTTTAATGAATATATACCAATATACATAAAAAGTTTTTCCTTGATTTATACTTTTTTTAACTATGGTATAGAGCCAACCACTGTGATTTTCCCTTTACATTTTTATTTATAAATTCTTCCGGTATTCATCTTGAAAACCAAAACATTGATTTGATAATATCTTTGTAATTTTACAACTGAAAACTATATATGTCTAATTAATTTTACAGCTAGAAACAAGATAAAATTATTATGAAGGAATAACACTCATTAAAATTCCCATTTATCTCTATTTTAGCTTAAAAGAATCGTGGCACCGAAGCAAAAAAACAGTGCTCTCGCAAAATTATAAAGTCTTGTGAATTTTGCTTATTACTTGAGGACTAATTTATTTGCCAGACATCCAGATTAGGGGAACCTTATTAAATTAATTACATTCAAAAAGGTAGAAGCTAAGTTGATAAGACAGGTACAGGTCGCCTTACTTTTTGTGAAATGACATTGGAGCTAGAGATATCTTAGAGTGTTACTTTAAAAATTAGTTTTAGGTTCAATTAAATCTGTTTTATGCAATTTTGTATTAAATAGAGATCAAAAATTTCTTTCTAGATAAAAAAATAGACTCATTCTTCTCAAGATTGCGGTGATATGGACTAGATAATATCTCTTTTTCTGTTGTTTCTTAAATTTTTTAACACGTTCCAGCTTTCTGAACTTTGGCTTCCACCAATGTATGTATTTAGCATGGTGGACTTTTTTTTCCCAGGATTCATTTTTCTTTTGGCATATTTTCCTTCTGACCATCGCTTGCATTCTTTTGTATTCGATTCTGTCTTACACATTTCTTGTGTTCAGATATTTTTGATATAAAATTTTCTTTTGGGTGCTATTTCCTGCGAAATATCTTGATCCCACCAATATGGTTTTTTTTTGTCCAATCTTTTCATATTACCCTAGTGCTTCTAGGGCATTGGCGTGTATACATTTTTTGATGGTTTTGTATAACTAATTAACATTCCCGTTATTATCTTCCGTTTCAATTAGTTTTTGTTCTAGTCTACGTTTATATAGGTTTCTAACACTTTCTTGGTGTAAACTTTTGAAATTGTATCGTACTTCTTGTACTTGCTCCTTTTTATGGTTATCTTGCGGCGTTTTCTGTTCTCTTTTATGTGGAAATGAAATATCTGAACGTAGGAGGTAGTGGTCAATGCCGCAAGTGGGTCCTCTACATGCTCTTACGTCTGTTGTTTTCAGTCGACTTTTTTGTTTGAGGATGACATAGTCTGTAACTTATGTTTCTATGTTGGAAATATTCATTTATGATTCTGCGTCCATTCTGATCGCATATATCTATTAACCTTTCTCCGTTATTGTTTGTATTATCTTCTCCATATATACCTACTACTTTATCGTTGTTCTTTTTTCCGACTCGGCTGTTGAGGTCTCCCAAGATTATTATTTCTCTTGTGTTACCCACCTTTGTGATTTCTTCATTCAGTTGTTCGAAAAAGTTATTTTTCACATTTACAATAGCATCGTCATTGATTGCATATATTCCCAGAATGCTATTTTTTGTTGAGCTCTACGTTCGTTTGTGACTTCAGTGTAGAAATGATCGTATTTACCTAGGTTTTATAATACTTGACCTTTCCGTTTGATTTCCGTAATTATAGCTATGTCTATCTTCATTTTGTTTATCTTCTTCTAAGATTTCTGTAGCTTTCTTTGAGATCCCTTGGACGTTCCATGTCGCAAAAATCATTTTCCTATTCCGTAGCATTTTTCGTCGTCGTCCGGTTTTTAACCTTTACCATTTTTTAAGAGTATCGAGTGGTTAACCCGATGCCCCAACCCCCAACTTGGAGGGCCAAGGTTTGATTTTGGAGCTTTTCTTCTCCTAGACGGTTTGCTTTAACTGCAGCTTAAGAGTATCGTCTACCTGTTGGTCCGCGGGTGGTATTTTATTTCCCACCTACCCGCCAGCTGATGCTGGTGAGGGCTTTCCCCTATCCGCCACTTGGGGATGCACTCTCTAGGAGTTACAGGCTCTCCCGAGAGGTTTAAATATCTAGGCATCACATTATCTAGCCTCGAAACTGAAGATTAAGTGAATAGAGCCAACAGAGCCGCAAGCTGCCTGAATGAAACAATATGGAGAAATAAAAATATCGGGAAAGAAATAAAGGGAGAATTTACAAAATAGTCATCAGACCAATAATGACATACGCGGCAGAAACAAGACCTGACACATAGAGGGCAAAAAGAATGTTAGAAACAGCAGAGATGAAAACATTTAGAAAAATTGATGGTAAGACACTCTGGGACAGAGGACAGAGACAGAGAAGTACAGAATAACAACAAATGGAGTAGTAAAGATGGTAGGGAACGGCTCCCCAATAGTAAAAAGATCAGTAGGAAGACCACGAAAATAATGGAACGACAACTGACTGGAGGCACATTGAAAAACAGACAGAGTTATGTCTACATAAAAGAAGAAGATGAAGCAAAATTCAGCTTATTCCTATGATTTAGAGGTAAAATCTCTAATGACTGGACTATTTACTATATCTATATATTCATCAGCATTTATATACATCATGACAAGAATACGCTATTTGTATTATATAAAATATGCTCTAAAGTAAACTTTCATTGTTATAAACTTATAAAAATAACACTGTAATCGTATTGATCCTTTAACCTTAAACACTTAAAAGAGTCAGCTTAAGAAGGCATTACTCTCTTGTGTGAGATAAATAACCCGTAGATAACCAATTGTTAGAGACTGCGAACATCGGCAACGCAGCTTTCCAACCCGATGTGCCGAGGTCCCGGCTTCTATGCGAGAGGCGAGGAGAGCTTCACCGACCGCCGTGGTGTGAAGACACATATCTAATTCACATTGTAAAATTCAAATAAATAAACGTTATACGAAAGCGTAAATGCGTTTTAATTCGACCAAATAAGAAAATATACAGTCCACTTATTCATATACATATAATGGTCCATCGACCGAATAACAGTGATCGGCTTAAATAAACAATAAACGTTAAATTCGAAGTGATTTCATACGCGAAAACAGACAGTTCCAGTTCAAATATTCTTAAGTGCACGCGTACCTACGACGAGCAGATCATCCAAAAACCAAGCCACGCTGTGTGTGTACCTGACGCCAGGAAGGCTGCTAGCGGCGTTGCCTACAATTCAAACAGTGAGTACGAAAATCCTTTCTTTACCGAATTTATTCCTCCAAAAAATAAAATTATTTCTGTTTGTGTGAATACTGCTTTGATTTATTCTTCGAAAGAATTTATACGAATTTATTTCTCGTTTCTTAATTTGTAGTAATTTAATAATAATTTTATTATAACTTAAATAAATATGAATACTGAAGAGAAATTAAAAATTGTAAAACGAAAACGGGGTGCAGTAAAGGCCAAATTAACCCATTTTAAAAACTTTTTAAATGATTTGGAAACGGAAACAGGCTCTGAAATTCATATTTTAGAGGACGCGATTCATAATTTAAATTTACGTATCGAAGAAGCGAATAAAATAATACAAAATTACGAGGAATCGCAGTTAGAGTTAGAGGATTTAGTTGATGAGGACGAATTAGAAAGTTGTTATACCGAACGCGAGGAATTTACGAAATCTTTTTATTGCGAATTGGCCCGAAGTAAGCGATTACAATCTAAACTTTCTCGGCATAGTACAGATTTATCAAACAACAGTTCATACTCGGAAAATGCATCGGGTAGTCAAGTAAACGATTTTAATGGGTTTCGTCTTCCGCCAGTTGAGGTGCCGAAATTTAGTGGTAATCATGAAGATTGGTTGGAATTTCACGAGACTTTTAGCTCATTAATACATACAAACAGTGCGCTACGGAATTTTCAAAAGTTTCATTATCTTAAATCTTCACTTTCAGCTTGCGCGTCCGAGGTAATAGCATCAATTGAATTTAGCGAGGCAAATTACATTGTAGCGTGGAATTTGCTTTGTGAGCGCTATAATAATGAAAGACTTCTTGTTCATAATCATGTAAAGGCATTATTTAATTTAGATATTAAAACATGTGAGTCTTCAAAAATATTACGGTTTTTGATAGATTCTATTTCAAAACACTTAAAAGCATTAAAGCAATTAAACCAACCCACCGAGCATTGGGATACTTTAATAATTTACGTAGTAACTTCTAAGTTGGATAATAAAACAGCGCGAGAATGGGAAGAATTTAGATCGAAAATGCAATATCCGACAGTGCGAGATTTAAAAACATTTTTAAAATCAAAGGCTGATTTGCTGGAAACAATAGAATCTAAACGCGATACATCCTCAGGAAATACCTCTTCTTTTCATAAAAAACAATCCAGAATATCTCAATCGTTTGTCAATACGGAAAATGTTTCTTCAAGGAACAATAATACAGCTGATCGTTCGGGAAATAACATGACTTGTGCTTTCTGCAAACAAAATCATTATATTCGAAACTGTGCAGAATTTCTTAAACTTTCCCCAGCAGAAAGAAATACGCATGCGAAAAGACTTAGATTATGTATAAATTGTTTACGACCTGGTCACATAAATACGGTTTGCAGACTAAGCAACTGCAGAAAATGTAACGGTAGACACAATACGATATTACATATACAAAATAACGAATACAATAGACGCGAAAATAATACAACGGAGAACTCAAATGTATCTCTAACTTGTTCAAATATTACTCAGGAAAACGTTTTACTTGCCACAGCTTTGGTACAAGTAATTGATAAATTCAATAAATCTCACACCGTACGCGCGTTGCTAGATTCAGGTTCCCAATCTAGTTTTATTTCATCAAATTTATGCGATATACTTAATCTCGAAACAGAAAATATCAATATGGCCGTGGTAGGCCTTAATAGTAGCAAATCCCAGATTAACAAAAAATGCGAAATTTCTGTGGAGTCGCTACATAGTGCATATTCTGTAAAATTATCATGTCTTATTATAAACGAAATTACTGGAATCCAACCAACTACTGTTGTTAATATCAATAGGTTAAATATTCCAAAAAATATAATCCTTGCTGATCCAGATTTCTACAAACCAGGTCCCATAGACTTACTAATTGGAGCAAATTTATTTTGGAAACTGATGCAAATTGGACAAATACGTCTAGGATCAGATCAGCCAGTATTACAAAAAACTTCTTTTGGATGGATAATTTCTGGAAACATTACAGAAAATACGAATGTATCTCACTGCAATCTGTCTTTAAATGGTGATATTCAAAAACAACTAGAGAAATTCTGGTTATTAGAAGAATGCGGTGTAAAACCGGCAATATCCGAAGAAGAAGCGTCATGCGAACAACATTTTATTGAAAATACGAAACGCGATATAGAAACGGGTAGATTCGTAGTATCTATTCCGTTTAAAACGAGTACAGATGAATTAGGCGATTCGGAAGAACAAGCGCGAAGGCGATTTTTATCATTAGAACGAAAACTTAAGCATAATTCAGATTTACGTGAAAAATATGTTGATTTTATGAATGAATACAAAGCGTTAGGTCATATGACCAAAGTAAATAAATTAAATACAAATGCGATTTACTATTACTTGCCACACCATGGAGTACTTCGAGAGGAATCTGTTACTACAAAGCTTCGCGTTGTCTTCGATGCTTCCGCTGCCACATCCACAGGTTTATCACTTAATGACCTACAAATGGTAGGCCCAACAATACAAAGTAGTCTTTTGTCAATACTCTTAAGATTTCGAATTCATGCATTCGTGATAACAGCCGACATCGAGAAAATGTATAGGCAAGTAATGATTAATCCGAAAGAGCGATCGTTGCAACGAATATTTTGGCGTAGTAATCCCAACGAGGAATTAGAAATATACGAATTAAACACGGTTACGTATGGTACTGCTTCAGCGCCTTTTCTAGCAATTCGTTGTATCATGGAGCTAGCCCTAAATTGTGAAAGAAATAGACCAGAGTTATCTCAAATAATTAAAAGCGACATATACGTAGACGATTTAATTACGGGTGCTGATTCTATTCAAGAAGCAGTGAGTTTAGGCTTGGGTATTTCAAAAATTTTATCTGAAGGGTGCTTTAAATTGCGAAAATGGCACTCAAATAGCGATACGATACTTAAACTAATAAAGGGCGATGTACCTTCACAGAAGACGGTTCAATTCAGTGAAGATCAAAACACAAAAACATTAGGCCTCGGTTGGTCATGCGATTCTGATTCTTTGACGTTTAAAATTGAACCAAATGCTATAGACGGTCGTGTAACTAAAAGAATCATTCTTTCGGCTGTGGGTCAAATATTTGATCCACTAGGCCTTTTAGCGCCTTGTATTATTAAAACGAAGATTATACTTCAAAGGCTTTGGCTAGAGCGATTAAGTTGGGATGAATCAGTTCCTCAGCCGTTACATGGTGAATGGCTTAAGATCAAATCCGAGATTCCCAAACTTAATTCATTAATTATTCCACGTCACGTAATATTACCAAATGCACAATCAATTCAATTACATGGTTTCTCGGATGCTTCCGAACACGCGTATGGAGCATGCATCTACCTACGTTCTATTACTCGAAATAATCAGGTTTCGGTTAGGCTTCTATGCGCAAAATCTAAAGTAAGTCCGTTGAAAACTATTACGATTCCAAAACTCGAGTTATGCGCAGCTGTTGTTTTAGCCAAATTATTTACAATTGTTAAGGATGCACTTAACAACACAATATTTGAAAGCGTTACCTTATGGACAGATTCCACAATCGTGCTAGGTTGGTTGAAAACGGAACCACACCGATTAAAAACGTTCACCTCTAATAGAGTTGCCGAAGTACAAACTTTAACTAGTTCTTGTGATTGGCGGCATGTTTCCTCAAAGGACAATCCCGCAGATTTAGTGTCGCGCGGTATTAGTCCATATGAGTTGCAAGTATCTAATTTGTGGTGGTCTGGTCCAAGTTGGTTAAGCAAATCCGAATGCGATTGGCCTCAAGGGGTAAAGTGTTCAGAGAACTTGCCTGAACTAAAGTGTGCCTCAAATACATTCTTAATACGTGCGTTGGAACCAGTAGTAGATATACGTCGCTTCTCTTCATTGAGCAAGCTAATTAGAACAGTAGCATTTGTTCTACGATTCATTTCAATTATCTCAAATAAAGATTCTAATTCTAAGCGAACAAATAGTCCTCTTAATACTGAAGAATTAAGAAAGGCGTACAAGCTTCTGCTAAAAATGTCACAAAGCGAGTCATACTACCGCAGAGATAAACAGCTTATTAAATAAACAAGAAATCAATAATAAAAGCAAAATTCTTAATCTTAATCCTTTTATCGATCAGGAAGGTTTATTAAGAGTTGGTGGTCGTTTAACAAATTCAGATTATTCGTATGACAAGAAACATCCCATTATCGTATCGGCACACCATCCGTTAACAAAATTAATTTTTAAATCAGAACATCTAAAATTGATGCATGCCGGCCCACAACTTTTACTCAGTTCTTTACGTCAGTCCATTTGGCCGGTATCAGGAAGAAATCTTGCTAAATTAACAGTTAGACAGTGTGTGACTTGCTTCAGATTTAATGCGAGGAACACAAATCCTATTATGGGTAATTTGCCGAAAACTCGATTTGATGCTGGTTATCCATTCAAGGTTTGTGGGGTAGATTATGGCGGACCTTTTATTATTAAAAATCGATACGGTAGGGGCAGTAAAACTTCAAAATGTTATATGGCGCTGTTTGTATGTTTTGCTGTCAAAGCAGTTCATATTGAGCTAGTTTCTGATCTTTCGACAGATACTTTTTTATTAGCACTAAAACGATTTATTAGCAGACGCGGAAAACCTCAACAAATATATTCTGACAACGGTACTAATTTCGTTGGCGCGAATCACGAATTACAAGCGTTAAGTAAGTTCTTGATTTCAAATCAAAATAAAATTTCGGAGTTGTGCTCATCCGAAAATATAAATTGGCACTTTATTCCAGCACATTCTCCGCATTTCGGTGGCCTCTGGGAGGCAGGAATTAAATCAAGTAAAAATCATTTAAAGCGGGTTGTAGGGAATAATATTCTAACATTCGAAGAATTATCAACAGTGTTTGCACAAATCGAGGCGATTTTAAATTCCCGACCCCTCTCACCACTCTCTTCCGATCCTAACGATGAAAATCCATTAACTCCTGCTCACTTTCTCATCGGCCAACCGTTAATCGCAACACCAGAACCCGACATCACCGAGTTACCTACTGGACGACTTTCTCGTTTCCAACTCCTGGAACAAATGCGACAGAACTTCTGGCGACGATGGTCGAAGGAGTACATATCCGAATTACAGCAGAGGGTTAAATGGAAAAAGACGCAGAGAACTTTGTCACAAGGCTCCATGGTACTCGTGAAGGAGGATAATATCAATCCGTTAAAATGGAGACTGGGTCGTGTTCTGGAGTTACATCCTGGAAAAGATGGAATTTGTCGAGTGGCATCGATCCGAACCGCAAATGGTGTCATTCGTCGAGCTTTTCCAAAGATTTGTCCACTACCAATTCAAGATTGAAAGGAAGTCCTTTCAAGGCCGGGGCATGTTAGAGACTGCGAACATCGGCAACGCAGCTTTCCAACCCGATGTGCCGAGGTCCCGGCTTCTATTCGAGAGGCGAAGAGAGCTTCACCGACCGCCGTGGTGTGAAGACACATATCTAATTCACATTGTAAAATTCAAATAAATAAACGTTATACGAAAGCGTAAATGCGTTTTAATTCGACCAAATAAGAAAATATACAGTCCACTTATTCATATACACCAATCGTCTCTCCTTTGATTCCCTAAAATCCCCCCCAAAGGATCATCGTGACGATTTCTCTCTCTTAAAACTAAATTACCTTTTTATCGGCGACTGCTATCGTTAATCTCTCGTTTTTCCACTTTGTTCCAGGCAATCCCCGTAACAAATGCTCCCTTCAACCTGGACATTCCCTCATGGACTGGATCCGCCTCGGGGCCTCCGGAAAGGACCTCACCGGTCTGGGAGCCAGAGCCGGTTATCTCTCGGTAAGTAGACTGACTTTCTATATTAAAAGGGTTCGGGCGTTGTGCCGTGCGTGTCTGGCTAACAGGCCTGTCAAAACTATTTAATTATCAGGGATGATGCCTCGGGCAGGCTTTGGAGGCGATCATATCTTTGTTAAAGTTTGAGATAGAAACTAACTTCGGTTAGTTACGTGGTTCGTGTGAAGCAACTAATTAAATGAAGGAATCAATCGTTATATATATATATATATATATATATATATATATATATATATATATATATATATGTATATATATTGTTATGGTATTCAAAATTAAAGAGAAAATAAATGTACAATGAAATAAATATTTCAGAGATTATAGAAAGTAAAAATACTCCGAACTGCCTGGAATTAACCAAAGGTAATCATAGTCATAAATAATCTTTTGTATAAATATAACAAGTGTATAGTGCGGGTACAATGAATAGAAGTTAACGATGGTTTTTTTCCCATAAGCCATAAAGTGTTCCGTAATCCGGGTTTGCGCCATGAACAGGACAATAAAAATAGTTAATAAGTAAGTGGTTTTTCGGAATCTGTAAATACCCAGTAGAAATTAAGTGTCCTTGTAGAAATAATATGAATTAGGAAAGTTTGTAGATATTTCTGATTTTATGTGGGGAGTGGTATGCAAATTTCTGATTGGTTGAGAATTTGGAAAGTGGTGAGATGGGTGTGTATAGTGAGAGTTTGGATGGATGGATAGATGAGATGAGATAATTAGTTCCAGTTACTTAAAGTGAATGGTTGGTTTTCGAGGTGGTCTCCAGGGATAATCAGTGATAGCAGTCAATGATATTGCTACATGTCTTTTTAAGGTAACACATATAACATCTTCTCCATGATTGTGTGGTTCTCATATTGTACTTTTTAGATGAACTGATGATGCTTTCAGAATACGAAAGCGAAACGTCTTCAAAATATATAAAGTAGCCTATCAACTTTTTTACACTTCACAACACAATGACGGTATTAGATTTTGATTCGATACAGAGCATCTACAAGTCGCATATACGTATTTTGACCTCTTTAGGTCTTCTCAGTACGGTATAGCAACCAAATGTGTTTTTTTTTATTTCTTTACTTCGTTTGGAGTACCAGAAATCGAATTCACTACCAATATTGGCCATGATGAACGACATTTGGAGTGCAATTTTAGATTCCCTTGCCGATTTATTCATCAAGCTGTTTGCTTCGCAAGTTTTAGGAAGCACGGTGGCTTATATTTGAATTTGATTTCGCCATGTAGAAATCGTATGATTTCTCTTTTTGTTAATTTTAATTTGATTATTATATAGAAAAGATATTTCATAAATAAGGTTAAATTTTAAGATATTTTCATAAACAAGGATATCCTTAATCATAATATTCTATTTTGGCCATATTAATAAATAACCTAGGAACCATTTCGAAAATTTTTGTAACAATCTCATTTGTAAACAGCACGTAAGTTTTTATTAATTTTGTATTATGTTATAGTATGCTTCTTGTGCAATCTGTATTTTTGATAACTGTTTGTTTGAGACAAAAATAAACGTTTGATTAGTTTCTCTGATCCATTTTTTGTTTTAATTTAGAAAAATCTCCCAACCCTTGTATGTATTCTTGATTTTAGGGAAGAAGAAATTTTCTTTTTTCCAGCAGGAAGTTTTCTTCGAAGCGGCGTCAGAATAAAAATAGCTAGAGGTAACCTTGTCTATCATATCTTGTTCATAATTGTTCCAGGAGATTTATATAAGTATCCCTTTTTTTTCATTTTGTTGATACTCCAATCCGACCCATTTATTTCAACTTATCCACGACCCAGCTCTCCAACAACCCTCTGAGTGTCGTACGCATCAGTTTCGATTATTTTGTTTACCCCATCCCTACCCCCAGTAGTTTCGGTCACCAATCTTCTACCCCTATGTTCTTACCCTGAGGTAAGAAAAATATTTCGTTTTACAATTAGTTCCTGATTTTTTGCTTATTTAGTTCCTCTGTTAAAACTGACTGACTAGACTATCGGACGCCATCTTGGAAACTCCGACTATTCTAGTAACCACTAGTTTCGTAATCAAGAGATTTTTCTTTTTCATGTGCCATCTTCTCTAAAAAGATTGGCAATCATTAATACGCATCTTAAACGTTACTGCTCTACATAGCTCAATGGAGCCACACTCAAACTACACTCAAATTAGACAGCCACGAGATATATCTTCCTTGCCTTCTCTTTCTTAGTATTTTAACACCTCGACATTTCTGACACAATTCACCCAAAATATTCTTCTGTAGACCCATAATTCGAATGATTCCAGTTTGTTTGTAATATGTTGCTTTTAGAGTCCACGCTTTTATACCATAATATAAAACAGAAAAAACATTTTAATAAGAGATTAAATAGTTCACTTAATTTACACATAGAAAACATTATCCAGTGTATATCGCGAAGAATCTAACTAATGAAGAAGAAATGAAGAAATTTTTCTCATCATCGGTAATTTTTTGTGTATACAAATATATTTTTATACTTTCCTTTATTGTGTTTTTATTCTCGTTAATCATTTTCAAACAATTACTAATGTAAACTTTTTTATTTCTTTCGTAATAAAAAGCGACGAATAAATACTGACGTCCTCCTCTCAAACCAGCAATTCCGCAACAAACGGCAGTTTTTCCATCATAAAAAGTCAATTGCTGTCCTCGTAAAAACTCATAAACAGCCTCCAGATATCCTCTAATTCCTTTCGCCGTTTCTTATTGTTTTCTTTTTCGATTTGAGCGGATATCTGCTGTATTCGACAACATCCAAAACAAGTCATTCTGACTTTTGTCTGTCGCAATTTGTTTTCGTCGAGTATAGATTCGATTTGTTTGTATTTAGTTTAGCAGACATCGACGGAATTGCTTAATCGTTCGGGAGATGTTTTCCAGGAAAATGTTGTTTTGTAAGAGCATCGTATTGGTTTCGGGGCGTATTCTGATTGTATATAAATTTATTAAGGGACCCAAAGTTCACAAAAAGATTTAAAATGGGCTGTATTTGCACCGTAAAGTGTTAATAAAAAAAAACTAAATACCTAGGGTAAAATTGGACAGTTCAGAGTTATTAAAAATGGAGTTCTGCACAAAAAAATGCAATGCGTTTCGGATACAGTTTGCAAAATTCAAGATACTCCTGGTAATATTAGTGATTTATCATCGGTGGTGTGATATCCTTGCCACTGAAAGCAATAATAAAGGAGTTTGAGGATAAAGAGACATGGTGGTGGTCAGACAAAGTTCAAGAAACAATTCAACATAAGTTCAAGGAGAAGATAAAATAATATAAACATTGGCAAGAAAAGAAGTCGAACACAAGATTTTTAAAACTATATGGTCGTCAAAACGGAAGCGAAAGTAGCAGTAGCAAAAGCTAAAGCAGAAGCGAATACAAATATATACGATCAACTTGATATCAAAAAGTTATATAGAAACAAAGAAATATAAAATAGCCTAACAGGGAGCAAATAATGCAAAAGATTTAATTAGATTTGATGTCATCATCATCATCATCATGCAACCTCTTTCGTCCACTGCTGGACATAGGTCTCTCTCAGCTTTCGCCAATGTTCACGGTTCTGTGCATCTTGTTGCCATTTCTTGGATATTCGTTTAATGTCGTCCATTAAAGGTGTTGGTGGTCATCCTCTTCTGCGTTTGTCTTCTCTTAAGCGCCAATCAATTTTAATACTAGCGGAGTTAAGACTGCTGTCACCACTGTAATATCCTCGGTTTAAACTTTAAAGGATGCTTATCTCTGCGATCGGAGGCAGGGATTACTGGTCCCACAAGTCTGAACTGGCTGGTTTGCCCTCGCGAGTTCAGGAGGGTAGGGAAAAACATGATAGGAGCTGAAGGATACTCCGAAACAGGCCCTGTAAGGAGTCAGCGGTTATTGGCTTACTTTAGAAGCCGGAGAAATGTATAAGCTGAAATTGAGTACTCTTCTAGTCTCTGCCTGTAACGGACGGGAAGGAACAATAAAACCAAATTTCGAGTCTACAAATGTACTAAATAGATTGTATACTACAATTAAGTTAACAAGCTATCAGTTATAACCAATAATGATTTGTTCAGGCGCGAAGGGAGACGAGAAGAGACCTTAGCAAGAAATTAAAGGGTGAACAATCTACGTTTTTATATATTACTTGTGTTAGTATATAGATTTAGTTACCTTCGCGTATTTAGGCCCTAGCTAATGAATACGCCCTTCAGTCCTACTGGAATTCAGGTTCAGTTTGTTGAGGTACCGCGCGCTATCACGAATTTTCGAAACACCCAAAACGTTGTCACTTATACGATACTATTATCCCGTCGAAATACAATAGCGCACTCGCCAGTGCCGCGTAATTATTGTCCCGATCACCTGCGCTTCTGGCATTCAGCACCTGCGGGTGCCGAGCTACTACTGACCGATTGACCAATTTTTTAGTTTTTTATGTCCCGTGAACATTCCTAGTTTTTTTGCTGATTCTGCTGTCTGTTCCACGTGTTCATGCGATGGCGTGTCGCTTCGTTATATTATTTTCCACGAAGGTCTTCAGATTTCGTAATTCTTAAACATTCGGGCTTGTGTCAATCTAGGTCAAATTGTTATTCTTTGTATAATTTAAAATGTATACGTTAACTGTCTCGAATTTGTTCTTTATTTAATTTGGAATATATAATAATTATTTAAATAATTATTACTTTCTCTAGGCTACTACCCCTTATTTTTTTTCGTTATTTCTTGCTATGTTTACATTACACAATTAGTATTCTGGTCCATATTGAATCTTTTAGTCTCGACATCAATTATACCTGTAATTTTCCTTAGGTCTTGGTTCCTTAGTTTGTTTTTTTTTTGCCATTTAGTTTGTCTTGCCACAGAGAATCGATCTTCTCATGCTCCTTTGTGCCACTCGCATTTTTAGTGCTGTTGTTTTTATAAGAGTGAGAGTTTCTGCTACGTATGTTATAATAGGAAGAACGCGTTGGTCAAATGACTTCCGTTTCATAGCTATCAGGATGTTGTTCTTAGGGGCAACTAGGCGTATTCGAGGACCGTTATAAATTATTTAGGAGAGAGAGTGTCGCCCTGTCTCACACCTCGCTTTATATGAATTTCTCTGGTGGTATCATGTAGTTTTACATCTACTGTGGCGTTTTGGTACAATGTTTGTACTAACTTTGTAAGCCGGTAGTCTATTCTACTATTGTTAAGAGCAGTTATAATTCTGTCTAATTCCACGGTATCGAAGGCTTTGTAAAAGTCTATGAAGATAAGTACCAGTGATCTTTTATAATCTATCGATTTTTCTATTAAAGTTTTTACTGATAGGGCTTGTTCCAAATTTTGAGCAGAAGCCAGCTTCTTCTCGGGGCTGATAGAAATCCAACTTTTTTTCTAGTCTTGTCGTAATTATTCGGGTAAATATTTTATAGATGTGATTCAATAAGCTAATAGGTCTGCAGTATTCTAGGTGCGCCTTGTCTCCTTTCGTGTGTAGTAAAATTGTTACTGCATTGTTCCATGTTTCCAGTATGCAACAATCTATTAGACAAAGGTTAAATAAAATTTTATGGCTTCTCTTTAACCCATCTTTATAGCTTCTATTACGACTCCATCTTCTAATGCTTTGTTGTTTTTATCTTTTTTATTTCGTCTTGGATTTCGCTTAGTGGCATGAACTCTGAACCGTAATTGATGATTTTGCGTGATGCGGCGACTTCCAAGTTCGTTTTGTTTTCTCTTTGACTTGTGTATAAGAAGTCTTCAACTATGTGTAGTACTTATTCTCTATTTGATATTGGGACTACCTTCCAACAAAATGTCAGATTGGATGTATCATAAATGAAAATTATAAAATACTATAGTAAACGCGGGAATTATAAAATAAATGGAATACTATATTTTCGCCAAAACTGCTAGTGCTATCTATGCTCAATTGCTGTTAATGTCATTCTAATTAGTTGAAAGTTCACCCTCAAGGGTGTTTAGTTTATGGCCATTAAGCGTTTGGTTGTTCAGATAGTTGATGTGATTTCCGTGCACATAATATGTTTAAGCAAGTACCGGGTGTTTTTTTAGAGGTATAGAAATGTAAGTTATCAACACTTTTTTAACTGCCGGCTATTTTGACAGTTGTCAAGTGATTTATATCAAGTTTGGTTTGATATGTCAGCATGAATAGACTTGGCGTCTGAGCAAGGCTTCAGGCTTCTAAATTGTGCAAATTTATTTTCAAAATTATGGCTCTGGTGGTAGTACGTATCGTACAATTTATAATCAACATAATAGTCTACCAGAACAAATAATTTAATTAACCATAGAACGTTTTCGCACCACGTTTGCTCTAAATGATAATACGCATCCACATAGACGTCGTACAGTACGTACAGAAGAATTTTTTGTTGCTGTAGTGCGTAGCATACAAGAAGACCTAAATTAATCTATCTGCCATCATGCACAGCAGTTGGATACATGTCCATCCACTTTATGGAAGATTTTAATGAAAAGATCTTAGTTTGCGTGCTTACAAAATCCAACTCGTGCAGGAATTGAAGATACACGATCATCTATTAATACGTACATGCGGTGAAATGGCCCAAAATGAGATTGACGTTGATCCCGATTTTCATAAGCGATTTATGTTTAGCAACAAAGCTCAATTTTTGGTTGAATAGCTAGTCAACAAACAAGACAGCCGTATTTGGAGTGAAGATAATTTTCAACAGTTAGTAGAGTTCATGGTAGTACCTGGATCTTTATACTTTGTTTTCGTTAAGAGGTCCAAATATCTTCCTTAGGACTTTTCGTTCAAAGACTTCTAGTCAATAGTTTTGTAGACCCTGCTTTTAGATCTCCAGTGTGTGTTTTTGGACCGAAACACATGGGCGAGTGAAAAGTGAGCTTTGTTTCCCTTTACTATTGTTCTTTGGATTTCTGATTCTTCTGTTCCATCTGAGTGTATTGTTATTTATAAATATATGATTCTTTCTACAGTTTTAATATCGTCCTCTAAGTCAACTGTACGTCTGTTTCCCCTAACTCTTGCCTGTGTTAGTTTTTTTGTGTTTTGAATCTTTATTTCTAGTCCACTCTCTTCTGCCCCTGTTTTTAATGGTGAATATATTTCTGTCTCCTCTTCTGTCCTGCGAGACATCCTGCTAATATAATCGTCATAGGCGTCAATCTGTATTGGTTTATTTGTTAGGGGATTACTTCTTCCCATATTCAGTCTTATCACATATTTAAGAGTCAGGTCAAATAGTCTCGATGCCTGCCCGTCTCCTTATTTTAATCATTTGACTATTAAAAAATTCTCAGTGAGCTCATTTTGTACTCTGACAGTTGCTGTTCATCCATTGTTGGTTTTACTAGTCGGATGGTTTTTTTGGGGGATATTAAAGATATGCAATATTTGATAAGAGAATGAGATGCGCTGTCAACGGTACTATTTATTCTATTACTAAATAAGATAATAAAAAACTGTCAAACGCAGGAACTATAAACAAGAATGCAGTACAAATAATAGGATATGCGGATGATATAACCATAGTAGCAACAGACAAAAGGGCATTAAAAAACCTACCAAGAAATAGAAAACGAAGCCAAACTGAGAGGACTGTAAATAAATGAAAATCAAACAAAATACTTGAACGTAAACAAGAAAAAGAAGACACAAATGACAAATCTGACAATAAAAAATTTTTAGAGACAAGAAGATAAGCAGAAACACAAAAATGAAAATCTACAAAACGACCATAAGACCGGTAGTAATATATGCTGCAGAAACATTTACATTAGCAGCAAGAGATGAAGAGCAATTGAAAGTTTTTGAGAGGAAGATTATCAGAAAAATACTGGGAAAACTGGCAAAGTTGGAAAACAAAGAGGATGCAAGACACTGGATGAATTACGAAATACAAGAATCGATAGGTCAAAAGAAAATATTTAAAGCAATAAAAGCACAAATAATTAGATGGTATGGACACATAATGAAAAGAGAAAAGAGCAATCCGTTATGAGTTATAACGGAATGGATACCACCAGGTAAAAGAACCAAAGGCAGACCTAAACTGAGATGGAGACAGCAAGTGGAAGAAGACTTAAGGAGTATAAAATTAGAATGGAGAAAGAGCAAAGTCACACCAGAAACTGTAAAAGCAAACCCAGAATGGGATGATCCTCCACACAAAAAGGATCTTCAAGTGGAAACAACTTTTGTCTATCAATTGATTCGTAGGCCTGTTTGAAATCTATGAATATATTGTGGACGTCAATGTCATATTAGACATTATATTCCCATGAGAATTATCCATATTTTATTATATTTAATGAGAATTATCCACAATTTTATTTTAAAATACGTTTATTGTGACAATGCGATTTCCACTTCGGAAATCGTTTGGGAATACCTATCAAAATAATCAATGCATGTAATTTGTTTAAAAAAAAACACACTCAATCATAACAGTAAAAGTCTCTCAGCAATTCCATTGTAAGTCATGGGGAAAAACTAAGAAAAAACTCATGGTACTATCTCGGCATGTTAAGTATTTGGTCTTTTATTTAGTTTACTCTCGCAGTTAAAGTATACTGCGAGTTAAAGTGGGTGTATCACTTACTTTTCTACACTGCTTATGTCAGACCCTACGTGACTTCCTAATTTGAAATCTGCAGTTCGATGTTTATTCAGTGGCGCCGGCCCACGGGTTGTTTATTGACAATAAATGCATTATTTTCCATTCAAATTAGTTTTGTCGGAATACTCTTTTTACATTGATTATCGTAGATAATGTTTTAAAAAGAATTAATCACATTTTTAATTTATATGTCTTAGCTAAACATAGTATGGAATAAAAATTTGTGAAACGTGACTGCAAAAAACACCATGGTGTTTATTTATAATAAATTTAAAATTACATAAGAATATTATTATCAAAAAAATTACAATTTAATGTCACAAACAAATAAACAATTTCGCAGTTATAGCTTGAAAATGATTTCAAGAAGTTATTTATTTGTTAGAGAAAACTGATATTAACGTAGTAAAAATTAAACAAAAAATATTTTTATTTATCTATAAAAAATTGGTACCTGCGAAACCATCATAATAGTACATGTATTTATCTGGCAAGTATTTCGAGGCGACGCACTGTGAGGAAAAAGTTCTCTAACTGGAATATACCTACATTATTTTAATATATTTATAGATTGCAGTTACATAAGAAAAGTATCCAATTTATGAATAAAACACAAATCGTGGATAGTTATTTCATCATCATCAGTGGCATTACAGCTCGTCATGAGCCAAAGCCTTCTTCAGAACAATCTTCCATTCGCCCCTGCCTCTGGCAACTTTCTCCATGCTTTAACTCCGATGGATTTTAGATCATATTCTATGTTATCTTGATACCTAAGTTTTGGTCTTCCTCTGGATCGTCTTCCCACTGGTCCTCTTCGGTCGAAAATTTTTCTGATCGTTTCATCTTCATCTCGCCTAATTACATGTCCTATCCATCAAAGGCGTACTAATTTAATAAATTTTACAACGTCAGGTACTACACCTGAAGAAGCATCGTAGTTTACTTACCCATTTCCGTCGGAATCTACTTCACCAATTTCTTTGGCTAAAGCTAAGTCCTCCCGTCCAGCCTCTTCTATGGAATCACAAAGTGTTTGTCCGATGATATTTGAAACTGTCTCCGTATGTTTTGCATACTGCCCGTAGAACATCACAGGTATATTTAATGCAGCGTGCTGCTGCTGACACTACATCGACACTATAACAAGGTAAAGTAGAGGTTTCTGCTAATTCTTGACGGAATGAAATATTTGATGAAGAACTTTTGTTTATACTAGCTTTTTTTGATTTTTAAGTTCCTAAAAATATGAGAAAGAAACAAAATTATTCTAGGAAAAAGTTACGAACTTACTGAAGATAAACTATTATAATATTTTTAAAATAAAACAAACAACGGGTGTTTGTGAAGAATTACGTTCTATATATATATATATATATATATATATATATATATATATATATATATATATACATATATATATATATACATATATACATATATATATATATATACATATATACATATATACATATATATATATATATATATATATATATATATATATATATATAATTAAATATAATATTATATATAAAGTTAAATAAAAGCTTTTAAAAACGGTTGTAAATATATAAATAATAAATACTTACTGTAGTGTAATTGCTCTCCTTTCACTTATATCACTTATATCACTAACCTAATGTAATACTTAAAAATACGCGTAAACTAAAGAACTTTTAACTTATACCACTAAACTAATAATATATTACTTAAACATACCCGTAAACTAAATAATTTCAATGTTTTCAAAATAAATAAGAATACTGTAAACTGTAAAAACTAATCAAGTTGATAAAGAAAATACAAGAATGAAAGAACTAAAATGGATTCTGATTCAAGCGAACTAACTGACCCTACCGTGCGTTCATTAGATTTGACGTCACTAATGCGATAACGATCAAGTTAAGCGACAATGATAAGGAACACGTTTCACTATTAGATTTCTGTATTTTTTAGCAATTTTCTTCAAACTTTGAATACGCTTTTCTCGATTATTACTGGACACAGAAAGGTGAAAAAGAATCAACGTGTTTAGGATTAAACTTGAGAGGTCGCTGGTTAAATTATATCAGATAAATAATTATAAAATGAAAAATGCAATATTGGTTGGTACACAAAATTGGTGAAAATAGCAACTATAAATTGTCAATAAGTTATGAAATCAACTGGTTTACTCATTATCGTTGTTTTGTACTAAGAACTATGGACTTACCCTTTGGTTCTATTGAGGTATTCGTAACAGGTTGAAGAGTTGATCGTTGGGCATCACGACGCCGGGGTCTGGGGCGCCGAGGCTATGGTTAACACGAGACCGGTCTCTGGAGGTGCGTCTAGTTCACTTCACTGTCTTACGAAGAAGTGGCAATGTTGAGGGTTTTTAGAGCGTCTCCCGCACCACCACCCTCTGGTTGGATGGTCAATATCTCGTAGGCCGGGCATGCCATAAATCAACCACTTGTTTCGATCTTTGTATTTCTGACATAGAATACAAAGAAAAAAGCCCAATTCTGCGTACTTTAACATGATAAATGAGAGCCTGTTTAAGTTTTACGAACTCACAGGAAATAATATATTTCAAAAAGGTCTTTAAAATACAGCACCAAATTAGATCACATTACAGTGCCGTAACAGAAAAAATAATAACTGTAAAATTATGAAATGAATTCGCACATACTTTCCCAAACACAACGATTACAGAAAAAAAAAAACTCTTTCAACTGATGGGCGTGAAAAGTTTGGTTATAATAGAACGTTAAACAGGATAATCCAATTTTTCAACAGAAAATTCAAAAAAATAAAAAAAAGTAAAACCATCATTTAAAAGGCAACATAGTTTTTGAATAACATGTCCAAATTTCGAGACATTTTGTCGGTAAATAACAGAGAAAAAATTTTGGTGCACCGATAAAACAGCTTTAACATCAAACTCTAATTGATCTTTTGTTTTAATTTCACATAAGTAAATATAAAATTAAAGTTTGATGGTAGTATTGAGAGTAAACGAAATGTAAAACTCTGTCGGGATAGTATTATAAGATTGTTCTTGGGTTTTCCTCATGATTTACAATGAAATTACTAACATTACTACTTTACTGTCATGATTGGGTGTGGTTGTCTTTTAAAGAGAAATTATTGCGTTTCGCACATGGCCTAAGAAGACATTAGGAAAGAGTCTAGGTATACAATTTCAATCTAGTACCCTGCTAATGATTCCTACCCTTCGACCTTAAAGTACAGTTACATAAACTAAATTTTGTGCCTTACAAATACTAAAAATTAACGAAATGGATTATAATCTAATAATAACAGAAATAAACTAACCTAAGGTACATTTAATATTAACTGACTATTACTGAATTAAACAAGAACACTAAAAGGATTAATTAATTAAGCTTAAGTAATGAAATGAAACACATCTAGAAATAAAGCAAAACAAACCTTGATTGCAGAATATAATTTAATTTTTACTGATCTCTTTAAACCAGTGGCATTAAAAATGTTTATGTCATATTGTTTCTTAATTTGTGAAATTTTCATACAGTTAAGTTAGTTTATCATGTTTTTTTAGGTGACCAAGCAGGAGTTAGCGAAACATAATAAAATAGACGACATTTGGTTGGCCATTCGGGGTAGAGTTTACAACGTGACTGCTTATGTACCATTCCATCCAGGAGGCCCTGACGAATTAATGAGGGCTGCAGGAATAGATGCGACTAGTCTCTTTGATCAGGTAAGACATGAAACAATAATATGTAATTACGGCATCGGAGAGAAGTAATTGTTTAACAGATATCATTATCATTCTTAACGTTCCCAAAAGGGAACGTTTAACGTTTAACGTTCCCAAAAGAATACATCCTTCTTGACAGTCTTTGAATAGTTTTTCTGGCTTTTAAAACTTTTCTTGTAACTTGCCTTAAAAATAAAAATTTTTCGTTGTATGACAATGACCAATAAGTTCTGAAAAACTCCTGTTGTTCTTCTTCGCAAATGGTTGTTCCACATTTAAACTTACAATTTTCCACGACAGTTTTTCTTATAAGTACTTTTTCGTTCTTTGACTTCCTTTCCTCTCACACTTACGTAAGCTTTCCCACTCTGACAAAGGCGTTTTCTTTCACGTGCTTTCCAGTTGGATTCACATTTGTTTCGTTTTCTAGTATTTTTGTCATTGTCATCCCTTTGTAGTTCTACGTCCAAAATAACTGCATTGTTAATGTTCTGTTCCAGATTTTCATTAGTCACATTCGTTATCGAATCCAACTGCAAAATTGTGATGCCCTCACTGAGGGCATCACTAATAATCTAAATATATAGATAGATAGTTTATTTGACTGTAAGTTACAACTAGGTTTACAGCAAGTCAAAACTAAAATTATAAATAATAAATATTACAAAAAATGGAAACAATACATTAAAAGTATTTAAAACATTAAAATACTTAAAAAACGTACAATATAGACATATAATTAAAATATTAATAAATTTGGTTATGTTGCAGCTTAGGCATTCACAAATACACCCTCGTAATATTCATCTAATGTATAAGGACACATGGTCACTAGGTACTCTTTGACTTGGTTTTTAAAAGCTGTAGTTGAATTAATCTTTTTAAAATTTTGAGAAAGTTGATTATACAGTAGTAAACCACAGATAGTAGATGACTTCCTGCTTATTTCTAAATGTCGATAGGGTACTACAAACTGTCTCTTATTTCTTGTGTTGTGTGAGTGAATATCACTGTTACATAAAAAAAGTTCTTTTATTTTTATGAATTAGTATCAATAATTCCAAAATGTAAATTCCATACACTGTTAATATATTCAAATCTCTAAATAGGTTTTTACAAGACCAACCATACGGAACACCTGCTATACATCTGGCAATACGTTTTTGGGCCTTGAAAACGTCCTTTACACTAGAAGAACCACCCCAGACAGTTATACCGTAACTTATTGTCGATTGTATCTCAGCAAAATAAAAAAGACGAAGGTGTTGCAGACTAAGTATTCTACCCAAATTTCTCAATTGATAACATTTAGAATTGAGTTTTTTACATACATTCCAACGATGAGTCTTAAAAGAAAAATGAGAGTCGAAAGTCACTCCTAAAAACTTCACATCACTACAACTCAAAATATCTTCACCATTGATTGAAATACTTAAATCAGGTTTAGTTGAATTTGAACGTGATGTAAAGGATAAAAATTTAGTTTTGTGAACATTGAACAGGAGCGACTGATTACTGGACCAATCAGAGAAGGTCTTCAGAGAGTTTGTTATTTTATCTTGTAAAAAATTTATGTCTTTATCGCGATATAGCATTGTTGAGTCATCCGCATAAACTGATACAAATGCATCAGGCATTACATGTGGTAGTTCATTAATATACAAAATAAATAATATAGGGCCCAATATTGAGCCCTGTGGTACTCTATTCTTATTAATAATCGGATCAGACATTGAAACCTTGAAGTTATTTTTCACTTTAACTATTTGGTGCCGGTCTTTCAAATAGGAAACAAACCAACTATGGGCAACTCCCCTAACACCATATCTGTACAATCTATCGAGGAGCACATCGTGTTGCACACAATCAAATGCACGACTGAGATCACAAAAAATGGCAGTTGGATTTTCACTGTTGAGAGTAAGACTTCCTCATAAAAACTGTTAATGGCTGTGGAAGTAGAAAATTTATTTCGAAATCCATGTTGATGCTTTGTGATAATTTGGTTGATATCTAAAAATAATAAAAGTTGTTTTAGCATTGCATATTCAATAATCTTAGATATCACAGATGGAACAGACAATGGTCGAAAATTTGACATTAATTCAGGATCACCTTGTTTTAATACCGGTGAAATGATAGAAGTTTTCAGCATATTGGGAAAAACACCAGTATTGAAAAAAGCATTTATAATGTGAGTCAGTGGTGTCAAAATTTGAGACGCAAATTTCTTAATTACTATACCTGATATTTCATCAAAACCACACGATGCTCTGTTTTTAATTTTATATTTTATTATATCTAAGACATCTTCCTCTGTTACATAAGATAGGAACAAACTACTTTGAACAAAATCATTGGAATGCTGAAAATTTGTGATTTTTTTGTTTTCCGTTAAGTTCATTTCTAACTGCCCATGTGGTTTTGTTTTTGTTAGAGGATTTAGAGATTTTGTTAAAATAAAATTGACCCTTTGTGGCCTCATCAAGAACTTTGTGCTGATATTTTTTTGTCTATGTAGAGTTTTTAGCTCAGGGTAAGTCTTACTCAATATATACAAATCCTTCAGACTATCTGAAGAATATTGTACTTCTTGGGTGACCCATGTATTTTTTTTTTGTTTTGGTAATGTTTGGTTTCTCTAATAGGACAACTAATATTGAAATAGAACTGTAATTTATCATGAAAGGCATTATATTTACTCTCAACATCAGTTGGATGATAAACATCTTGCCATGTTTCTTTACTCAAGAGATTGTTGAATGCATCTATAACGCCTTCATGTGTTACTCTGAAAGTACTTCGAACTGTTGTCATAGTTAGATTAATAAAATTCAATCTTAAAAGGAATATATCGTGATCCAATTCATTATTTACATTTACAGTACCTACACAATCATCACAATTTTTATATACTTGATCCAAAATATTTCCGCATGTGGAAATCGACCTTGTAGGTGTAAAGTTCCTAGCTGACAAACCAGAAGATGCTAGAAGACCAGAAAATCTGTGTGAATTATTTAGTGTCATGGAATTTACATTAAAATCGCCTGTTAAAAATATGAATTGATTTGGTTTAAAATTTGAATTTAAAATAAGGTTAAGTTTTTCATAAAATACATCAAATTTACCTTTAGGAGATCTGTAACAAACTAAAATTGTGTGTTGATTTGAATTATAATGCCACTTCAGCCCACATACCTCAATATCTTTTTCAACACAGTACTGATCGAGTAAAATGGAATTAACCTTCATATCATCCCTTACCCAAACTGCAACGCCACCACATTTATGAAAAACTATAGTGAAAAACTATAATGCTGTCACTGATTTTTTCGTTATAACATCCAGGAATCTCACGCATTTTGATCCAAGTCAATAAAACACTTTGGTACTTTAAAACTGTTTTCAACAAAACTTACAATAATACTAATAAATCATCGAGGTTAGGTTATGAGAACTTATTTAAATGTTTGTAGATGGTATTTTGTGTACTGAGTAATTGGCGGTTCTTTTTTGCAAGCTAGGACCTTGTTAACTCATAAACACTTTTAGTTCTTGCAGATAGAACTATGTGTACCTTGCTATTCTGACGCAACGAATTGTCTCATCTTTCAGCTTCTGCATATCCCATTTTTTTGTATCCATTTTATTTTCTTTACTGGTGTTTGAAATTCTAGCCCTCAATGTTGAGATTACTAGGCAATGATCTGATTCTATATTTGCGCCTCTATAACTTCTGCAGTTTATTACGTCTGTTAAACGATATAGTTAGTACTTGGTTAGTTATAATTCGACATTGAAATCTAGATTCTCATAATTGACACTCTAAACAAGATAAACTACATACTTTATTATAACCAATTGAAAAACAGACTTTTGTTTTATTTTTAGATCCATCCATGGGTCAACTATGAACAAATTCTTCAAAAATGTATAATAGGTAAACTAGTAGCAATTGACCCACAGATAGACACTGAGAAACTATTTTTCGGCAAAGCAATCGACAACAACATCACCGCCGAAGAGCAACTGCAAGAAACGGACAGCACCAAAGTAGAATATAGACCAGACACAGCACCCGTTCCACAACAGAGCTCTAAGGAAGAGGAGCCACTGAAAGTACAAGACGTAGAAGACGAGGAGGTTGAGAAGGCGTCCGTGTCGACACCTGAACCCCCGCGGTTCGACTGGATACAGAAACTAGATTATATTACTATTATATTTTATACTGGTACATATTCTAATCCATCCTTGGATGTGCACTTTACAAAAGATGATAAAGAACTAGATATATGTATTACTTATAATAATACTATTCATAGGTGAGTTAAACTTTGTTTGTGTGCTAAATAAAAGTAATATTATATCAATATATATTTCTAAGCCACGGAAATAAGCAAAAAAGTTCGCCTCCTCTTCTTTGTTTTTTTTTTGGTTTGGATTGTATAATCATTTAACCAGTACATGTAAGGTTATGCTCGTCTTCCTCTAGACCAGTGGTTCTAAACCTGGGGGGCGAGATAATTTCAGGGAGGCGTGAGGGTATAAAGAATAAAATATATATTTTGTTAAAAAATATTTAGAAATATTTCTTTATTTAAACGTGATTAAAATCGTTTTACTCAATTACACAATCTGAGTTAAACACGACAGTTTTGTGTATGGCAACATCGTAGGAGCGCAAAATATATTTACCAGCACTGTATTGCAAATACACTAATAACAAAAGAAAATCTAAACCCTGGATGACACAAAAAATTATGGGAATGATGGATACTCGAAGAGCCTACAAAAATAAAAATAATGAAAAATATAGGGAGATACATCGTCAAATCAAGAAAGAAATAGCTACCGCAAAAGAAAATTGGATGATAGAAAACTGCCAAGAGATCGAAGAATTAATAAAGAAACACGACAGTCAAACGCTTCACAAAAAAATAAAAGATCTAGCTGGAATGACAAAACAAAGACTCCCTTGTAGATTAACAAACGACGAGAATGATACGATATGGGAATTAAGCGATCTAAACAACGTATGGGGACATTACATAGAAGAACTATTCTCGGACACACCACTAAACAACATAATATATGAAAACCATGAAACCAGTCCTCCTATATTAAAACAAGAAGTAGAGAGAGCAATCAAAAACGCAAAAAATGGGAAAGCCCCTGGCCCCGATGACATACATACGGAAGTCATAAAGCTACTGGAAGAGAAACATTTAAATATAATCGTCAAATTATTTAATCAAATATATACAAGCGGTGAAATTCCACAAGACTGGTTCAAATCAGTCTTTATTCCTCTTCCAAAAACTAAGGGAGCAAAGAAGTGTGGTGATTTCAGACTTATTAGTTTAATGTCGCATATGTTAAAGTTATTCTTGAAAGTTATTCACCAACGCATTTATAAGAAATGTGAACAGGATATCAGTGATGAACAATTTGGCTTCTGAAATGGATTTGGGACACGGGAAGCATTAACCAGTTTTATTATACTGCTGCAAAAATGTCGAAACCAAAAAAAGGATCTCTTTTTATGTTTTATTGACTATCAAAAGGCCTTCGACAAAGTAAAACATGATAAGCTGATGGATTGCCTTCACAAAAAAGGACTAGATGAGAACGATTTTAAAATTATCCAAACGCTGTATTTTAACCAAACTGCAGCAGTTAGAACAGAAGCCGGTGACACAGAAATATTCAATATCAAGCGAGGTGTACGACAGGGGTGTGTATTGTCACCACTACTTTTCAATATATATTCGGAAGAAATCTTTGCACGAGCACTAGAGCAATCAATAGAAGGTGTTAAAATTAACGGCAGAGTTCTAAATAATGTACGATACGCCGACGACACGGTCCTAATTGCAGAGAGCGCACAGGATCTCCAGACACTCTTAGATCGCGTCAGATCGATCGGAGAACAATACGGCCTCAGCATTAACGTGAAGAAAACAAAAACAATGATTGTCTCCAAAAACATCCATCCATCCACCCATGGATTTAAACGTGAATGGTAACATTATCGAAAATGTCGAGAAATTTCGATATCTAGGGTGCTGGATAACGAAAGATATAGATCCAGACATAGAAATAAAATCGCGAATTGAACAAGCAAGAAATGTCTTTTAAAAATGAAACAAATGTTTACGTCCCAAACACTCAATCTCAAAATCCGATACCGAATGCTGAAATGTTACGTTTACAGCACCTTACTATATGGAATGGAGGCCTGGACCTTCAAAATCAACTCACTCAGGCGTTTGGAAAGTTTTGAAATGTGGTTATTTCGAAGGATGCTGAAAGTCCCCTGGACAGCGCATATGAGCAACGAGCAGGTCCTACACAAGATGGGTACCGACAGAGAACTCTTAAAAATAATGAAAACACGGAAAACCTCATATTTGGGACACATATACAGAAATGAGAAATACCAGCTACTGCAGCTTCTTATAGAGGGGAAGGTAGAAGGAAAACGTGGTCCTGGTAGACGGCAGGCGTCCTGGTTGAAGAACATTCGTGAGTGGACTGGTTTGGATTCTCAATCTTTAATAAGAAAAGCCAGGGACAGAAATGATTTTGCTGAGGTTATCGCCATCCTTCATTGAAGACGGCACCCAAAGAAGAGAAGTATTGCAAATTGCAAGCACTCCTGGCTCCAGTTTAGTGACTCCGTCTCTCGCGTGCGTCAGTCTCAGTCAACAGCGCCTGTGTGCTGTTTGTAGCAATTAGTGTAATCGTTATTTAATAACAGAGTGATTGGTTGTGAATTATTTAATAGTGTTGTGTAACAGCTTTGAAAATGGTTAAGTTACTTTCAAAGAAAAGATTGTATTCAGACGATTATATCAAGTATGGTTTTACCTTTATGGAGAAAAACGACAGTCATTTACCTCAGTGTGTCAACTGCCATGTTGTTCTTAGTAATGATGCAATGCTCCCGGACGTTTGGAACGGTATATAATTACAAACCATTCTTCTTTAAAAGATAAAGGCCCAGAATTTTTTATTGCCAAAAAAAGCAGCCTAAAAAAACTTGACTCTACTGCAAATTTTCGTGTTGAAAATGAGAAAGCTGTGGAAGCATCATACAAAATAGCACCTTTGAAATTAAGGAAGTAGAAAAAATTTCTCTCTCAAACGACACAGTCAAACGTCGAACTGATGACATGGCTCTGGATTTGAAAAATCAACTATTGCAAAAATTAAAGGTTCACCGTTTTTTTCATTGCAAAATGACGAAACAACTGATATTTCAAAGCGTGCACAGTTATTGTTTTACTGTCGATTTATTGACAGAAAATGGTTCCTGGAGGAAATATTGTTTTCAACATGTTTTGAAACAACAACTAACGCCATTGACATATTTTTTGCTCTTGAAGATTTTTTAGTAATCAATGAACTTCTATGGGAGAAAGTAATTGGCACTGATGTACTGTACTGATGGGGCCCAAGCCATGAGAGGATGTCGATCTGGATTTATGGAATTGGCATAAAAGAAGAACCCTAGCAATTAAAATATTTAACCAAATCAAATCCAGCACATTAAACACTAGGCTCTTTCAGACACTATGTCAAGAACTGAATAGTGATCAGGAAACCCTCCAGTTTCACACAAAAGTTCGGTGGTTATCCAAAGGAAATATGCTTGCAAGATTATTTAATTTAAAGTCAGAAGTTGAAATTTTCTTAATGATTTCAAAATAAGAAGATCTTCACAGAAGATTTACAGATGATAAAAATATCTTTTACTTGACTTATTTGTCTGACTATTTTGAGACACCTAATGTCCCAAATCTGAAATTTCAAGGCGGTAAAAACCTCTTAAACACTTATGATACAATTAAGGGGTTTATAGAAAAAATTTCGCTTTGGAACGCCGTCTTCACAGTTCCAAGCCAAACTTTTCCTCGTTTCCTAAACTGAACGACTTCCTTGATGATATTCGAACTCTTCCACTACATCTAGTTTCGGATTTGAAAGACGTCATATCACGGCATTTGGAAGAACTGAAAAATCAAAGTACTTTCCAGATGTTAGCTCGGAAAACTGGGACTTTAAGTTGACAAGAGATCCTTTTCATATCGAATTTTGGTTTACCTACTTTCCTGTTTACCCAGAAGTGGCTTAAGTATCTGCGAAGTTATTAGTCCAGTTTTTATCCGCATTCTTTGAGAATCTGGTTTTTCTGCATTGGCGTATATAAAATCAAAATACCGTTTAAGGCTGGACGTTGAAAGTGACTTGAAGTGTGCTCTGACACAGCTTCAACCGAGCATCGAAAAACTTGTCAAGAACAGACAATGTCAACCCTCTCATTGAAAGTGCAAAAACACTCATATAAGACTTTCAACTTTATATGCGTATTTGATTATTTGATTATTCTTTTTCACAAATAAATAAGCAAGGTTAAGTTTAATGAGAGATCAAATAAAATTTCGTATTTAAATATATCAGGATTTTTATTTTGCATCCCAGCTTTTGCTAACGTAGAGTTAGCATCGTCAGTTTCACAATTTCACTGTTCTAACTTGAACCAACCAATTATTGACTGGAGGTGAGGGAGGCGTGAGCTATCTTCAGAATTCAAAGGGGGCGCCAGTGCTAAAAGGTTGAGAAACGCTGCTCTAGACAATGCTCAACCGGGGATAAATTTCTGTTTACTAGTAATTGACAGCTGGGTAATACTTGAATGATGACGTAAATTTTTAAATGTTAGTCTATTCCAGTATGTTCTGAAATTATTTTTTTTTTTTTCTTATATTGACAAGTAAATTTTTTTTAAAGATGTATTTGAAAGAATTTGATAAATTTATTAATTATTTTCATAACTTCGTCAGAGGGATTTTTGCATAGAGTACTATGTAAAGATATTGGATTCTCTATTCCTGCTTTTAATAGTTCTAAATACCGATCCATATTTTTGTGTTTGTTTATGGGACATTCAAAGAAGATATGGATCACTGTTCCAATGGTTTCACATTCCTATTTTGTAGAGATAACAAGAAGTTTTACAATGTTCACTACGTAAACAATTAATATTTGTTATAGTATTCCTGCCCATATACCCACAATTGGCTTACCATGGTTTTATGGGAAATCACACTGCAATTTACAATAATCTGGATCTTTATCGTTAATTTGGAAATACCATTCATTGAAGAATTGTGTTAAAATGTCTTTTTTGTAACACAAAAGATATCTGCTTTATGTTTTTAATATCATATGGTACTCTTAATTCTCTCCCAATATTCGCCAATCTAGCTGCTATCTCATTACCTTTAATCCCCTGATGTCCAGGTACCGATTTTATTCCTACTGAGAATTCCATAGTATTAGCTTCTACCAATATTTTTTTTTTTATTTTGGTTACATAATCCATTTGATCCCATTTGAGACTAGAAAATTTTGATAAAGCACTTCGTGAATGTGAATCCACAAAGATAACTGCTTTCATGACCTCCTTCTTAATGAACACAGAGATAGTTTTATATGTAGCTATCATTTCAGTTGTACAGATTTCTGTATAATTATGGAGTCTTGATGAAAATTTATAGTTAATGCGTGATATATAAATTACAAATCCGTATTGGTTAGTATATATATAATATATATATATATATATATATATATATATATATATATATATATATATATATAATATAAAATTAATATTTCTTGGGTTAGGTTCAATAAAGATATGTTACATGTGGAACTAGATTTTATTTTCCATTGCAATTAATCAACGTTTCGGCAGGAAACCCTTGCCTTTGTCAAGATTCTAAAATGTGTATATATATAAGGACAAAAAGATATTGTAAAATATGTATATATATATATATATATATATATATATATATATATATATATATATGACTTACCAAAACGTAAAACGTGACACAGACATTAACGAACTGACATATAAAAGTTGATATCTGATATCTCATTGTTTACTGTCATTAGTATATAATTATTTTTATATGGGCTTATCGTTGCTGTTTTTGAAAAAGGTAAGGTGGAGATATGTTATGACTTTAAGAGCTTTTTATGATAATATATTGTTATTGTTTAAATCAGATTGAAATATATTTTATTTAGGTTTTGTGTATCTTTTTTGTCATTTATTGCGTTGGTGTTTCTTTTTATTTCTATTGATTCGTATATCTCCCTTTTCTTTTTGTTTTTTTCTGTTTTTAAAATTTTAATGTTTTCAAAGTCAAATTTATGCTTCTTCCCGCTTTCATGTTTTGTGAGCGCAGTGACGTTGTTCTTGTCGTATTTGTGAGAACGAATTCTGGATTGAAGCAGTTGACTGGTTTGACCGATATAGACACCTTCACAGTTTGTACATGGTATCTCGTAAACAACATGTGATTTTTTAAGTTTTGGAGTTTGTGTTTTTAGTTTTGTGAAGTATTTATTTAAGAGGTTGTTGCCTTTGTGGGCTACTGTTATATTATGTTTGGCTAAAAGATTTGTTAGTTGTTCGGATAAACCTTTTATATATGGAAGAGTTGTATAAGTGGTTTTGATACTGTTGGGTTTGTTGTTAGTTGTATTGTTATAAAATTTATTGAGTCTTGATTTGAAAATAGTTTCGATTAGATGTTCGGGATATGCACTCTTTAGAAGGGCATTTTTTGCTTTTTTTATTGCAGTTGGTCTGTATTCTGGATCTGTTAGTTTTTATAGATTTATCAGCGAGACTTATAATTACAGACTTCTTATGGGAAAATGGATGATGGGAATTGTAGTTAAGATATCGTGAAGACCATGTTTCTTTTGTAAACCACATGGTTTTAACTGTATTGTTAATGCGATGTAAGGTGATATCCAGAAAGTTTATTGTATTATTTTGTTCAATTTCTATAGTGAACTTTAATTTTGGATGGTAACTGTTGAAAATATCTAAGATTTCGGTTGTTTTATTTGTTGGAATAGCACATACACAGTCATCGATATAGCGGTAGAAGAATGGTAGATTAAAATCTAAATGACTCATGACAGATTCTTCTAAGTCTTCCAGAACCAGTTGGGCAATGACACTAGATATACTTGCACCCATTGCGCATCCATCCATTTGTTGGTATATTTCGTCCTTATATAAATAGTATGTTAAACTTTTAACATACTTTTTTTTTGTCCTTATATATATACACATTTTAGAATCTTGACAAAGGCAAGGGTTTCCTGCCGAAACGTAGATTAATTGCAATGGAAAATAAAATCTAGTTCCACATGTAACATATCTTTATTGAACCTAACCCAAGAAATATTAATTTTATATTAAATATAATACGGTTCAAGAAACTCAAAACTACTATATATATATATATATATATATATATATATATATATAATATATATATATATATATTAGATTTGAAATTTCCGCGGGAGCTATATGTGATTTCAGTTGTTTTCCGGGTTTGACTCCGCGTTAAGTAATTTAGGTTTTTAGAAAAACCATTGTTTTGACGACGTTTCGGCAAGGTCACACTTGCCATTGTCAAGTCAGATTAGTTCTGCTTCGTCTTGATGTTCTCCTGAAACACGATGTTAAAAAATGATGTTAAAAAAAACACTCTTTTGACTTTTTGTCTATCTTTCGGAATGGTTTTATTCCTCTTTCAAGACACTGTCATAAGATAAATTTGTAACTATTGAAAAAATATCACAATTCTTCAGTGTTAATTTGTTTATACCAAATTATATTTTTGCATATTCTTTATATACTTTTTGGTAACTTCCTTATTCTTTAATTTTTTAAATGTTTTTAGGAATCAACTGGTGTTTCGAGAAGAAGTCGAATGGCCTTCTAACATAAAAATCACATGGGAAACGGGTAAAATTGAATTGACGTTCAAGAAGAAAGCAAGAGGTGTATGGGACAACTACGGAACATTGAACCAATCAACCGAGAATCTACTATCAGGGACGATTAGCGAGAGAAATAATTTTATAGTTAAAGAAAAAGTCCAAGTTACTCATAATATTTTTCTTATGCGGTTCGCAAGGGTCGATGGTTGTAGAAGCGTGGTGCCAATTGGGAAGCATATTAGGGTTTTTATTAATGTAGATGGTAAGTATCAACGTATCTTCATTTAACGCGTACCCCTTTGTTTTTCGTTTAACAATACTTTGGTTAAAAACAGTAATTATTTTTTTAGGTATAGAATCGTCAAGAAGTTACACACCCGTCCCGTTGAGTCTCTTCAACTCGCTGAACTTAAACGACGATACTACTGACGAAATCTGCCTTATGATCAAGAGATACGAGAACGGAGCCGTCAGCAAATCGATAACAGACAGAGAAGTCAACGACATTTTGTCTATGACCAGACCTTTGGGTGATTTCGATCTTAGAAGACTGGAGAAGAAGGTGGCGTTTTTGATTCTTGCCGCTGGGACTGGCATTACGCCAATGCTGCCATTGATGCTGTTCTTGTTGGAGAGGAGAGTGAAGAAATGGTAAGTGATTTTTAACAATAATTCGCTATTGACAAAAAAGTTACTACGGGTTTGAATTCTTAATTCGTTTTCAAGTGTGCTGCATGTGGAATGAAAAAATCAATTCATACGGACACAATCTGACTTTTCTAGTGACGTGGGTACTTTAGCTATTATAAAGGAACATCATTTAGTAAAAGATTGTTTAAAGTGTTAAATGTTCTGCCAATGGGTCTTCTCACATTATTTTGTAAATACCAGCAGGAACTAGGAGAAACGTGGCAACAATATTTAACTATAATTTTTATATCACGTCTTTTAATTAGCTGTAAGACATTGCCAATTTATTCATAGAAGTTTTCTATGGTGTCTTCTTCCTTTCATTCTTCATTCATCCACCAACATTCTTTCATCCTTCCCTATCGAGTGTCTGTCTTCTCCAGTCCCTCACTCCAATCTCCCTCAGATCTTCCTGTACATCGTCCAGATATCTGAGTTTAGGTCGCCCCCTTCTTCTTCTTCCGACCGGCCTGTTTAGCATAGTTATTTTAGTGAGATCACTCTCATCCATCCGCATAACGTGGCCCACCCACCTTAGGCGGTTTATTTTGATGGTCTTCACAATATCTGCATCACCAAAAGTCTATAGAGTTCAAAGTTATATCGCCTTCTCCACAGACCCTGTTCGTTTACTCCGCCATATATGGTCCTCAATACTTTTCTTTCAAAGACTCGTAGTAACTCTTCATCTCGGGTCGTCATTGCCCATGTTTCCGATCCGTATGTGAGCACTGGGCGTATTATTGTTTTATAAAGTTTGCACTTTGTTGCTATTGACATACTTCTCGCTCTTAGTTGAGGGCCCAGGCCAAAATAACAGCGGTTAGCCACGCATATTCTTTTTTTTATCTCGTTGGATGTGTTATTTTTGTAGTCTACCAGTGATCCTAAGTAGCAGAATTCTTCTACCATTTCTATCGTTTCGTGTTGCACCTCTAAGTTATTTTGTTGAATTCTTGATATGGCCGGCATATATTTAGTTTTCTGGATGTTAATCAGAAGTCCGATGTTTTCTGCGGCATTTTTGATACGTGTGAAAGCCTCCACTGCTTCATTTTGGGTTCTTCCAATTATGACGATATCATCAGCGTATGCCATTATTTGTATACTACGGGTATATATCGTACCTTTTAAGTTTATTCCCGAATCTCTCATAACTTTTTCTAACGCTAGGTTGAACAGCGTGCACGATAGCGCATCTCCCTGGCGCAGTCCTCTGTTGGTTTTAAATGGTTTTGAAACATCCCCTTGTACGCGCACTTTACATTCGACTTTCATCATTGTCATTTTAATTAATTCTACCAAACCTTTTGGTATTCCTAATTCGATCATCGCCGAATATAATTAGGACCTGTCAATAGTATCGTACGCTGCCTTAAAGTCTACGAAGATGTAATGGCAGTCTATGTCGTACTCCGTCGTTTTTTTCTAATATTTGTCTGATGGATGATATGTGATCAATGGTAGATTTGTTTTTTCAAGAAGCCTCTTTGGTAGGATCCTATTATATTGTCAGTATACCGTGCCAGTCGTTCGTTAAGTATCAGGGACACAATTTTGTATGCTGTATTAAGAAGGGAAATCCCTCTAAAGTTGGAACATTCAAGAACGTTTCCTTTTTTGTGTATGGGGCATATAATTCCAGTATTCCAATCTTCTGGTAACGCGCGTTCTTGCCATACCTGTATTAGTAGTTTGTGAAGGAGGGTTACAAATGTTTGACCGCCACATTTAAATATTTCTGCGGGTAGGTTGTCTGCTCCGAGTGACTTGTTTCTAGCTAGAGACTGAATTGCTTTATTTATTTTTTCCAAATTTGGTAGTTTAGTGTCCTCCTGTTCTATTTCTATATCCTATCTACCGTCAGCTCTACTTTCTACATTAAGTAGCGTACTAAAATGTTCCTGCCATCTTTCTAGTAATTCCACTCTCTCGTTTAAAAGAATTCCGTTAAGGGCCTTGACTTGGTTCGCTTGTAGCTTGAAAACTTTTCTTTTTGTGTTAACCTGTTTGTAAAATTTTCTGTATTCGTGTTCTCTATTAAGGTTTTCCATTTCTTCGAACTCTTTATTGATTTGTTGCCGCTTTTTCTGTTTGTGATTTTGTTTTTCCTCTCGTCTCTTTACTCGATATTCTTCAACATTGCTTCTAGTCCTTCTGTTAACTATTTTCAGATACGCGTCGTTCTTCTCTTTCGTTACTCGTTGGCATTCCTCATCAAACCATTTGTTCGCTGTCCTTTGGGTACTTCACCCAGCACTTCTTCTGCGGTCTCTTTGAGGGTGGTTTTCATAAACTCCCAATTTGTGTTAAGTTCAGTGGGATATACCTCACTTCTGGGATGTTCTGATATTTTACGATCTAAGCATATTTGGAAGTTTCTTACGACTTCAGTACACTTTAATTTATCAACATTATATTTGATTATTTTTGGTTTAGTTTTATCGTTCCTGGCGTTTGATATACGTGCTCTGAGACGTCCAGCTATGAGATAGTGATCGGAGTCAATATTTGCACATCTATAATTTCTGCTAAACTAAAACCCGAAACTCTAGAACAGATAGAGAAAAGAAGAAGAACGAACAGAGATAACCCGGACTATAAAGCGCTCAACAGAAGCGTTAAGAAAAATATTCGAAAAGAGCTCAGAGTTTATAGAACAAACCAGATTCTTGAAACCATAGAAAACAATAAGAACATGAAAGTACTAAAAACATGTAAATCCACTGGCAGGAATAAAATCATAAAGATAAAAGACGACCGTGGAACATTGTGCTCGCATAAGGAAGAGATCGTTAGAGAAATCCGAAAATTTTATGAGAAGCTGTATACTTCTACTATTCCAAACCCCGGTATACCAACAAAACATATCTTAAATGTGAGCTCAGAGGACTTCCCTGAAATAATAACATCAGGAATTAGAGCCGCCCTAAAACAAATGAAAAATGGGAAAACACCAGGAGAAGATAAAATTACTTCAGAGATGCTAAAAATGGGAGGCACTGCATTAGAAGAGGCAATAAGAGCATTACTTAATAAATGCCTGTTGGAAGGACAAATACCGAAGACATGGAAAAATGCGGAAGTCATTCTACTCCATAAAAAAGGGGACGCCGCAAATATAGAAAACTACCGACCAACAAGCTTATTGTCACACCTTTACAAACTACTAACCCGAATAATAACAAATAGATTGACAGCTAAACTAGATGCATACCAACCAGTGGAGCAAGCAGGCTTTCGTAAGGGTTTTAGCACTATCGATCACTTGCAAACAATTCGGTCCATTATTGAAAAAACAATAGAGTACAACATACCACTACATCTGGCATTTGTCGATTATCACAAAGCATTCGACAGTATCGAGAAATGGGCTTTCTTAACAGCATTGGACGACGCCAGAGTAGATTCAAGATATGCTGCCCTGCTTAAGAATATATACGATGATGCTACTTTTCACGTGAAAATAGATGATGATCTGGAAACTATGAAAATAGACCTTGGCAAAGGTGTGAGACGGGGCGACACCATCTCACCCAAGTTATTTACTTTGGCATTAGAAAATGTTTTCAAACAACTAAATTGGGCCGAAAATGGATTAAAAATAGATGGAGAATATCTTAAGCATTTGCGTTTTGCAGACGACATAGTACTAATAAGCACAGATATCCATGAACTAAAATCAATGCTACAAGATTTAAATCACAAATCGAATCAAATAGGATTAAAAATGAATCTCGACAAAACAAAGATATTAAGCAACAGCCTAGAAAACATCACGATAAATAACATCAATATAGAAAAGGTAGAACAATATATATATATATATATATATATATATATATATATATATATATATATATATATATATATATATATATATATATATCTAGGACATGCAATTAAAAACGAAAAGGAAAATCAAACCCTAGAAATTAAAAGAAGGACACAATTATCATGGGCTGCTTTTGGTAAGTTAAGCTTCATTTTAAAAGACAGAAAAATCCCAATTCACTTAAAACGAAAAACCTATGACACTTGTATACTACCAGTTGCAACTTATGGATTGGAAACTATGGCAATAACAAGAAAAATGGCAGAACAATCAAGAGTAACTCAACGGGCCATGGAGAGGGCCATGTTAACGTTGTTGTAATACCTGAAGGAGAATGGTAAGAGACTGGTATTGCACCGTCTATGTTTGTATTATTATTAAAATGTTCTCACATCAAAAATATATACTTATGTCTTTTTTTCGATTTCAGTCAGTTCGTGAGGTTTCTTTTCTTCAATAGAACAGAGGAAGATATTCCATTTAGGAGTCAACTTGCTGCATTACAAGAAATGGATAGTCGGTAAGCAAAACAAATAAAAAATTTTACCGAGCAATAAATTGTAAATAAATTTAAAAATATACAGGGTGCGGCAGATAAACGACCAATTATTAAATATCTTGAGAACTAAAGGTAACTGAATCGTGAAAATTGAATTGAAGGTGTTTTGAAGAGTGACCTATCTAATGAAAATATTTTCATGTATTTGCTACTTCCGGTTATACCGGAAGTTGCTTATAACTTCGTTATTTTTATGGGACACCCTGTATATTTTTTAATTTTAGAAATATACACGTTATTCTGAACATTTTTTGTTCATACTGCCATATACCTATTGTGAACTGTTTTGAGTTATAATGTTTTTATATGACAATTACACTTTTCTACCATGTATATATAGTTCAATATTCTCTAATGTAATTTAATAAAAGCTTAAATTCTAGAACTTATTAACCACATATAGCATTATAATTTACAGAGTAAAGTTGCCTTTTTCATATATATCGTGCTGTCAGAATTGGCATAAAACCGGCATCCTAAATTTTGCCTAATTCCTTTGCTTTTTCTAAATGGCCACTCTGCATGTGATTCATTATTTTAGAAAAATATGTTTTAGTACCGATCTCTATTAGTTTTCCCTATACCTATAAGAAGTGGAAGAAATGTACCAGTTAAATAGTAACATTGCTAATATACCCAAAAAAGAACCAGTCATAATATTGGGTGACTGGAACGCAAAAATAGGCAAAACAACAACAGAAGATCTGCTGAAAGGAACAGTTGGTGGGTTTGGAATAGGTGAACGAAATGAGAGAGGAGAAAGGCTATTTGCAATTTGTCATCGACACTGAACTTAGTATCATGAACACCATGTTTAAGCATCATCCACGAAGACTATCAACTTGGACTTCCCCATGGGGAAGATATAAAAATCAAATAGATTAAATTCTTGTCAGCAAATGATGGAAAAGTTCAGTAGTCAACGTAAAGACAAAACCAGCGGCTCATTGCGGAACAGACCATAAACTGTTACAATCCGAATTCCGTATCAAATTTCGTAAAAAACCAAAACAAATAAAACAATTAAATATATACCTAAAGAGCGTGGAAAATGCAAAGAAACACTAAGACATAGTAACACACCAAACATTACTGGCGATCCCAATCAAACATGGGAACATACAAAGACGTAGATTATAGACGCAAAAAATATTACAAACCCCAAACAAACCTCAAGGAAAGAAAACACTGGATGACTGATGAACCTAGTAGAAGAACGAAGAAAAATTAGAAACAATGCTTCAAATCCAACAGAAACTAAAAACAATATAGCAATTTTAAACAGACGCATACAATCATCAAGTAGGAGAGACAAAAATAATCATGTTAAAGAAATATGCAACCAACTTCAAGACCACGCCGATTATCAAGAATCTAGAGAACTGTTTGCCATAGTAAAATACTTAACTAGTTAAAGAGTTCAAACGACAAACGCAGATAACTTGAGAAGGATTCATCACCAATCCAGAGGGCATAGCAGCGACATGGAAACAACATTGTGAAATGTTGTTTCATAGTGACCATGAAGACGTGAATACAGAAGAAATAAATGACGAAAAGGAACTACATATTTTAAAATCTAAATTAGAAACCGCAATAAAAAGTACGGAATCGCGCCGGAAGCACTTAAAGAATTGGGAGACATAGGAATTGAAGTAATGTTCAATTTCGTCAAAAAGAAAAAACATCAGCAGCTGCCACTAATGAAGCCAAAAGAGTTTCACAAATATGCAACCTCTGTACCAAACCGTATTGTCTACAATGTTTACAAAAAGTACATTGAAAATGTAACTTTTGTCGATACTTTTTCTTTTTTAATAAACATTTACTATTCATTATATTGTATATTATTTTATTTTACATATTCATTATTTAGTTCACTAAAAGTGAAAACGCAATAAAATATAGGTATTTACTTTCGATATTATATTTTATAGCAATTACGATGAAGTTACACATTTTTTTCCTTTGTCCCATCACTATTTATAATATATGGTCACAGCACATTTTTTAGGAATGTGCTCTACATCGAATGCACTTTTCTAGAAAATCTCCATTTTAGTTTTGTTATCTGGGTACATTTGTCTATCAAATTTGATAGTTATTATAAGTAAAATATAAATAGTAACTTAGAAATTTTCATAAATATGAAATACTGAATTTGTTTCAATGTGTACCACCGGTGGTACAGTTTGAAACATAAGGTAGTACACAATGAAACGTATTAAAAACAACTATTAAATACAAAAAAATGTTTAATATTTCTTCAAGTTACCGTACAATAAAATTGTTAAACTCCAAACCAAATCTATAATAGCAAGATAGTCGTTTGTTTTTTGTATATATGGGTGCTGGCAATAACATAACAAAATCAGATTTCAAACCCATATGAATGTCAGGAACATCTGGAAAGTAAAATGAATTGGAAACTTTCGTGCTTCTTCTCAAATATGAAATTTTAAATTCATAAGAGTTCACAATTTCCAAAATTTTGGCGACATAATGGATGTTCTTCTCAAATTTCACTAACACGAAAGAGTCTTTTAAAATTTCAGTATTTTCAGCAATTGCGTAAGATTCTAAGTCATCATTTTGTTCCTGCATCATAGGAGAACTTAATTCATCATCTGAAGAGTCGGCCAACTCTAAACTTCCGGAGTCTGTTTCTGAATCACTTTCACCTGACTTGGTCTTTTTTCTGGGAGAGTCCTTTTTACAGGCTTTTGTGCTTAAAGCTTTACTGATATTTCGTTTCACTTTATTAACTGCTGCTGTTGTCGGAGTTTTCTTACCTTCCGTTTTATAAGAAAGGTCTTTCATTTCTGGTGTACTAGTTAAAATGACACTTTTCCTTGATTTCCGTCTACGATTTGAATTTTTTCTGGGTGCGGCCTTAGGAAAACCCCGTATGTCGAATGGGGTAATAAAATAACTTTTTGATGTCGACGGTATTTCAAGAGTTGAGTTCGGTTCAGTTTCTTGGGTTGTATTAGATGAAGTAGAAGCTGTATTAACTGAAGATGAAGATACAAATGCATTTTCTTCGTGATTGGTAGAATCTCTTAGTACAACCATAGCTTTTTGTCCGTCATACTTTTCAAAATCATTAATCGGTCTGTCAGTAACTGACGATAATAGAAAATTAGTTTCACTAAAAATATGTCTATTAAAAGGGTAGATACCTGTAGATTTGAAGCCGTTCAGAATATTTTCAGGATTTTGAGTGGGCAATACCAGCACATTCTGCTATTTGGTACAGTGTCATAGGAACGCCGGGGTGGTTAAGAAGCCATGAATCAATCGCACTATTGTAATAGTTTTTGAAGGAAAAATAAACTGATTTGTCCAAAGGCTGTATCTTATTGCTTGTATGTGGGGCAAGGTTAAAACTATTATACCATTAGCTTTTGCTTTTTCTGCTATTTCCAGAGACATATGGGATTCGTGATTGTCATATATTCATAAACACGGGTTTTCTTTTCTAGCACCAGTATGCTTAATAAAATGATCTAGTACTTGTGTGAATAGTTCGGCGGTCATCCATCCACTTGGATTAGCTAGTCCTAATGTTCCTGGTGGAGCACCATTTAGCATAATCGTATTAAACTTTTTACGAGGAAAAACAATGACCGGAGGTAGAAATGTTCCATTTGCTCGAATTATTGCACAAGTAGTAGCGAGTAATCCTCTTTCGGCGCTTGTGCACTGGTTCAGCTGTTTAACACCTTTTTGTGCCACAACTTTATGTGGTCGTTGGACAGTCGTAGTAGCAGTTTCGTCTAAATTGTAGATGCGAATATCTTCAACAATTGATGGATATTTTACGTATATTTGCTCCAAATTTACGAAAAACCGGTCAACATTGGGTTTTGTAAATGAAGTAAGCCTTGACAGTGAACATCCTTCTGGCTTTCTGAGGCTTAATGATGAATTTCTTTTTATAAATGCCCTTAACCAATCTTTGCTTGCACATTTGTTGGCCTTCCAAGAGTCTGGCATAGTGATATTGTTTTTAGCAGCCATGTCATACGACAATTCTCTAACTTTTAGAGTATTCAACCCAAAAGCCATTTTGGTACAGTTCTTAATATAATCACACATCGACGTCTCATGCTCTGTGTTAAATACTAATCTAACAGCATAATTTGGCTCCATTTTTGCATTTGGATCATTTTTTTCTTTTAGAACGTATCGCCTTAATGTGCTAAAATTTACGCCAAACATATCTGCCGCAACGCGAAGTGCAGTTCCATTTTTTTAACCTCTGTGACTGCTGCCGCCATTTGTTCACTTGTAAATTTGGCTCTGGATCTTTCTTTCTTCCTCCTTACCATGGTACACCTGCAATAAAATGCCATTGTTATAGAATGATTCAGTATGGTACACAATGAAACATGTGTCATTGTGTACCACCACTATATGTTTCAATGTGTACTACCACAGGTTTAAAGTTTCAGTTGGATGTAAACAGAAAACCCGGCAATTATTGGCAACGATATTTATAGGTTAAAAGGCATTCATCACAAGTATTGTAACGACATAAATACGAAAATGAAAACTATTTATTTATAGGCAACATACCTTTTTATAAACGCTTCAGTTTTTAAATCTCAGGCACACAAAACAATAAAACACGTCGTATAATGTTTACTACTTCGAATATCAAAGCGAACTACTGTCGGCAGACGCAATGCATTATGGAGTATCCGTTGAAGCGCTAGTGGCAATGTGGCGGCAAATTTGATTTAGTTAATAACAGTGTTTCATTGTGTACTATGTGTCAATGTGTACTACTCTCCCCTATATGTTCAGTCAAGTCCACGTCTAATAAAGACCATTCTCCCCACGTCCTCTTTTATAAACAACTTGAAAATTTTATCGACGAACAGAGCACATATGGTCTGTGAACTAGTAGGGCTTTTAGTCCACAGACCATATGTAGTCTGTGGACAGTAAACCTGTTAAAAATCTCCATAGATTTCAATGTGATAAAATAACAAAGAAAAATCATGAAATTAAATTACTTTTATCATAGCTATAATTTTATTACTAATTAAATTTTTTTCTTTTAGTCTAACCATAAATCACGTACTTTCCGAGCCATCAGCCTCCTGGACAGGATTGTCAGGTCACGTGAACAACGAAATGATCAACAACGCCATCCAGGAGCACATCAAAGACACCGGTTATACGATAAGCGACATCTTCGCCTTCATCTGCGGACCAAACCAGTTCTTGGAACTGTCCCTTGATCGACTACGTAGTTTAGATATAACCGACGAACAAATACACACGTTCAGCGGATAGCACAGCGCACACTTTGACCGGCCTTCATTCTTCTGCGATACTCAGCCATTTTCCAGAGATCTATCTCTTGTTAGAAACATTGTTTATAATTTTGTTCTTAATATTTTTAATTTTATTGGGCAAAAGAGCCGTTAGTAATAAAGTTGTTTTATTTATTTGTAGTTTTTCTTTTAGAAAATTAATGAAGATGAAATTTGATCTAACCTATTTCTTGAGACAATTTAAAGTATCACAAAAAGTGATGCACACTTACACTACCTTAATCTAGATCTGCTGCGTTAATTCTCTCAACAGAATCTTCGTAAAAATAACAGATTGCATTAATGAAATCATTTTGGTTGATGATAAATTTAAGAATCTCCCTATTTGAACTGCTTGGCAGCTCGGAGTTATCAGATGGATGAATTTGACCAACAACTTCTTCAAAAGAGAAATAGTAAACATCTGATTTCGTGGAAAATCCATAAATAAACCCTGGGGATTGCTTGGTTTGGCAATGCCTCAAAAAAGTTCCGTAAATGTCATCGTTTTCATCAATACTTTTCCAATCTGATAGTTGAATGGATTCTTTCGAAACGAGATAAACCTGTTTAAAAATTCTACCTTTGTAGGATACACTAAGAACAGGAACAATTGTCTGTCCACGTTTTTGATTTTCAGCAATTTGGCTTAAAGGAATATTCATCTCTTCATTATATGATTCGACCTCCCCTTCACCTCTGTTAACACCTCTTCATCTTCACTCGATTCATTATCTAGTATATTTTTGTCGTTATGCGCATCTGAATCAAGCTGTTCGTCTTCACTTTCTTATTCTCTAAAGTCTTCTCTAGTTACACTTTTACCAGCTACTACGGCGACCTTATTTCTCTTTCGTCGTTGTGTAAGAGTATCAGAATATCTCATGAATTTAGCATATTAACCACTACATTGCTAACATCTTCTTCTACTTCTTGAAAATTTGCAGTGTTGGCACTAGGAGTCGGTTTAGGACTTGATCACGGTCTATCGGGTAGATCCCACATTTTCTAAAACCAGACTTATATTTTTTTCTTGCTTGGGTCTGATGCTGTCCATCAGCTCTCATGAGATATCATGTTCTAAACACTCTTGCTCTCTAAGCGTGTCTTATGTCGCTTCAAAAACCCACGTACAAAGTCTTTTCCCGGTAAGTTGTTGTTAAACTTAGGTACATTTTTACCCCGACTATCTAGGTATGTTTTTACCATTACTCTAAGATCGTATTTATATAAGGGATAGCTCCAATTAGCACAGGTTATCAATTGTTTCAATGTAACTTCCTCTTCCAACTTTGTTAGTCTAGTTTGTCCTCCACATGTTTTTAAGTTATCGTTTTTGAGGTGCCTATAGAGCACTGAATAGTTAATTTCATGCCCCTTTCTAGAGTCTCACGATTGGTTTTTTTTTTGTAAAACTTCAACCTTGGATTATGTACATAGTGTTGTGGTTGTACAATGCAATCATCAGTGCAAAAACATATCCTGGAACTGACATCAATTCCGATCATAATACTGTTGTTGCAAAAGTTCGCGCAAGATGGAAACTAATAAAGAAACAAAAACCTCAACACCAACTATTAGACATCCAATTATTGAAAAACGACACCATACATCAGACAGTAAATAAAGAATTAAACAAAAATTTAGGAAATATCGACCACAATAGAATTAGCAAGTACGATGACATAAACGTTCTGTGGAAAACTATTAAAGAACAAATGAACAATGTAACGGAAAAACATCTAAAAGTAACACCTAGAAATAACAAACAGGAATGGATGACAGAAGAGATTTTACAATTAATGAACAAACGAAGAGAATCTAAAGGAAAAAATGACAAGGACGGAGAATACAAAAGACTAAATAGAATAATTCGAAAAAAAAATAACCGAAGCAAAAGAGAAATGGCTGGAAACAAAATGCGTTGAAATAGAAGAACTGCAACAAAGGCACGATTTTTTTAATTTACATAAAAAGGTAAAAGAGTTTACATCAACTACCAAGAGAACGACTTTTCACACCATGCTGAACACGGATGGCAAACTGCTAGAATCAACGGAAGATAAACTGAAAGAATGGGAAAACTATATTAAAATTCTTTTTCACGACATACGAGAAGAACCAAGATTGGAAAATAATAACGAAGGGCCAGCAATTCTGAAATCTGAAATCATAAATGCAATTAATCATCTCAAAACAAATAAAAGCCCAGGTCCAGACGGAATATACCCAGAAACGTTAAAATTAATCAGCGAAGAAAATATCGAAATATTTGTCCTTTTATTCAATCGCATTTATGATACAGGTAAAATACCCCAAGATTGGCTGGAGTCAATATTCATCCCACTACCAAAAAAGCCAAACCCACAACACTGCAATGAGTTCCGTCTGATAAGCCTTATGAGTCATGCAGTAAAAGTCCTACTAAAAATCGTACATAATCGTATCTATAGAAAGTGCGAAACAATCATCGGAGACGATCAGTTTGGATTCAGAGCCGGCATGGGAACGAGAGAAGCCCTGTTCAGTTTACTAGTTCTCGCCCAAAAATGCTACGACCAACAGAAAGATATATTTATATGCTTTATAGACTTCGAAAAAGCATTTGATAGAGTAAGACACGACCTACTATTAGAACGTTTGCAAGAAGTCGGTTTAGATGGAAAAGACATCAAATTCTTAAAAAACTTGTACTGGAACCAAAATGCCAGAGTTAGGATCGAAGGTTCCACATCCGCAGAAGTAGAAATTAAGAGGGGAGTTAGACAAGGATGTGTTCTGTCGCCTCTGCTGTTTAATCTTTACTCCGAGTTTCTATTTAAAGAAGCATTGGAGGATTCCAAGGATGGAGTCAATGTGAATGGCGTAAATATCAACAGTATCAGATACGCCGATGATACAGTGTTAATTGCGGATTCCGACTTAGGTCTACAACGACTCATCGACAAGACCAACTCGACCTGTGAGCAATTTGGTATGAAAATAAACATTAAAAAAACCAAAGTGATGTCAATCCGAAAAAACCAAAACGTACCTCAACCTTGCACAATAAATGGGCACATTTTAGAACAGGTCAATAGATTTAAGTACCTGGGATGTTGGATCGATAGCAGCCTAAATCCTGATCTAGAAATAAGATCGAGAATAGAACAGGCCAGAAAATCTTTCGAAAAAAATAAAAAACTGCTTTGTGATTTTCGAATAAAACTCGAAATTCGACTACGTTTATCAAAATGCTACGTCTGGTCGACTCTTCTATATGCAGTTGAAACGTGGACCCTTAAAACATCAACCGTAAATAAATTGGAGGCCTTTGAAATGTGGATCTACCGGAGAATACTCAAAATTTCATGGACATCGCATACCTCAAACGAAGAAGTGCTGCATAGAATAGGCAAGGAAAGAGAACTTTTTAACACAGTAAAAGTTAGAAAAACATCATACCTAGGCCACATACTGAGAAATAATAAGTACCAATATGCCCAACTTATAGTGAAAGGAAAATCGAGGGAAAGAGAGGCCTAGGAAGGAAAAGACTATCGTGGCTCAGAAACATCCGACAATGGACAGGGCTAAATTTTGAACAGCTAATAAGAACAGCTGAAGATAGAGAAGAGTTTAAAATTGTAGTAGCCAACCTCCATTGAGGAGAGGGCACTTTAAGAAGAAAGTTGTGGCATGGTTAATCTGAAAGCAAAATAAAAAATACTGGAGAAAAAAAGAAGTAAAATAAAAATACTGGAGAAAAAAAAAGAAAGCGGATGAGTGGAATCACAACAGTGGGTGAAAAGAAACGGCGGGTGATTAGACACTGCTGGTAAATAGAAACAGAGGGTTAGGTTTTTACAAAACAACATTCAAATTAAATTACTGATATGTTCTAATAAATGTGCCAAGTATTAATGTTAAGTATACACCCTAAGCTATAGTATGACTAAATATCTATTTATTTAATTGATTTTTTTCTTACCTTGTTACAAAAGTTAATCAGCTCTTTGATACGTGGCAAAATCAGCTGTTCAACTGTTGTCCAGTGTTGCCATCTGTTAAAATGCAAAATCCCCTAAATTGGCCTTTTTTATCATTTGGTGAGTTTGTGTACCTCAATATTTATTTCCCAGATTAAATTTAAACAACATGATTTTTTAGTAAAATGCTGTTATTTAGTTTCTATTCACCCTCCAGTTTCTTTTTGCCCCGTTCTCGCTTTGCTATTCTTGCTCTCCTTATACTTAAAGTTAGTAGATTCTCAGTGATTTAAAGATCTAAATTTTGATAGACAAACTCACTTCTTTATATTCTTTTCTAATACTGTAATTTCGTATTAAGATATATAGCTAGATAGATAGATAAATAGAGAGTAATAAACTATTACAGAATAATATGTACTATAACTAAAGAATTAGGTAATAAAGTAACTAATTCAGGACAAAAGTGTCCCGAAAAGTGATTAAAATTTCTGTGAAATGACCTTCAAGTCATCATCATGGAATTTAGACTCCTAGCGTAGTGATTGCCGTCCTCTTAGCGTCATTAACCGTCATAACATTTTGGTTTTTCACTTGGGTGTGTGACTTCGAGTCTTCTACAATATTTCTCCATTCTTTCCTGTTTTTGCTTATGGTTTTCCAATCTCTAACTCTCATCTTATTAAGGTTCGCAATTTTCTGGTTCTCCCATCTCGCCTTCCGTCTTCCTCCTAGTATATCTGATACTGGTCTCCGTTTAGTGATTTGCTTGATAACTTTTTCTGGATTTCTCTTTTCTAGACGTCCATCCATCCATCTGTCTCTGTGCCTTGATAAATCTGACGATGTCTTCTCCTTTCAAAAGTTTTCTTACTTCATAGTTCATTAGTTTTCTAAATTCATTAGGGAGGAAGTTGTTGTATTTCCAGCAAGTTCTGTTTCCTATCAGAAATCTTTCATTGATTACTACGCTTCTTTCATTAGTTCCATTAAAAAAAGACTCCAAGATATTTAAAGTGTTTTATCTTTTCAAACTCATATTCACCAATATTTAACCTTGTCACATAAACTGTACTTTTTCTTGGAAAATGAACAATTCTATAATGATACTATAATGGCTACGATAAACTTTGAGTTGATGGATATTGAAAGGAAGCATCTACCAAATAAAGTATTCAAGTACGTATTAGAATTTATTTTAGTAAATGTCATTTTTATATATATTGTTGTACAGATTGAATAGACTGGCCCTTCAATATGGCCATCATGTCTAGAGACTGCCTCTATATCATTGTCAATTCAATTCAATAGAAAATGGGGATCTGACTGCAACAGGTATTATGATGCTAATATAATTCTGCTGGCGTTACAAATAAAGTCGCATTATTAAATGTTTGAATTGTAGAAAGCAAACAATTTTGGCTGCACTACATTTTCGTTTGATTTTGATGCTCTTTGCCACCGTTTTATGTGAACTACTGGTTCAATGGTATCATAATTGGATAACAGAACAAACACTATTGTCATAACATTTCACACACAAAATTTCATTAGTTTTGTCGAATCTATAATCATATGCACCGCTTGCCATTTTCTTCATTAGCTTAGACTCCATAAATTATTATAAATAAAACAGTAAATGTGATTTTTAAGTGTTTCCATATTTATAAATTTAATTAACAATATCGTTTACTAGTTAATTCACCAAGTGCAGTTAATGCCATAAGCTTTTCACCTGTGGCTAAGTACGATCCTGGCGTCTGTCAAATTCGTCAACAATTACATGAAATATGTAAATCATCGAGTTATAAGAATATAACTCGATAATTATTATCAAAGAATAAAGATGCATAACGTCTATACTCTTTGATTATGTCACATAATAATAAACAATCAGAGACTCGCGTGGAAAATTAAGTACGCGCATCTTCTTCGCGCAGACGTTCCACCATGTTTTAAAGGGAACCAGTGTTGTTTATGTGGTGTACATAGAAAAATTAACCCGGTTTAATTGACTTACGGCAATCATAGACATACTATACAATTATATTAACATTGTTAAATATAATAACATAAATATAATATAATTAAACATAAAAATAAACAATTACATAACCTCACAAATCATATGTCTGTGTTATGTGTTTCCTTCTAAAACATGGCGCGCGTGCTGAAAAACTTCAAAGGCGGCATCTGAGAGTGGACATTCAGATTGTTTATTATTCTGTGATTATGTCCTCATAATTAATGGCACACGGAAAGAAGGCTCTGAGAAGAACCAAATCACCAGTATATGTCTAAAGTAGTAACGTAATAACTCCATTGGAGAAAAAAGGTAGTTTCTTAGAAAAAGTTTAAAAAGTAAAAATTAAGTTTTTTATTCTAATAGTTGAGGACCTATTCAATGATCTTCATTGTATAAAAATTTGACTAAAAAACAATTTATTCCAATTCGCTAATATACTTTTCAACTTCTTGTATTAAATTATCTTTTGTTTACTTAACTTCCGTTTGCAGCCGGAAGAATGGATATGTAAAAAACGTCTATTTGCTTTTTGAAATAAAAATAGATCTGTGTTTATTGTTTCAATGAAAACTCAGGAGAGATTTATAAACCAGACTACGGAAAACGCCAGATAATAGTTTCTTTCATGAAATTATATGCGAACGAAGTAATCCGAATACGATGAAGAAACGTGTATTAGTGTTTAGCTTGTTGATATTTATATTTAGTTTTATTGCTGGTGAGTATTTAATTAGATAAGTATACAGGGCTGGGAGCTTTTTGTTTGTTTAATTACATTTGAGAAATCATTACTGGAAGTATTCACTTTTTTCTTTTTCTGTGATTATTTTACTTAAAAATCGTAGTATGGAAACGACTGTCTTTTCTGTTTATTTGTATTCCACTTTAATTATATTCTAATTGAAAGGCCAAATGGAAGTAGGTGGTTGAGAAGTTACAAAAATTGGTTTTCAAATAATCCACTTTAGTGAAACTCTAGAACTAATACATTATTGGGTTTTTGTTAGGACATAAGCAATAAGTCTTTTAATATATATCAAGTCTTTTAATACTAGCAGTTTCCCCTCCTTTTTTTACCAAAAATGTACATAGCACCTTCTTCTATTATTACCAAGTGCTAAAAGGAATAGATTATTTACCGAAATAAAGTGTTACCTACAAATAAAAGCATTTATTTATTCTCAAAATCAGTAACAGAATGACATTATTGTTAAAATTAAAAAAAAACATATTTTAAATGGATATTATTACTTTAGTTGACGTTTTTGCGGTATTGGAGCATTTTTGTTTTGTTCATATTCACGAATCACACGTTCGTAATATCCACGATGTTCTTCTGAAATATATGGCAAATTAGTAACAATATCAGCAATTTTTTTTGTCCGATATACGACTCTTTGTTGTATAGGTAGCTTCCAAATTCATCGATTTGAATCCACTTAATGCCATCTCCGAAGCGAATCTTTTGATTAAGTAAATGTTTTTTTTCTGTTTATCAGACCAAGCTCAGTACCTAATTTATCAAGGTCACCAAAATAGGTTTCCATATCATTAACCATACAATTCTTACCGATGGCAGATTTAATTATTTCCCGGTAATGTTGCGGTGTAACTATAGTTCCAAGTATTCTAAGTTTAGTGCGGTCATTACTGATTAAGTTAAATCTTGTTCTTTTTTTTATATAGTCATGACTCTGTTCTGTTTTCGTGGTCTTCCTACTGATCGTCTTCCTTTTGGGGAACCGTCTCTTGCCGTCTTTACTACTCTATTTGTTGTTATTCTGCTTATAATATGATCGTTCTATTTTACTCTTCTATTTCTTACCCAGTTCTTGATGTGCTCCACCTTGTATCTAGTGTCTTACCATAAATTGTTCTGTTTCCATCTCTGCTGTTTCTAACATCCTTTTTGTCCTCTTTGTGTCAGGTCTTATTTCTGCCATGTATGCTATTGTTGGTCTGATGACTGTTGTGTAAATTCTGCCTTTCATTTCTTTTTCGATATTTTTCTTTCTCGATATTGTTTCATTCAGAAAACCTGCGGCTCTGTTTGCTCTATTCACTCGATCTTCCACATCAGTTTCGAGCTTCCCGTAGTTAGATATTGTGATGCCTAGATATAATACAATATTTTTAGAGTGTTGTTAATATCAGTGTGCACACTGAGTGAGCTTGTTTATTGGAATTCAGAATAGGTGACCGTCGATTTAAAACAAATGATCTCAAAGTATTTGACGCATAAAAAGTTACTCTGTATTTAGAACACTATTCCCCAACTCCTTTCAGTTGATGTGCTAGTCCGAATACCTACAGCAAAAAGGCAGTGTCTTCAACTAAAAGAACTATTTTAGATTATCTTAGTTCTATTACCCATAACTTTAATATTTAATAATTATAAAGTATTTAAAGTAAAGTACTTTTAACACCCTGTACCTCAATACGCAGTATAATTTATTTGGAACCTAATTATCAAGCAAAAAAATTAATATTTCTCGCGATAATATCTTCAGGTAAAATAATATTACCATATAATATTCCGTTAGCATAATTTTACTTAGTTGCCAAAAATTCTTAACAAAGTTTCGAGTGACGCACAACTTTTTAGATGTGTTTATTCATAAATTTCAATCACCGTGGTCATTGACGTATTAAATTGTCAGATTAGTTTGCCAACATTTAGGAATTATGACTAATTTTATGCTCAAACGAAATTGTTGGAATCTCTGATGTTTATTATCAACTACATTTAGATTTATGGATGCATTCCCAGCTGTTAACACCGAATGTTGATGCTATGAATCAGTTTAAATGGATTAGTATACAGAATGAAATAAAATAGACACATAATAAGAGTAAACTTATGTGACAAACTTTAAAAATGTATAATAGAAATAGACGGATAATAAAATACTTGGTGTTCAAATAAATAGTATATTCCATTCTTCTCCATGCTCTCTTTAAGCAATTCTGCTTATTTATTGATATATTTATACTTCTATGGAAGATTGTTAGTTGAGATTATGGGTACTCAGTTGACTGGTATCTACCTTAGCACTCTAATGTTTTTGTTTCGAGTAGGGATCTGTATGTTCCCTTAAAGTGAAATCCTCTAACATCGATCTTGTGTCACAATATTTTAAAAAAGTATTTTTTATTTATTTATATTTCAGGTGAACCTCTGACTTGTTACAAATGTAGAGACTCTTTGAAAGGGGTTTGCATAGATGGTGATAAAAACAAAATGAAAACAATAAAATGCTATGAAAATGAGGTTTGTGTAACCATTCAGTCCAAAAGTAAGTGTAAAATGAATCTATTGTTATTTTTAAGGTTTCTATTTAATAATTCAAACCATTTGTACGGGAGTAATTTGGATATTTAGTTCAAAATCTAGCAAGGTAGCATTTAAGTCTTCAGGCCTCCAAGACAGTACTAGGATTTGTTTTTTAACCAGGAGTAATTCAAATTACTGCGCCGTAATGCTTGTTTATAATTGGTCCAACCGCAGGCAAGTTTACTCCACTAAATTATGACATTTTAACACTAATGGCATTTATGAAATTATAAAATTCAAAATTTATATCGACGATTATTTGTATTTTCTGCGTTATTCCTTTAATTTTTAAATTTTTCGTTTGCATTTATATAAAAAACAGTTTTTATCAGAATTATTTAGCGACGTATTAGTGTTATTAAGATAACAATATAGATTCAATGTCAAGTACTAGTGGTAATTATCCTTCTCCACCTAAAAACGCCGAGTAGATTTGGTCATTTATCATCAAATGAAAAACAATGCATTATAAACATGTACAAACAAATAAAAATTGATAATCCTAGAATGAAAATAACAGCCATGGTAGCAAAAATAAAACAGGCAACAGGTTAGTTTTGCAGAATAGTTATTGTTAAAATCAAGACTTACAAAGTAATGAGCTAATTTTAGGTGTTGCGAATTCAACTATTTACAGAACAATTAAGGAATATAAGCAGACTGGACCAGTAAGATGTCTTAAAAATATTGGCGGTTGACCTTCTATCTTTGCAACATACGATAAAAGAGTTGAAACATCTGTACGACAGATAGTACACAGCTTCTTTTTCAAGAATGAAATGCCCACTTTAAATAAATTCATTTTTGTAAGGCCTGAATAATGAACATAAGTCTATACCTGTAATTTGAAAAATGGACAATCCCGTAAAAACTGGTTATATTCCTATAAAGTAGCATACAATATTTGTTGTTTTTCTGCTACTAATTATGTGTGATGTTAAGAACTGCTTTGGTCCAAAGTAAGCTCTGTTCGCCAGGTATATTCTTCTCTTAATTTCTACGCTTACTAGGTTGCTGTTATTTAGTTGTGTTCCAAGATATATAAACTCCGAGACCCCTTCGAATGTGTGTGCTTCGAATATCTGTACACTTCTATTGATGATCGTACCTCTGGTTATTATGCCCGATTTCTGTATGGCTCTTTCTAGCGCGATGTTAAACAATAGACACGATAGACTGTCTCCCTGGCGTAATCCAGTATATGTTTGAAAAGACCTTGACACTCTGTTTTGTACCTTGACTTTGCACTCAACTTTCGAAAGAGTTGCTTTACCAATGTTATTAGATGCGACGGAATATGTAGTTCTGCCATGGCATTATAAAGTGCGCTTCTGTCTACACTGTCATAAGCACTTTTAAAATCTATGAAGAGGTGATGGGTATCAATTCCATATTCATATGTCTTTTCTAAGGTTTGTCTGAGAAGGAAATTCTGATCAATTGTTGACCTTTGTTTTCGGAATCCACATTGGTATTTGCCTATTTTTTCATCAGTATATACTATAAACGATTAAAGTATATACAGTACTTTGTAAGCCGTATTTAGGAGGTTAATGCCTCGATAGTTGTCACATATTAGTGGATCCCCTTTCTTGTGAATAGGTATTATAATACCTACATTCCAACTGTCTGGGAGTTTTCCTTCTCTCCAAATGGATGCAACACAATACACAGGTCAATACATCATTAACAAATTCGATCAGTCAAATACATTATCTTGGTTGAATGGATCGTCATTATTAATTAAATCAAAAAAAGTTAATGCGCTGATGAAATATTGTAAAATTCCATTGGATTTTAGACATAATTTTTATTAAGAATATCGCTTTTGTATACGTTCCGGACGATTTTCTTCTAGAATGTGATAAATAAACTCTAAAAATTCTTCAACTTCTTCATAACAATCCAACATTTTTTGATTGTAATTAGAAAAACAAAAAAATATATATTGTAAGTGACTTGTAAAAAATTATTATTCAAACATAAACAAACAAAGTTAGGTTAGAATCGATGTGTGAGGTTTTCCGATACTGATTGCCGCAAGGACGAGATAATCAACCAAAAAAGAAGATGTATTTGATGACTTTTCTAGTATATTTCTTGGGTGCGAATATGTCTTTTTAGTTTACTTCTCCTGGTTAAAAAACAAACCATAGTTGTTTTCAGACGTCAAAAGAATACTGCAGTTTCAGAAATTTGAATTACATGAAGAGGCTATAGTAGACATTGGGACCAAAAACGAATGTTGTTGCATTGTTGTAATCAATGTATAACCCTAGAAGGGGATTATGTTGTCGACTAAAATTGGATTTTGACTAAATTGTATTTTTGTTAGTTACGGCAAGGACTTACTGTCTGAAATGCATAATTAAGTTTCTCTTAATTCGAATCTATTATTTAAGATATACAGTTTTTACGTATTTATTTGTATATTTATAAAATTCTTTTTAATGCGTTGTTTTGATGTTTTAGCCACCCAGGGTTCCAACTACTATATTACGACGACTAATGGCTGCGACGCTAGCGATATATGTGAAGAGGAGACCATAAATCCAATGAAAAATACCAAGACAATATTATGCTTAACTTGCAATACAACTTTATGTAATTCTGGATCATTGTATAAATCTTCAATTCTTACCGTGATGTTTGTCAATATCTTTTTATATTTAGCACATACCATTAGTTTTTCGAACGATTTATTTTAATAAATACAATAGTTCTTGACTAAAAGTATCAGTTTATATTGTTATTTAGTACATATACAGCAATAACAGAAAGGAAGAAAACCAGAACGAAAATGCAGAGAATTTATATTCAATATAAATTTGACAAACTGCTACAAGAATATGGACACGTTTCTTTAATACTTCCGCCATATCATCCAGACTTGAACCCTATAGAAATGGTTTGGGCGCAAATAAAAAATGAAGTTACAAAACAAAACGTTTATTTTAAGTTAAAAGACGTAAAAGTGTTGGTGAAACAGCAATTTGCTAGATTAACTGTAGATAACTGTAACTGGAATAAAGTGTGTGAACATGTTGTAAGGCTAAAGATAAGTATTTGGAAAGTCGCATAGATGTAATTATATAATATGGACTGGAATAAAGTTACTTCAGTGGTGCATGAAATTAAACCCTTAGTGAACCTTACCTATCCCAGTTTATCTCGAAAAAATATGGCAAGTCCTTTTTATACCAAAATACACCAAGAGCTCGGTATCAGTACTATCTTCAAAGAGGTCCTAAACAGTACAGACAAAATAAACAAGGTGATCAAATTCCTCAAGAAAAGTCAACTGCTAAACAAAATATAAATGTTATATTACATGTTTTTATGTTTTTTTTTTTTTTATATTATGTTATCTATATTATTTTGTAATTTTTGTCATATACCATGTAAACCGCAAATTGTAACTCATGCAAATGACCAGATGTCACATGCACGTTAATTTAAATAAAAAAATTAATAAAAATAAACGCTACTCAGTATCACTGATTAATATTATTTGGAAAGAAATCTTAGGCTTTCCCTTCCTATATTTTGCTCTTGGATGCAGATATGAACGATTAAGTTTGCACACAAGGTCTACAAATGACTATATGGAGGAATCTTGAAGAGAGAGAATAAAACGAATAGGCACATAAAAAAATTAGTTAACTATATTTTCATATACCTCTTTACATTTTCTAAAACTTACAAAAAATTTTCTTATAAAATAATGTTTGTCTTCAACATTCAATTCATCAATGTTAAAGAAATCACAGTTGTATGCTCTAACATAATTACATACAGGATCATCCACAACTTTTTCCAGCGCATTATAAAACTGTTTCGTAAACATGCTAGGATATCTGCTGAATAAAACGTCAACAATTTCAAAGAAAACTTCTTCGCTACCTTCAATCCAGTAAACAGCATTATTTGTGCTTGATAGGAAGTTTTCCAAGGCGTTGTAGATCATAAAATGGGCATGACGGTCTTTGCAACCCTCAGGATTCTTAAAACAATATCTAGATTCTTTCTAAATATTAAATTATTTATTTTTTCTTTAGTACTTGTCAGTATTTTATTCAGGTCATTGGAAAACTGGGTTAGAAATGAGTAATTCTCGCAAACAACTTTAACCCCTAAAGAAATTCCACATATTGATTTTATTACATCCAAAATCAACACTTTTGTGTCATAATCAGCTACTACACTAGAATACAACTCAGAAATGAGTTTAAAAGCCATAGACCTCATAAAATCGGTAAAGTCTTTCTCAGTTCTCAGTCCATCCCTGATCAATTCCAAAGTAAAGTTCCTGTGCTCTTTATAATTTACGTCAGAGCTGTGAAGGAAGGTGTACAACTCTGGAATTGTGCTGAAGTCTAGAGAAGATTTCGCTGTCAGATGTTGGGATAGAGGCAAGTACATCACGTGATTGGGCTGCGTCAAGACTAGTGCCATTCTTGCTAGATAGATGGCGGCAAAGTTATTGAGCTTTAAGTCAGGTAACAAGGCTACTCCTGAAACAATTAAATTAGTATATATGAGGAACGTTTATTTTTGATGTAGTAAAAGTTAAAGCACAAACGAATTATTCCTAACTATAGTATATGCAAAATTATATCTTTGCATGATATAACGAGCCATTGAAGAAAAAAAAACGTAATTAAAGCAGGCCTGAGAATAAACCTCCCTTGTTTCGAGTGGTTACTCAATTCCACCACAAACAAAACAACAATGTTTGGAATATGTTTTGAGTTTTTCCAGGTCGTAAATTGGTAACGGATTTTTATAATATACGCCTAAACAAACTTTAAACTCCTTAAACTAGTCACCATTTAGCATGGTGACTAGGCTACTATCGAGCCGTATATGCCTATGATTCAATGGCCATCACAATTATGATTTTTTTATAGGCTATATTTCATTAGATACCATATTTTGAACCGACCGGGCTGTTCAAATACAGAATTATATAGGTATTATATACTATAGTAATTGACGACTGTGATAAGTTTTAGTTTTCCGACTTTCCTCGACATAAGAAGTCTTTATTTCATATTTAATTTTCATCTGTTAGAAAGTAGACGTCATTATTAGAGTTTATTATTATCTGCATCTATTAGTTAGGAGAAATAGTAATTTGCAGCTCGTGTGGCAGCTTGTAAAGCATCGTTAAAGATATTTATACACAGTAGCGTGCACCCAATGTTTTCCTCAAACCGATGATCATAATACTTCTGGTACTACTACAGTACATCTTTGTCCTTAGTATACTCGCCAGATCTCCAAACAGGGTTGAGCATACTGAATGCTTGTTGAACTTTTTGTATCCTCATACGAATATCGTCCTCTGTACCTCCGCTTTTTGTTATGACACTTCTAAGATACGTAAAGTTTTCAACAGTTCAACAATCTGTATATTGTTGATAGTACATAGCGTGTTGTTTCTTGCATTTACTCGCATGTCATCATCATCATCATCCAGCCTCTATTTATCACGTCCACTGCTGGACATAGGCCTCCCTTAAACTCCTCCATTCCTCACGATTTTGTGCTCTTTGTTGCCAATTTTTAGTGATACGCCTGATGTCGTCGGCCCAACGTGTAGGTGGTCTTCCTCTACTGCGTTTGTCTGCTCTTGGCCTCCAATTTGTAATTTTGCTCGTCCATCGTGAATCGTGCATTCTCGCTACATGGCCTGCCCAGTTCCATTTTAGTTCCGCTATGTGTTCCACAACATCAGTAATACTCGTCCTTCTTCGTAGATCTTCGCTTCTTATTCGGTCCCTCAACGTCACTCCCAGCATAGACCGTTCCATTCGTCTCTGTGCCACTCTCAGTTTCGAAGCCGTGGTCTTGGTTAAAGTCATAGTTTCCGCCCCATAGGTCATGACCGGTAATACGCATTGGTCAAACACTTTTCTTTTGAGGCTGATTGGTATGTTGGCCCTAAGTGTGTCTCGCAGTTTTCCAAAGGCTGCCCATGTTAAAGTAATTCGTCTTTGGATCTCACATGTTTGGTTATCCCTGCTGATTCTTATTTCATGACCCAAATACGTATATTTCTCCACCAGTTCTGCCACTTTGTCTTGAATAGTCAAATGGTTATTGGGGACCAAATTTGTCATAAACTTAGTTTTGGTCAAGTTCATTCTCAGGCCCACCTTCGAACATGCAAAATCCAATTCGTTTAACATATCTGTAGCTTCTCCTAAATTATCTGTGATAAGGACAATGTCATCTGCGAAACGGAGATGGATAAGCTTTTCGCCGTCTATCGTTACTCCTCTGTGGTCCCAATTGATCATCTTAAAGGCATATTCTAATGCCGTTATGAATAATTTCAGCGACAATGTATCTCCTTGCCTTATTCCACGATTTATTTTTATTGGTCGGGTTTTATTGTCTATGTTAACAGTCATAGTGGCATTTTTGTAAATATTATAAATAAGCTCACTATACCTATGGTCAATCCTGCTGTCATTCATTGCTTCTATAAGGCTGTCTAATTCGATCGTGTCGAACGCTTTATGAAAATCTATGAAAGTGAGAACAAGAGGTTTGTTATATTCTATAGATTTTTCAATGAGTGTCTTTACTGTGTGGAGGTGATCATTGGTACCATAATTTGAGCGGAATCCTGCCTGCTCTCTCGGTTGGTAGAAATCTAATTTTTTCTCCAATCTTGATGTCACTACCCTAGTGAAGAGCTTGTATATGTGGTTCAACAGGCTAATAGGTCTATAATTTTCTAGGTCCGTTCTATCTCCTTTTTTATGCAAAAGGATGGTTGTAGCATTGTTCCACTCTTTGGGCACCTCTCTTTGCTGCAAACATAGATTAATAGTTTCCTTAATTTATTTAATAGCATATCTCCTCCATTTACGATAGCTTCTATTACGATTCCATCCTCTCCTGGGGCTTTGTTATTTTTCATTGTTTCTCTAATCGATCTTGATCTTCTTTGAAATGGCTGTTTGTATTCCTGTTTTATCTTCTCGTCTACTTCTATATAAGTCCTCGTAAAACTCTTCGACGACCTGTATTAACTCGTCTCTACGTAATATTATTTCATTTTGCTTGTTTCTTAATTTATGAATTTCGCATTTCCCATTCGTTAGCTTTCTACGTAGAACTTTTAGGCTGTTATTTTCCTCTATAGTGCGTTTAATATAATCGGTATTAAATTTCCTTAAATCTCTCTAATTGCTTTCAAAACAGTTTTGTTCATTTTTCTTAAAGTGTTGCTATCTACATTCTTATCGCTTCTCATTTGTCTTCTTTGATCCAAGAGCGTTTCAGTATATGGACTTATTTTACTATCTGATTTTCTTTTAGGACAGTGCACTCGGTGACTTTCTTGTAAGGCGTTTATGATGCAGTTATTCAAGTCGTTAATATCGTTAGCGGAGGTTTCCTGCAATAGAAGCTTATTATTGATATGTGCCTGATATTGGTTGATATCTAATGGGGGTGTCCAGATACCAAGAAATTTATTTTTAATCATTATATTCCTTTCTCTTTTTATATTGATTTGAACTTTCGCTCGTATCATCCTGTGGTCGCTGTTTGTGGTGAACTTGTTGAGTACTGTTACATCTTTAATTATTTGTTTTTGATACTCGCATGTAATTAGTTTTATTAATATTGAGTTTCAAACCTACTTTATTGGCTTCAGTGGAAAGTGTTTCCAATTGATCGGCCCATGGACGTATAATTATACGTCCATGGATCAGCCACATCTTGGAACCTTTGTCCTAACAGGCAGATATCTTCGGCCTCTTCCAGATCGTTTAGGCGTGTGGTTAACGTCCATTGTATCCCTCTTGTGTCGGAGTCTAGTTTAGAGAGAGCATAGTCTACTGTTATGTTAAAAAGAAACAGAGAAAGCACGCATCCCTGTCTGACTCCAGTAAGTATGTCAAATTCGTCTCTGTTGATTCCTTTGTGTGTCACGCTGCATTTAGCCTCAGTGTACAGTGACTTTATAATGGAAATTATTTTATGCGGGATATTTCTTAGCTCTAAAATTGTCCTTAAATCATCATGAGATAAGCTGTCAAATGCACGCTCGAAGTCAACAAAAACCATGTATAGGGGTGTGGTACATTCAACCGATTATACCATTAATATCCTCACAGTATTAATGTGGTCTATGCAGGAGAATTCTGGTCTAAAGCCTGCTTTGACAGCTCGAAATTCAATCTTGTTTGTTAATCTTTTAAGTATGATGGTCGTGAAGATCTTATTTATTGCGGTAAGCTAGGTTATTCCTCTCCAATTTTTGCACAGTGTGAGGTTGCCCTTTTTTAAAGCTAATAATGTTACCCCTTTTCCAGTCCGCTGGAATGCGGTTTGTTTCCCACACCTCTCAGATTATGGGAAGCAAAAGTTCAGGAGTTAGATGCGGATCAGTTTTAAGTATTTCGGCACCAATGTTATCGATTCCCGGAGACTTGTTATTTCTCAGAGTTTTAACAGTTTGGCCCATTTTTTGTTAGTTGTCTAGTAATTTGGTATAGCTCTCTGGTTCTGTTGTGTTGCGCAGCTGTTTCAGCTTGTTTTGCCAGTTCTTCAGCCCACCTTCTTTTGTCTCTTCTTACATTTCTTTATCACTGCTTTATTTATTGTTTCATATTCTTGTTGTTCGTTCGCTCTTTCTTCTACAGTTCTTGCTTGCAAAATATCTTTCATTTGCTGTTTTCTTTCCTCCATAAGGCACTTCTATAATACTACTACAGTACTGCTATAATTTCTCGCAGATATTCGTGTATTAGCAGTCGCAAGAGTACCTCCTTACATCGCCAGCATGCGTAGTTGAGTAGGTACAATGTGACTACCTGATAACGGGTTTGCATCACAGCGCTCAGTCTATTTGTTTTATATGTCTATGAGTCTTTCACAATAAAAAAATAGGTTAAACGAAGTGATACCTTTGCATACTGCTTCGATGTACCTCAGCCACAGCAAGTTGTCTTTCCCAGACTGTCTGGCATCAACGTGGTAATGAAGTCTTGCTAAAACGTGACATGCTGCTTTCCGTGTTTCCATGTCAGCGCTACTCAAGCCAATAATGGTCAAACTTAAAGCACCTAAAACAATACATGATCTGATAAGCTGTACAATTATTTACTTGATCATTTACTTACCTGATCTAGTAAACTTATAAGTCTGTATATGTTGTTCAGGAGCCAACAGTTGACTAAACAAAGGTAACAAAAACGTCAAATCGTAACTTTTAGTATCCTCGACGTCTAACATGCCACTATCTTCAGACCTTAGAGGGCATTTTAGGGGATAATTCGTAATGGTAGAATAAACCAAATGTTCCTGTAAGATATCGAGGACGTCGCCTGTTTTGGGTTGTCTCCACAGAGCTTTTTCCAGCTGTTGTCTGACCGAATAGTGAGTGGCTGCAGCTTTATCCCATAGAAAAGGTTTGAAGTCGTAAAAATGGGTTTGTTCTGGTTTGGATTCGTACCTACAAGGTATAAAAAATATATAACAAGATATCAACAGAGCTTCTGAGATAGATCCAAGAAATGACAAAACAAATGTTTACAAATTGACTTTAATAATAAAAAAAACTAGTAATCTATGGCAAGGGTTACCAAATGGCGGACCGCGGTCCGCATTCGGACCGTGAGCTTGTTTTTTTGCGGACTGCCGTTAAATTCAAAATATAGTAATATAATTATAGTGTAAAATTATAAACAAATCTAAATATATAAATATCATTACATTTTTGAAAGGTAGAGAGTGCTAATACTATATAGAAATACTCATAATCTAAACAATACATTTCGACTAAACGGTTTTTCAAAATTTCATGAAGTAACCACGTCAAAATAATCATTTAGCAAAATATAGAAGCTGTCTGAACACTAAAATTATTTTAATTTGCATATCTATGACGTACTTAGTAACAAGTCTATAATAAAACTAAAATATTTTTCCAAACTTTCAGGTAATAGAACCATAATCAATTTCTTTTGTATTTCAAATTTTGGAATTCTTTTGTATTTCTTAATAACATTATTTCAATTTGCACATTTCTGACATAGTAACCATTCTGTTTAGAATGGAAATAGAATAGAAAAGTGCATCGAGTACAACATACCACTGGTTCTTGCATTTGTCGATTACGAGAAGGCTTTTGATTCTGTAGAGTTTGAAACAATACTGGAAGCCCTAAATCAAAGCCATTTGATTACAGATACACGGCACTAATCAAAAACATCTACGAGAACGCTACATCAAGTATACGACTACACGAAGACACAGAAAAATTCAGCTTAGGTCGAGGAGTTAGACAAGGAGACAATATTTCACCAAAATTGTTCACGGCAGCTCTAGAGTCAATATTTAAGAGCACTCAATGGCAAGATATGGGCATCAATATATAGAGGGTGCCGGTTTACAACATCCCTTCCATGGAGAGGCTTATATGCAACAGTGACTCTTGCAGCGGCTTTGTTCTTGCTGTAAGCCCAATTAGTCCGCTAGCCTTCGACAGCTCAGTAGAGAAACTAAAATGGACTTTCAAAGTTGCTTTTATCTGGCCTGTTGAATTGATATAGTGAAATAAAACAATTACTTGTTTAGAAAGAAACTGTAATTGAAATAAGAAAGGGCAAGAAGTAGAACTCATAAAATTTGAGTGTGTAACTTATCGTAGGAACTTAATTTGAATATTACAATTTGCGAAAGAAAGCGAAAACACCATAACACTTATTCACATATTACGGCTTCCCGGTCAATTGCGTAAACTGCAACGTGGAGAATCCTCTCCGAACTTTTGAAATATAGATGTTAGCCCTACGAAAGTCGCTAAAATCACTGGTCCCGCTGGAATATTTTTTTGTTTATGTATTTTGAAAAGCCGGTCTGTCGTCAAGTAGGCGCTGTGGGCGGGGATTAACATTCTCAGAAACAAGGTCTAGGCAGACTGGATTTATTTAGGTAACCGACGCGAAAATAGAATTATTTGATACAAAATAGAATTATTGGTTTGGAGATATAGTTCTCCAACAATATAAATGGAGAAAGATTAAACCACCTAAGATTTGCAGATGATGTATTAATCGCAGATAATTTACAAGATACAGTTTCTATGATGCATTCGCTTAAAAGTCTGTCTGAAAGTGCAGGATTACAGATGAACTTTGAGAAAACTAAACTTATGACAAATCTCGTAATGAGTGGAAATATAACTATTGACAATAATACCATACAACAAACAGACACTTACAAATATCTGGGACACGAAATCAAAATAAGCAGAGACAATCAAACACATGAAATACAGAGGCAAATAGGCCTAACTTGGGCAGCATTTGGCAAATTAAGCCATATTCTAAAAAGTTCAATTCCCATGTGTCTCAAGCGAAAGGTTTATGACCAATGTGTTTTACCTGTACAAACTTATGGAGCGGAGACTTTAACACTCACGCAAAAATCTGCGAATAAACTCAGAGTTACACAACGAGCCATGGAACGTGCAATGCTGAACGTGAGCCTTCGAGACCACATAACAAACCAACAAATCAGGAGTTCAAGACGTCATCGAAAGAACCACGTCGCTTAAGTGGAACTGGGCAGGGCACTTAGCCAGAGCACAAGATGGACGGTGGACAAGACGTATTATGGAATGGAGGCCCAGAAACTATAAAAGAAGCCGAGGACGACCACCGACTAGGTGGACCGATGATATAAAACGTGTAGCGGGAAACTGGCTACAAGCGGCCCAGTGTAGAGAACACTGGAAAGAACTGAGGGAGGCCTATGTCCAGCAGTGGACGCGATTGGCTGATTGATGATGAACCATTCTGTGGAATTTTATAATAATTCTATTGTATTTAATAACACTAGAGATTATTTGTGACTTTCGATAAATATACCTGAATTCTTTTTTACTTTTGTGTTATTATATTTTAAAAAATTATTATCGTTTGGTATGTTTCAAAATGTCTTAAATTACTGGAAACACATGTGAAAGTGAGTTTTCCAGTTCCACTATAGTTATAATCCAAAAAACATTTGTAGAATTGAAATTAATAGAGATGTTAGAAGATCAAGTTCTAAATTTACGTATTTCATTAATTTTATTGAATAGTTTAAAAAATATTTAAAAGATACTTACATTTTAAGAAGCAAAAGCACAATCCTGTCACATTTATTGACCAAACCTCTATAACTAGCCAACAAGAGAGGTACGTAGTGTCTTTCCATAAATTCGGGCCATTTCCTACACAATTCCAAGTATAGAGACAATATTTCAGTTTTAGTATCACAGTACTCCCCTAACACCGTTTCCAAAAACTCTGAATGAGACGTTAACATGTCTAAGATAAGCCTTCCGTCTTCTACTTCCAAATGTTTACTTAAAAGATGTATCAAAAGCTGCAGAGCTTGCAAAAATACCGGCTGTTTGGAGACACCATATTTTAAACAAAACTTAAAGTATAATTTAACTGTTTCGTTGCTTGCAGTGCTCTTTAAATCGACATCTGTACATTTTTCTTTAATTTTTTTTAGTACCTGTACAAATACTTTCGTCACTTCCACTGCTTTATCAATTTCTGCCTCAGATTTGACATTTTTCTTGAACAAAGATATCTGTAAGTGTACAAAAGTCACTATGATATTATTTACCATCTTATCAGCCACCGAATCTTCTAAAACTTTTGTTACTATAGTGTCCAATAGATGCACGTGGAATATTTCAGTAGAGTCAAATTTCTGGACTTTTTCCCAAAACTGCTTACAGTTCTCAACAGGCATAGCTACTTTTATCAAAGCAATCAGCCCCTGATAATGCTCGTGGTAGTGTTGGCCAACCTTTTGAGGCTTCTGCAAGGTCTTGTTTAAAGACGGCAGGATAAGATCGTAGACTTTTTTGAAGAGTTTCTTGTTTATTTCCTGCTTAGAAAGGACGGCTAACAAAGGGAGAAGCAACGCTTTTTTGTCACACACTGATTTGAGGTGTTCCTTGACATGTTCTATGTTTGAAGGGTGTTTTTCTAGTAAGAAACTCAAGAATTTGGTATTGTCTTTGTGTACTTCCTCCAATTGTAGCACTGATTTAAACAGTTTAGTATCAACATTCTTTAACAAATGATGAAACTTTTTTAAAACATCTAAAAATACTAAAGACAGAGGTGCAACATTTTGTTGATTATTAGCTAGATTTGTGAAATACGATGTTAGATTTAGGATAATCTCTTCTGTAGTTTCACCAATGGATTCTAGAGTGCACAGTTCTGCGAATCTATTCAAAGTATAGCACAAAATGCCTACCACCAAACTATGTTGCGTATATGTAGCAAAACCTTTGGATATTGTTTTTAATATGGTAAAACAATCGTTGCATCCCAATCCAAACTTCGGAAGAAGATTCTTTAACTCCAAAGACATATTCTCATACTTTCCAGGCTTCTTAAGAACTTTCAAAATCGAGTTTGACAATTGTTCTCTATAAAACTTCAAGTACTCTTCTATTTCACACTTTTCGTCTATCAAATATGTAATAACGTTGACCAAAACCTTAGTGATATAGCTGCTGGAATGTCCTCCTTCCATATTTAAGAAGTTGACAGAATTTGCCAAAGTCGGATGGCACAAAATCCTCTGAATCACCTCTGGATCTGACAGATTCTGCTTAATAATACTTTTAGAGAATTTTTCAAACCTTTCAGCAAACTCTAATGTCAAGCTGTTATTATTTAGAAAATTTGATGTATAGAAAATACCAGCGTCCAACAAGTTTAGCTTTAGGTCGCTGTACATGTTAAAATCAACATGTTCAATGAATGTTTCTATGTTTCCGGTCAAAAACTGTTCACTAAACTCTTTAATAACTTCAACTCGTCCTTTAACCTTAGTTAAACACGTGATTTTCTTACAATCTAACCAGTTTGTAGCATATTCTTTAAAAGAAGACGACAAAGCATCGCATTTATTGATAAAACTAACTATTGGACCAATTTGTGTCTGTTGATGCAGCAAATTCGTCATTACAAAAGTGACATATGTCTTAAATATTTTAGATGGTTCATTTTTGTCCAAAAAAGTCAATAAACCAAGCACCGTGGGGCTCAAGTATCGATGTTTTATGGAATTTGTATGAATTTCTGACGAAACTTCTACTTTTAGCATCAGATTTTGGAATATATCGTCGTAATGTTTTTCTCTACTATTTTCTGATTGCATGGAGGATAGTTCCTCGATAAACTTGACTAAATGTTCATTGGTTATTTCTAGAATGTCGACCACATTCTCAGCCACGATTTTGTCAAAATGTTTTAGGTTTAATACTCCGTTAATCCATATATTTATTTCATAAAAACATCCCTCAAATATTGACGTGTTTCTGAATAGCTTAAACAAGACATTTTGAGTAGCAGCATCGGAGCTATTGTAATATATCTTCAACAACAGGGGTACTGTACAACGAAACATCTTTGAACCCACGGTGAATGTGGATTGATTTAAATCGACAAAAACACTAATAATTTTCACTTGCAGCTTCTCCAACGATTCTTCTGCTTCACTCAACTGTTCTATCTTTGCAAGCAGATCTGACAGTTCAGTATCACTACTGCCGAGAGCTTCCAACAATTCAGGAGATAACGATTTGTAGTGGCTGAATATGTCGAAGATGATCTCCAGTAGTTGAATAGTGCTGAAAGGTGAGTTTTCATTCAAATTTTCCCAATCTTTTAGTACAATTACAGCGTTGGGAAAATTTTTTGACAAATGTTTATTTAAAAAGAGCTGAAAGTTATTGTGTTTCTCCAAAGTTAGGTACTTTTTTGAAGCTATCGAGTATTCTTGCAAAGCTCGGAGCATTTCCAGAAGTAAAGAAAGAACATATTGTTTCACAGCAGCATTTTCGTAAGTGTTGTTTTCAGGAAGTAATGTCTTTAATATTGGTAGAGGTAAAACAAGACATTGTACGACTTGGAATAGCTAAAAATAAAAAAATATAATAAATTAAAACGAATATATTGTGGGTTCATGGAGTAAGTGAAGACCTAATTACAAATATTACAGTTACTAAGCAACTGATGGCTCATATAATGAAAACCAACTATCTGGAAAACAGCTGACTGCGACAAGAACTCTGTAAATTCTCAAACGCCATTTCTGTGTCGATAGAATCAGTTCGTGGAATATTTTGGCGGTACAAAGTGACTTTTGGTCTTCTCTAATGCAGAGAGCCGCAATCAGGAATATGCGACTCACAACACTGCCCGCTTCTTTCATAAGTGGATCAGGTCAGAGGATTCTGCCCTTCATAAAGACACAGTCTCTCGTTTATCGTAAAGGTCGCTTATATTTTGTGACTAAGAAAGGTTCCTCCCAGGGAAGCAGGACGAACTTAGGCCTGTAGTCTTGTTGGTCGGTAGAGTAAGACTGCATCACCTTCCTTAATTTCTGATCGAACCTAACCTTCATCCGGTCACTGGTAAGTTGCAGCTTATTCCTGGCGAAATTGTGCATCTTAACCAGTCAATCCTTACAGCCTTTCTGTCTGGTAGCTTTCCATGTAGGACGTCCATGGGAAGCTTCATCTCACGACCTATCAATAGCATTGTTGGGGTGTAACCAGTTGCTTTATGTTGGGAGCTTCGGTAGGCAAGCAGAAACGGAGGTACCAGTTTGGTTTTTTTGGTTTTCATGTACAAACAGGGGCAGATAGTTGTTGATGGTCCAGTTATGTCATTCTACTATGCTGTCGAACTAAGGATGAAGCGATGTCGTTCTGGTGTTCTTAATTCTTGGCAAAGGCATCATGGTCTTTCAAACTTCTGATTCGAAGTTGTGCCTCTGATCAAAATGGGAAAAAAAATCAGAAACCTTATATTGGAAAACCGCATTCTCAAGCAGGGCCTCACCAACTATGATTGCTTCTTGCTTGGGTAATGCAACTACTTTCGGTCATATGGAAAAATAGTCCATAGGAACCATCAAATACTTGTTTCCTGATGTTGTACTTGAAAATGGTACCAGAATGTCGACAGCAACTCATTCCCGTGGAGTCTCGGTGATGTATTGTTTGAGTTTTCCCCCAAGTTTCGTTTTGTGTCCCTTCTCGGATGAATACAGGTCACATCGTTTGCACCATTCTGCCACATTTTGCCTACAATTAACCCAGTAATACTTCTCACGGACTAGTCAGAGTCCTATTGATCCCAAAATATACTTCTATATTTTACGCAGATATTTTTGCAATCTTGCAGTGGGTAAGAGAAATAGGACACGAGGACTTTCCAAACTAAAGCGGATTAATACATGCACAGCTATCCAAGCAGTGTATTCCCCAGTAGATTTGGTTCCTTGTCTTATTTTCGGACATAAGTTATGGTACAGCTTCTTACAAGGGAGAAAGTGTAAATGGAGCTTCTATAAAAATCACTGGATATGCTGACAATACTGTGCTGTTAACAGACATTATAGGCAGCGCATGAGAATCACTTAATGAACAAAGAAGGTCCACACGTAATTAGATGAACTTACATTAGTTTTATTGGTAGCCTTCCAAAGATATTCTGTGGATCAATATTGCATAACACAAATCATTAAATTATAGTCTAAAAATTGCTTAGTAAAAAAAACTATTTACTCTATTAGGATGAACATAACATAAACTTGTCTTACCTGTATATCACTTAAATCCTTTATGCAGTACTCAAGACACTTGGGTCTTAGCTCTTTAACCAAATTTACAGCAAATTTCATGACATTAACCCACTTCTGGGATAATCTGGGTTCCAAAAATGGCTTTAAGTTAGTCCACAGAGTCTTAGCGAGATCTGGACATGCTGCACATATCTTTATGACTAGTTCAGAAGCATATGAGTGTTCCCAAGGCCTAAACACAAAAAAGCACTAAGTTAATTTAGATTTGGACTTGTTAATCAAGGTTGATAATAATATACATACATATTACCAAATAATCTAATTGATTTCCTGCAACATTCATTCCGATGTAAGTTGATGTAAGTGGATTTAACAATACTACTTACCTATCTAAACTTTCTAGCACAGTGTACATCAAAGCATTTTGGTTTTTCTTCCCTAAACCTACTAAATTGTCTTTAAAAATTATTCCATACTTGTGGTTGGTACAAAGTATCAACAGAAATTCATGGACACTCTCATTAACTTTGGACTTTTCAACTTCATTTACCTAAAAATTGAAGAAAGTAATTAATACTTTAATAATAAAGAAATATATAGGGCTATTCTAACACTACAATTTAAAATAATGTGAATTATACAGGGTGCTCCAAATAGAGTAGCAAATAAAAGTTAATTTTTTTCTTATGGAATGCCCTAGATTTGGCATACTTTTGCCATAAATTTTAGATGTCAGTAAACAGTTTTTATTGCAGTGACCAAGAACAAAAATCATATTAATTCATTCTTCTTTACGATAAGTTTTAACATTTAAAAATCATTTCTTCTTACACTCACATGGATACAAAGAATTAAAGATAATTCAAATGACTCTTCATTATAATATATATAGAATACTAGATGTGCCATTTAATAAAAGAATATTATTTAATGTTTCATGGAGGCCAAATTCAACTAAAATAATAAAATGTATTATACAGTATATCTCCAGTGTTTGTTAATGTGTTATGCATAAACCAGTTGATTATAATTATTGTTAAAGCTTACAAATTGGGAAATTTTTAAATATTTCAAAAATTAAAAGAGATAGGTATCAAAAACTTTAATATTTTGGAGTACTCTGTATCATTCACATTTTCTAAATTGTAGTGTTAATAGCATTGTATATTTCTACGAAGTAAAAAACTTATTTGTTTGCGATGTTTTTTGCATATTTGTGACCAGTAGTTCTATTGATGTCATCACTCCATAACACTTGAGGTTTGACTATGCTACTGTCTATACATAAAAATAAGCAATTCCATGGCCTCCTCAAATTATGTTAATCACTATATAATTGTATTTACAATAACCTGGTAAATTCAAAGATATGGGCTAAACCTGTTTGACAAAATGTGTCATTTATTTACTATATATGATAAAAACTTACTGTAATAGTAGAACTCTTTTTCTTCTCAGCTCTAAACCCACCAGGTCCTTTCCAATTGTACAAATTAACAATATCCCTAACTACGGTAGTATTAAATGTCTTCATCTTAGCTGTTTTAGAAACTGATGGATTTTCCAGAATAAATGTTTTCATGGCAGTCACAACCAAACACAAAGTATCTGCTGAATCAAATTTTAAACCACTGATAATACTGGTGAAAAAACCTTTTTTCTCAAGTAAAACTGATAGTGCTGGATAATGGCCATCTACTAGATAAGCTGTCAAAAACTTAATGAAATTATCTCTGGTGCTATCCTTTTCTCCAGTATGTTTAGTAAGCAGTTCTACATTGGCAGAATGAAAGTTAATATGAATTAAAATATCTTTAGCCAAAACTGGAGAAAATGCCACCATGGCTGTTAGTAGCTTCAAACATGATTTTCTCTCAGGTGTTGTTGAACTGAAGTTTATCATTTTATTAAGAACCGCTACATAATTGTTGAGTATGTATCTGCATGACTCATAAGCTGAGCTGTGGTATTGTGGATATAAAGTGTTGATTCTAAGCAGTATATTAGTTATTATATCAAACACAAGGGCTGGTGCAATTGCAGAATTAACTTCTAATGAATGGAGAAGTTCTAAACAGCTTCCTCCACATTCCAGGTACTCAAAAATATAATCATATTCTTCTGATTCTTTTACTGCGTTGGAAAATTGTTGTAAACCTATAAACAAGAAAAATGCAAATAGTGTCTCATACATATACATCTATACGATAGAGTTAAGTGAAATAGAAATAACAGTTGAAGATTAACAATTATTAATATATAAAGTGAGAGAATGAATGTAAAGAATATTTTGTATGTTCCAATAATTAAGTCAAACGAGGACATCAAAAACATACACGAACTAAGGATTCATTGGTTTTAGAAAGTACAAACTAATAAAATAAGTAATTGCATTACACATATCTTAGGATCTCAATAAAACATTACAGGAAATGGATGAAGAAACCTCAAAATATGAAACATTGAAACCATAATTGCAGAAATGTCCAATGTTACTGTATTCAAAATATTTTGAAACACATTATTAACATGGAAACGCAGTGGAACTTAAAAAAATGGAAGTACTAGTAAGAAATTAAGTATTTTGTCTATCAAATAGTTAATCAATGGAAAATATAGGTACTACTGTAGTAAGACGGAACGATGTCTACGGAGATGAAATTTATATCAATGAGATTCTGAATACATAAGTTGGATCAGAAAGACAATACTATTAGGAAATAGTTTGAGCTTTAGACTAAGAATTCTTGATAGAAGTACTTATTGCTAAATATGTTCTTTATTAAAACACCTACATGCTAGTGTATTTGTGTTAAGTTCTTTTCTGAATTCCTTGGCAGAAAATATCCTGTTTTTCTTGACAGGTGTATCTGATTCTTCTGTAGGATTCTGGTTTTTCTTTTTACCCATTTTCACTAATTGAATAATAAATGATTTTTAAATTTCAATGTATGTGTAATATTACAAAACAGATCGTCAACCAACAATATAAACCAAAGTCGATGTAAACATAACCTAACTAAACCACGTTGCCGAACCGAACATAATGTCAGATTCTTCTTCATTTCTTAGATGTAAGGTCATGAATTATGCCTCTTTGTTTTTATGCATAGGTTTTTAGCACTTTTTTTTATTAATGTAACAAGAAAATTGTTATTTATATTGCGGTAATATACTCATTACATCACACTAATTGTCACCAATTCATAGATATAGTTTATATAATATATATAATATACATGCACACATATAACAAATAAAAATTCTCAAAAGCAATTTGGGTTTTATAAGTAACATAGCCATGATTTTTTATGAATACATCGGAAATAAATAAACAACATTAGTTATATCATTTAAGTAATAAATATATTAAAAAATAACTAGTAGGTAATGCACTAGTGTCAGTTCATCCACAACCTTGATGCTGTTTCGGTTTTCTTGGAGGCAGAGGAACACGTGACATGTAGACCATAGATTCTGGCTGAGTTGACGCACTGGTCATATTTCATGGTATAGCTTGAAGCAGTTTCTGTTTTCTTGGATGCAGAGGAATACCTGGCATGTAGAACACCTGATTTTGGCTGAGTTCGCTGAACATCCTGACATTCGGCATTTATTCTTCTTGGCTGAGGTTGAGATTTCTATTAAATGCAAAGTGTGCTTCTTACGGAGCAAGTCTGAAGGGTGGGATACCCTGGGTTGCTTCCGAGGAGGGGGCAAGGAACACTCATAATCTGGATCACTATCCTTCGAGCTCTCCTGATGACCATGGGCTAGGAAATATGCATACTTTTCTTTAAAACTGAAGAGATCCATAATATCTTTCCTTCTTCTTCTTCAAGTTCCACTCCTATCGGAGATTGGAAATCATTCTGGCAATTATAATTTTATTGGTTACTCGCCTGAATAGTTCAATTGAACTGCATCCAAACCATTCACGGAGATTGCGTAGCCACGAGATTTTACGTCTTCCTACGCTTCTTCTACCTTTGATTTTACCCTGCATTATATTCCTTAGTAGTTCGTACTTTTCACCTCTCATGATGTGCTCCAAGTATTCCAATTTCCTGATTTTTATAGAATTTAACGCATTTTTTTTCCTAGTTGTCCAAGCTTCAACTCCATACAAAAGGGTAAAGAAAATATAACATCGAAGCATTCTTATCCGGAGCGATATATTGATATCGCGATTACAAAAAAGTTTTCTCATTCTATTAAAAGTTGACCTGCGCAATTTCAATGCGGCATCTTATTTCTTTTGTCTGATCAGTATCTTCTGTGATCCATGCTCCAAGGTATTTGTACGAAGATATTTGTTCAATTTCTGTATTATCTAGTACTAGCTTAACTTTGATGTTTTGTGCTTTTGTAAATATCATGAACTTGGTTTTCTTCAAATTGATTTTTAGTCCATAATCGTTGCAATATATATTTAGTTGTTCAGCAAGGTGTTGCAGTTCTTCTAGTGTTCCTGCCAGAAGGACGGTGTCGTCAGCATATCATATGTTATTAAGTGGCTCACCGTTTATTATAAGGCCCTCACTGATCTCGGCAAGCGCTAATTCTGAGATGACTTCACTGTATAAATTGAATAACAAGGGTGATAAAATACACCCTTGGCGGACCCCACGGCGAATCTGGATATCCTTGGTCAGTTCGTTTTTAACTTTCACTTTTGCTATTTGATTCCAATAGAGGTTACAGATAATTCTAATGTCTCTACTGTCTATGTTTTTATTTAATAAAATTTCTTTAAGTCGATTATGCTGCACTCTGTCAAATGCCTTCTCAAAATCAATGAAACAGGCATATACTTCCTGATTAATATCTAAGCATCTCTGCGAAAGAACACTTAATGCAAACAGTGCATCTCGTGTTCCCAGTCCTTTCCTAAATCCCATTTGTGTATTACTTATGCCTTCATCTAATTTCTTATGTATTCTATTGTGAATTACTTTTAAAAACAATTTCAAGACATGACTCGTTAAGGCTATGGTGCGATGTTCATTGCACTCCTTTGCATTGGCTTTTTTGGGAAGCAGTATGAATGTTGATTGGAGCCGTTCTTTAGGTATTATACCTGTTCTATGTATGGTATTGAATAGATCCAAAAGAAGATCAATAAATTCAGTATTCACAATTTTAAGTAATTCGATAGGAACTTCATCAGGCCCGGGAGATTTACCACCTTTAGCTTGTTTCATTGCATATTCAATTTCTTCTCGTATAATGTCAGGCCAGTATCATCCTTAAATTCTTTTGGTGCTTCTGTTCTCTCTTTTTCTTCAAAAAGTTGTGCTATATATTGTGTCCATCTCTGCATTTTTTGGTTTATATCTGTTATAAGTGCACCCCTTTCATCTCTTAGTTGCCTAGTTTGAAGTGTTTTTCTCATTCCTGTTAATTCTCTAATTCTTTTATGCATGTTAAAAAAGTCATATTTTTTCTCAATTTCTTCTAGTTCTTGGCACTGCTCATGTAACATTCTCTCCTTAGCTTCTTTTATTCTCTTTTTTATTAATCGATCAGTTTCATTATATTTAATTGGATTTTTTGTTTTGAATGATTTTCTTTCATTCATTAATAGTATTATTTCTTCAGTCATCCAATCTTTATGTTTTCTATTCTTTGGTTTTAAGTTTTCATTTGCTGTTTTAATTATTGCTACTTTTATATTTTCCCATTTCTGATCAATGTTATAGCTACTTTTATTCAGTTCTTGTTCCTTTGTTTGTGGTTCCCTTAATCTCTTAATATCTATTCTACTTTGTGTGGGTTTTTTAACCAGTTTTAATTTGGTTCGTAATGTGACTACTATGGGGTTATGGTCTGAACCGATGTCTGCTCCAGGGTAAGTTTTGGCAGACAGTATAGAATTACGAAATCTTTGTCTAATAAGGACAAAGTCAATTTGATTTCGGATTATTCTATTTGTTGTATCACCGGGAGATTTCCATGTATACAATCTTCTTTTTGGTAGCTTAAAAAGTGTATTAGCTATTACAAATTCTTTCGTCTGGCAAAATTGTATCAAACGGTCACCACGTTAATTTCTATTTCCTTGACCACATTCCCCCACATATCCATCCACTCTTCCCTGGCCAACTTTGGCATTGAAGTCGCCCATTACTATTGTAGTGTGATGTTTCTTCATTGATTTTAAGACTTGTTCCAAATCATGGTAAAACAGTTCGATATCGTCGTCATCTTTATCTGCCGTAGGAGCATAAACTTGAATAAAATTTACTATACCTTTTTTAGACTGTAGTTGTATTGATAAGATCAGAATAAGGAGTAAAACTTACCACAGAGTAATTGACCTTTTTTTCAACTAAGATAGCAACACCATAGCGATGATTGACCTCGTTGTTACCTGAATAATACATGGTTCCATTATTTGTAATTTGTTTGCCTGAACCTGGCCACTGTACGTCACTTATAACTAAAATATCAATTTGGAGGTTTTCCATTTCAAGCAGTACGTTCGCTAATTTACCAATTTCATATAAACTTCTGACATTCCAGTACAATGTTGATAGAACAAGTCTGTTGCGAGTGGCATGCGCCTATAGGACTGTGTCTGCGGCAGCCTTATGGACCATCACTGGATGAATTCCGTTGCATGTTTTGGCGGTGGAAAGAAAAGAGCTTTATGAGAGAAGAGGCCCAAACTTTACTATGGCTGAGAGAAGACAGGTAAGGGAAAGGTCAGTTGAAAGATGGCAAGAAGAATGGAACAATACGGAGGATGTGGCACAGTGGACGAAAATGCTGATCCCGAACGTAAGAGCTTGGGTGGACTGTGGCCACAGGCGACTGGATTATTTCCTGACGCAGGTGCTCACAGGACACGGGTGTTTTAGGGCCTACCTTTATAGGATCGGAAAGGTTGATACAGATGAATGCCTATATTGTGGATACTCGGACACTGTGACACATACGATGTTAGATTGCAGCAGATGGATAGTGGAAAGGAACAGAATGGAGAGAGAGACAGGTGTGAATTTTGTTACAGTGAGAGAAATGATTGAGAGAATGATTGAAAATAAATTAGGTTGGATTAACATACACAGTTATATCCGTGCAGTGATCAAGAAAAAGGAAGAGGAAGAAAGACAGTTGGACCAACGGCAAAGGTAGAGTGAATGATGCTGAAAGGTGAAGTTAGAACAGTGGGTCACACTTTTTGAGTTAGAATGCGTGAGTTTGACTGTGGGGAAGGAGGAAATGCCCTTCTGGGAATGATCCCGAACTAGGAGTGTGGATGTGTATGAATGGAGAATGAATGAATAAAGGTAGTGCTTCGAAAGTGATGCCGGCCTTACAGCGGCCATTCCGCTTCCGGATCGCTGGATGACAGAGGAGGGTCTGGTTTAGCAGGTAGGCGTTCGGCTGTAGACTCGGCGACGAGAGGGCATTTTAAAGTACCTCGGGAACTATCGTCGGGAGTACGAAGAACGAATCCTGCACTAAGGTTAGTCAGGCGGCGTCCTGGACTGAGATGTCTTTTGAAGATTCCAGATCCCCTCTATAAAGACGCAAAAAAAGGTTGCTATTTTCAATGTCTTAAGTCCACAGGGATTTCTCTGGTTTACGACCTGGGAGGCCCTGTGATCTACAGTTATTCCTCCCCTGCCGGATCTTGGATTCCGTGCTCCATAATCAGTAAGTTTGTTTACTCTACTTGTCATTTGCCATTCATGACTTTACTAGGGGTACTCTAAGAGTCTTTAATGCAGTGGTTCTCCGTTGCCTTCTGCATCCTTCGCCGTTGACATATTTTTCGATTCATCCGCCTTTAGGACCAGTTTCCCAACCCTTGGACAAAAGGGTTGGTCCCAACCCTTCCACTTATTAACTCATCCGTCCGCAGCCGTTGGTCATAAGTGGGGGATTGCTTATACCGGCAATTATTCGTCGACTATTCTGTTGGTCCACGGGAGGTATTTTATTTCCCTCCTACCCACCGGTAAACCGGGTCGGGCATTCCCCTATCCGCCACCTGGGGACGCGCTCTCTAGAGGTTACAGGTTCCTCCGAGAGAATATCTTTCCTGTGGGTTCCTAAAAGTCGCTGATCTCGTAGGTATTCGATCCATGATGCTGAAATTGTGAAGTCAAACATATGCATGATAACTCTGACTGTCAATTTCCTAGTTCACGCAGAAGTCCTGTAATAACTCATTATTCGGTCTGAAAAGTCAATGTCTCCCATATTGGCATTGTAAAACTTAACTATCAGAGGTCTGTTGACTTCAATGAAGCTCTTGTGTATTTTACACTATCTTCTACACTTATCGACAGGTTGTGAACCCTCTCTATTTGACATCAAAATTACGGCTTTATTATCAAACCATTTTACAACAGACACTTCTCTCTTTCTGAATGTAATAAATCTAAAAGATATTCAGAATTAAAATATCTATCTATATAAACTGAACCCAGGAGGAAACGTACTCAGAAGCTTCAACACAGCCTGACCACCAACATCTAGAAGTTTGAAACGTTCAATCATCAACTATAGGGTCACCTTTTCCCTGGTCAAAGAAAAAATGCAGTGGCAGTCCATCTGCAGCTGGTACGACAACATTTTTTAACCCACATAGATTGGGCCTTGTTTTGATTACTTGTCTGGCTGGACAATGCCCCAGAAAGGAATCATTTGTTCGTCTATAGGTACTACTTGAGGCTTTGGATTCAGCAAACAACCTGTTTTATATGACTTGATCAGAGGTTCTACTTTCCAAAACTTGTTAGTATTCTTTTCTTCATCCGTTACGTCACCATCATACACAACCTTCAGATTCTTTAGTATACAAAAATATTAATATCTTCGCATGAGGTTACTTATACATTCTGCTTTGGTTTTTAGTGCACAATACATCCTAATCCGAGGATATCCCATTATAGACATTATCAAACTTGCTGAAAAAAACTTTTTTACATCGTCTACACCATCCAAAAGAACTTTCCCGGTTTTTTACACATACGTTCTGTTTGACTATTCTAAAATAACTCAGAAAATACTCTTAGGAATATACTTGCTAACATAAGCATCAGGTGGAAGATTTACAGCATTTATTTCTAAAGAAGTATTATCTGATGCTGGAAAGCATGGTTCAAAGTCTGAGTATATATATATATATATATATATATATATATATATATATATATATATTATATATATATATTTATATTTATATTGTTATGATAATTAAAATCGAGAAAACTATTGGTTTGCTTAAAATATTTCAAAGTTCAAAAAAATTAAAATAATTCAGATAAGTCAAACAATAAACTACAAACATTTCGAAGAATGAAAGTCTTTTAATTTTGGATTACCTGTATTGAACAAAACGTAAGATATGTATAAATTATTTTCTTTGTTAAAATATATTTGAGTGACCTGCATAAGCTTAAGTGAAATCCTAGACAATGGAAGCGGGTTTTCCAAATAAATTTGTGCAGTAATTAGGACAATAGAATAGATTTTAGAAAGATATGTTTTTGTTAGTTCATAAGAATTGGTAGAAAAAGATTATTTTGTAAATTTAAAGTTTTAGGAAATTTTATAATTGTAGGTAAAAATTTGTTTGTGTTATCGAAATTAAGAAATGGGAGATGTATGACGCGTTTTGATTGGATGAGATTGAAAAAGGTGGGATGAGACTTTGGTTAGTTTTTGAAGAGAAAAAAGATAAGCAGTTGGTTTCCACGGGTGCAAGGCGAACGGCCGTTGTTCTCGGGTAGTTTCCCATAGGTAGGAAGCAGTAGCAGTGAAAGTTTGTGAGTTTTCGTGTAGTTAGTGTATCTGACAGAAGCTGATCCAGTAAAAGATTGTAAGTCATATTTTTTTACTTATATTCCAAGAGTCACTATTCAGGCCAACGACAGATTCAGTTTATCGTAAAGAGAAGATATTCCAAGAGTCATTTTTCACTCAGGCCAACGAGAGATTCAGTTAATCGAGAGGAGAAGAGGCTAGCATAATTTGAACGATTCGTGTATTTGAAGATCATTAAGGACGATAAAATTGCAACAATTTGTTGTAAGATTGCTGATTACCTAGGTAGCTGCTTAGAATAGATAGTATAGGCTACAAGGAACAAGGATTTGGACCACTCACCATCAGAGAGAGATAGTTTTGTTTTTCTGCAGTTTTTCTTTTATTGATAACACAATTTTTACAATTACTTTAAAAAAGATATAAATATTTTGATTAGGAGATTTGGAATAATAATTGGGATTTTGAGATTTTAACTAATATTGTTTGTACCAATAATTTTGAAGGTTCACGTACGTAGAACAAAATTTTGAGAATCATTATATAAGATATTGTTTATTGAAAACATTTGAGTGTGAATTTTATTTTATTATTATTTTTTTTCAATATATAATGTTATATCATATGTGTTTTTTATTATTCCGGTATTCTTTGGACCTTACCTTTCACATGTAAAGCATAGATATTGAAGCAGGAATATAACCCTGAGATAAGAGAATGAAAAAGTGTGATAGAATCATAATCATATCATTTAAATAATTTTAATTAATTAATTAATTAATTAGCTAATTAATTGCTAGGCGCACTAAGACTTTGAATATCGTAATATATATATATATATATATATATATATATATATATATATATATATATTATATATATAAATATGTACTATAGGGTAATAATGTAAGTAATTTGAAATTGTAACAATGCTTTTAGCAAAACAATTATACACATGTTTAATTGTTCCCTAGTCATCAATCCTATACAGTTTTATTTTATTAACATCAGGAGGAGGAATATATTTTGAAAAACTACGTCAACCATTTTGTTATTTGTTCAGTTGTGTGTAGACGTTTAGATAGTTATTTACTTTCGACGTCAGCATTCGATAATTATTTGAAGGCTTGAATATTTTGGTTTTTGCCCAGTTTATTAAAGCTTGATACTTACTGGCTTATAAGGTAATATTGTTTCTATTTTTTTAAATTATTTAGATGTAATTGTCTCAATGATTAAGTTTATCCTCTCTATTAAGTCGTTTACATATTGCTAGAGATCAATCAAAGGTATGACCTATTTTTGATAATTTGTGGTTCATTTCAGTGGTGATATTTTCTTTGGATGACCCTGTCTTCAAACATTTTATTGTTAAGAGCGATTTGGGACTTGTGTTTTGTGTTCTAATTATAAACCACGTAAGGGATAACATAGGTCTTGTAATTTTAAAAATTCAATTTTTATATTCCATATGAAAGTATAGTAGAGTATTCATACCAATTTTAAGTTGTATTATTGAAGTATTGAATAACGGGTGGTCGATACGCGTGTTCTCAATGTAAAAACTTCAAATCAGTTTGGCTCGAAGCTTTGTTTTCCATGCAATAGGCACGTTTTTTCGAAAACGAATCAACCGATTTTGTTGAAACTTTGCACACTCTATCTTTATAGTATTGTTTCATGATTGAACGAAAGGATTTTCAGTCGGCAGACTCGTTCTTGTTTTATACGTAAAAAGTGTTTTAAAAAGGATGAGAAACGGAAAAGTGTGATACGAAAACTCATTTAAACTTATTTCAAAACTTTAAACTTTTTTTTTTATTTTCGAAACAATACTGTTAGCAAAGTTAACAGTACTACTAAGTTCATCTTTAAGTGCGCAAAGTTTCACCACAATAATCGGTTTTCTCATTCTTGAGAAATTGTGCTACCTCACGAAAAAATAAAGCTTTGAGAAAAACGAGATTGAAGTTTTTGAAATGAAAAAGCACGCATCGACTACATTTTTTATTACTAACTATTTTCAAATACATTAAAACGTATCAATTGATAGTTTAGCACATTTTTTTAATATAGTAGTTACGTTATTAAGTGTTCAAAATGTACTCAATTTGTGAGTTGACAGCACCCTGATCGAAGGTAGAAGGCGTCTACCACATTTCTCCATGATTGTCTAGAAATTATTCGAGATTCATTGATAATTCGTAGCCTTAGCTCTGTAAGACTTGCTAGTTAAGTTTTGTAAACTAAATTTTTCAAGTATCCCTAATAAAAATAATTTTTAGGATTAAAATCCGGTGAACGTGGAGGCCATTCAATTCATTTACACCAACTACCTGACGTTCAATTTCTTTCGACAAAAAATGACACAATTGAATAAGTAACTACTATATCCGACCATACGTTTAATTTTTGTGGTCTTTGAGTATGGTTTTCACGCATTCAGTCTTCAGTGTGAATTTACGTCACATCAGTACCTTAAATTGTGTCGATTTACACTTCCACACAGTGTAAAAGTTGCTTCATCGGAAAAACATATTCTGTTAACGAAATTTTATTAATTTTCAATTTTATCCATCATTATCTCAGTAAACTCTAATCTACGACCACAGTCATCTTCACTTAATTCTTGCAATAGATTAATTTTGTATGATTTAAATTTATTTTTACGTAATAAACGTAAGACTGAAGAATGACCTACATCATGTCCTGCCTGGGGATGTATGTGGATCTTCAACAAAACTTTGCTTATATCTGAAGTTTTGTTGTCATTGATAACTCGTTTCGGTCAACCTGATCGGTATCTATCTTTTACTTCTCCAGATTCCTCAAATCGCCTTACAGTTTTTTGTACTATCGTCTTATGAATAAGAGAACGGTTTAGAGAATGGTATTTTAAAGAAAAAATTTAAAAGCAATTTAGATTGCAGAACTTTTTGAACCACAACTACTGTCAATTTTAGTTCATAATTTAAATGGTGAACAAATGTCAAAATCACAGCATTCTCCATTTAAATATTTAAATTTATTAAAATATACATACTTTGCACTGTTTTATGCATTTAAGATCTTTCAGACTACATAAAATCAAGTGAACATATGGTTGAACTCGTATTGATTAGCTGAACTCGTGTGAAATTCACACTAAATGCGTGAAAACCATACTCAAATACCACAAAAATTAAATGTTATGGTCAGTCATAGTAGGTACTTATTTAATTGGGCCATTTTTTATCGAAAGAAATTTAACGTCAGATAATTGGTGTAAATGTTCGGCGTTATTTAGATGAGATACTTCTCGGACGATAAATTGGTAGACAAGGTAGAATTGAATGGCCTCCACGTTCACCCGATCTCAATCCTAAAGATTATTTTTATTAGAGATACTTGAAAAATTCAGTTTACAAAACTTAACCAGCAAGTCTTGCATAGCTAAGGTAATGAATTATCGATGAATCTCGAATAATTTCTAGACAATCATGGAGAAATGTGGTAGACGCATTCTACCATCGATTAGAGTGCTGTCAACTCACAAATGGAGCACATTTTGAACACTTAATAACGTAACTATTATGTTAAAAAATATTCTAAACTATCAATTGTTACGTTTTAATGTATTTGAAAATAGTTAGTATTAAGAAATGTATTGAAACAATTTAGGCGTTGCCAGACTTCTGTTTTATGTATTTAAGACCTTCCAGACTACATAAAATCATAAGTGTTACATATGGTTGAACTCGTATTGAAAAAGAGATTCCAATAATGAGTGAATATACAGGGTGATGGATTTGAAAAACCAAAGTGACTAGTAATATAAGAGAAACTGAAAATCTGACAACATTACAAATACCAAATATGGAATTCTCGTATCCCGAAATAGGCGTATCTCAAATTTTGTATAATTATGTCTAGTAATTTACGAGATAATTAGCCGTTTCCAGGCTTTTGGGCCACTCTGTACTTTGTTCGCTGAGATCAATTCAAAATATAAATGGATTTATTTTTTAATGTTCTGAAGCTGTTTTCTTGTGACATGTTTAACAATTATATTTTTTATGGGATTATGCCACAATTTGTTGTAATAATAATTACATTCTTATGTTAACCTAAGGTTACAGTAACATGGAAAACCAACATCAGTTGATTTTTATATTTTTTCTTTTTTGAGAATAATTTCCGGGTTGGAAGTCGAAACGTCAAAAACTAACAGAAATAAGTATAATTATTATAACCAATTATGGCTTAGTTTCATCAAAAATATCATTGTCAACATACAAATGTTAAATAATCAATAAAATGGTGGTATTACAGTCCTTGTTTAAAAAAAAAAAATAAAAAATGGCCCGATTTTCCTTGAAAATTCCCAGAGGTCACCTATTTTTTTTTAGCCTTGTACCGAATTCGATTGAATTGGAGTTGATCACACTAATCATAGTAAGTATTTAGATCTTGTCATACATTTGATTTTTTCTTCTAATATTATCATATTGTATTTCTTGGCTATTGTATTGAAAATATTTGTTAATCTTCGTCAATAGTCTCGGCCATTAATGCGGCGTCGTCTGCATAACATATTATTTGAATTTCTTTGTTCCCCATTCTGTAGCCACGACCTTTACGCACTGCTTGTATTATTCCATTGTATGTATGTATGCGTCCATTATTATATTAAAGAGAAGTGGGCTTAACCAGTCAACCTGTCTGACTCTGCGTTGTACTATAGAAAACTAACACTACTGTGTTAGTTTTCTATTTTTTATCTTTGCCTATATTCGATTATATATTATATATTATATATTCAATTATAAGCCGAATAAGTGAAGAATTCGGACTTCAAATCAACACCAGAAAAACAAAAATAATGATTGTAGACAGAGCAAATAATAATCTACCCATATACGCCAAATAGGGATTTTCGAAGTAGTCGGCAGATTTGTATACTTGGGCTCTCTGATAACCAACAATGGTGATTGTTCCTCAGAAATCAAACGTAGACTAGGAATGGCCCGAACCGCAACTGCTAAATTAATTAAAATATGGAAAGACCGAACAATAACAAGGAATACTAAGCTTAGGTTGGTCAATGCCCTTATTTTTCCCATTGCTACATATGCAGCTGAAACATGGACTCTCAAAAAAATCGATAGGAGTAAGATCGAAGCTTTCGAAATGTGGGTATATAGAAGAATTCTACGCGTGTCCTGGACAGAACATAGAACCAACCTGTCATTTCTGGAAGAGCTTCATATAAAAGACAGGCTACTAAAAAAAGTAAACCAAGCATACCAAACTTACTTCGGCCACATAGCTAGAAGAACGGGCACCATGGAACTATTGGTAGTAGAAGGTAAGGTAGAAGACCGAAGACCAAGAGGAAGATCTCCAATACGATGGGTGGACTAAATGAAGAGTTTGGTGGGAAAATCCCTACATGAAGCCGTCCATATGGCACAAGATCGCAGTCAATGGAGACAGCAGACTAATAATATTTAGGGTGTCACTACGCCCTGACAAGGGCTAAAGGATTGAGGAAATATTCGATTATGTAAGTAGATGTTTTTGATGGTTTGTATAATATTGATTGGTATGTTCCTTTTATACAGTAGGTGTAAGACGTCTTTGACTTGGATGCGATCGAAAGCCTTTGTCAGGTCTATAAAGCATAGATGTGCTGGTTTATTGTACTCGATGGCCTTTTCTGTGATTTACCTTAGTACAAATACGGCATCTACGCAGGATTTTCTGGACCTTAATCCTTGTTGTTCATCTGATAAAGTTGTTAGTTTATGGATTTTGTTGGTTAGGACTTTTGTGGTAAGCTTAAGTGCGGTGTTCAGTAGATTTATACCTCTATAATTGTTGAGGTCTTCTTCATCTCCTTTCTTGAACATGATTAACTCAATAGGTTGGAATGTCAGTCGGTAGTTTGGATTTTTTTCCTACGTGGCGCTAGGAGTTTAAATCTAAACTACCATAAGGCTTCAAATTAATTGACTTCTTACCTTAAAATTACAGTTAGCAATATTTTAAGTTTAATTAATATGTAATAATTATGTTACTATGTAAGTAATATTATTAGTATTATTAACTACACGTATCGTTTCAAGAACAAAATATGATTTAAATGTCAGATTTTGGTAGTTCAGATTTCTTTCCTACATGGCGTAATTACCCTACCAGACAAAAAGTGTGACTTGTCATCCTAGCCTTTCATATAATATGGATATCGTGTTCACATCTACACCAGGTGTATTTTTGTGCTTTCCATGTAATTTTCATATCTCTCGTTAAGGTAAACGGTACTTACAACATCATGTTTTAAGACACATAAGATATCATTTAACTAAATGCATATGTAGTTTTTTTTACAACATACAGTATATACAAAGACTTAATTTCATATACATACATTGTCTAATTTTAGCTAAAAATGTCACCTAACACCGTCGCTCTTCAACAAGCAACCCAAAGCTTTGTAAGCAAACAGAAATCAAAAGAACAAATCAAGAGAAATGGTAATTTTGAGCAAGATTTAGTATGGCTAAATATTATTGTATATGTAGTTTTTCATTCTTTGGCACTTTGGGGATTTTGGCGACTTTTTACTGGTAAATTCATGTGGACAACATATGTATTTAGTAAGTTTATACTAGTATTACTATTTTAAGTTTACAGTATTTCGTAAAACATTAAATTAGGTAAATAATATTACACAACTGTGTTTATGCTATCTTAACAATAGACCTTGTAGCGAAATCTTTATAAAAACCTGATGATGACCATATATCTGTAGTGGTCGAAACCGGTCTGTGTGTGAATAAGTCTGCCATTTATTTAACAATTTATTATATATATATATATATATATATATATATATATATATATATATATATATATATATATATATATATATGGAGAGAGAGAGAGAGAGAGAGAGAGAAAAGGAGTACGACCGTCAATCCAATATAAAATAAGAATCACTCGAATAGTGGCGGGTTTTTCGGTCAAAAATTGGAGAAAAAAGAGACAAAGATGATAACTACTTTATCTATTTATTGAAAACGTTTCGATATCCAATTTAATAGCATCATCAGTTCATCTAAAAAGAACAATATGAAAAACCTAACATCCAATGAAAAGTTATTAAGTATGTTACCTCAAAAAGATATGTAGCAGTCAGTGATATTAACAATTGTAAAGAAGCTTACGACAATGGACATTGTATAATTATGTTGTATAAACAATAAATTGAACTAAATATAGTTAACAATTTTCATAAAATTAGCACAGCAAAAAAAAACATGCGGTAGTTGTACAGGTATATAAAAAAATGTAGGTAAAAACTTATCATATATAAAAAACATTATTATAATTTTTTATTAATATTATAAATAACATCATTAGAATGGAAGATAACACCTTAACCACAAGTTGGCATAGAAAACCTATGGCCTCTAATAGGTTCATTAATTACCATTCCTGTCATACTTTTAAATACAAATTAAACTTAATTAAAGCTTTAAGCTGCAGGCTGAATAGATTGACACATCCGGTTAATCGAAGGGAATCCCTTCAATCACTTAGAAATATTCTCATTGAGAATTCTTATCCTTCTCTCATTAACAAATACCTTTTTGTACAAAGCTATGGTTCCTCTTTAAATGATATACCCAATGGTGACCAACTTAGAATAATATCAAATAATTCTTTTAATGACACTGTTCTGCCTGGTACTGCACTTGGGACTCCTACCACCCACTACTTATCTTTACCTTACTTTCCTCACGTTACTGACAAACTTATTAAACTGTATAAACAGAAGAACATTCCTGTTAAAATTGCGGTTAAAAATGCCAAGACTGTCAGAAATTTGTTTTTAAAAACCAAAACACCCTTGTCCCCTCTGGAACAAGTTAATGTCATTTATCATTTACCTTGTGCTGATTGTGACTCGTGCTACATCGGTGAGACTGAGAGATCACTGAGGGGGCGTCTTACGACACACCGCAGTGATATCAACTTATCTAAGCATACTTGTGCCCTTGCACAGCATGCTATCAACACTAAACACAAAGTAGATTTTAATGAAGTTAAGATTTTTGGTTCTGAACGTAATCTCGTTAAAAGACAGTTTTTAGAAATGTGTCATATACTTAAACACCTTAATACTCTTAATAAGAGAACTGACATTAGTAACTTAAGCCAAATTTATCATGCTCTAATATTGCAGAATTAGGCTTACTATGTTATTTACTTTAAAAATTGTCACCTAAGGTGTTTTCTTTACATAATTTCTTTTTAAATAATTTTTAAATATAAATTAAAATAAATCAAATAATAAATTCTTCCTTTAAATTATCCTAGATTTATGCAACCTATATTTCATGACTTCATGATTTCATGTCAACGTTGCTTTTGTACAATTGTATTAATTGTTTCCATACAAATAGTTTAATACAACTTTATTATTAAAAATTGATTCATAGAATCTTATTAAATTCAGTTACAAATGTGATGAACCTTTGGACTGTTGGAAGTTTGATCATCCTTCCCCTGTGGCTGGCTAACCAGTCACAACGTAGACTATTAACATATGATTTTTTGAATTGACTTCTCTTGTTTGTTCTTTATTTCATCTCAACCGATCACTGGAGGGAAAAAGGAGTTCTCAACCACCTTTTCCTTTCAGTTTTTTGGTTTTTACAGACAGTTTGTCGACCAAATTTTGTCATATTTTTTAAATAAACCGATCTATTGTACTGGAGTTGGTAGTAATACGCCTTGTTGTTCTGTCACTCGTTGACCTCTTGGCATCTGTCTTTTCACGTTGTTGACGTTTAACACCTGTTGCCTTCATTTCACCGGCAGCACTCGACAAGCTCTCAGTGGTAACTTCATTATTACTTTTCAATTACTAAATTTTTAATTAAACATTAGAATAATGCTACCTAAAGTTAAAATGAAATCTTAAGGGATTGAAATCTTAAGGGAAATCTTATTGCACCTATTGGGTCGTCTCTGAAGGAGACGACCCAATAGGTGCAATAAATAAAAACTTTGAAATAGAATATTGTGGATTATCTCCTGGTTCCTTCCTTGTAGTGGGTTCTTTAAAACTGTGCTGACCAGTTCTAAAGTATACTGCAATAATTGAGTATAGTTCTAAAAGCAAAGATGGAAATCTTATCTCTTATATCCCAACCTATAGCAAGAATTTTAAGAAACTAGAAACAACAATAAGTTATCAACGTCGACGGATCATACTTAAACCACTTGAGCTTCGTAGATGATATAGTTTTAATAGCCGATAATATCCAAGAACTAAATGATATTATAGCAATTAAATACTGTTTTAGGAGCGGTAGGCTTAAAAATGAACTACAGCAAAACAAAAATACTGAGCCGAGATCAGACAAACATAACAATACAAAACCATTATTATAGAAAATGTTGAACATTATGTATATCTAGGTCATGTTATCAAACTAGGAAAACCAAATCAAGATGCTGAAATTAAAAGAAGAACACAACTTGCATTAGGCGCTTTCGGCATACTAGCATATATCTTGAAAAATACCTCCATTCCCGTAAACTTAAAGAAAAAGGTGTATGCATACTAAGAGTTTGTACTTACGGCTTGGAGACAGTAGCCCTTGCCAAAAAATCTGCCAAAAAATTAGAATCAACGCAAAGACCAATGGAACGAATCATGCTTATAATATCACTAAGAGACAAAATTAGAAACACCGAGATATGACGTAGAACGAAGATTAGGGATATTGTGGAAAAAATTACAAAAATGAAATGGAGCTGGGCATGTCACGTAGGCCGATATAATGACAACAGATGGACACGGAGAATTCTAGAATGGAGACCAAGGACGACAACAAGAAGCATGGAAAGACCTCAAAATGGATGGGTAGATGACATAGGAACAGTGGCAAGCAAACAGTGCATTAGATTGGCGCAAGGTATAGAAAGATGGAAGCAATTGGGAGATACCTACATTCAGGAGTGGATGGAAAATGGTTGACAAAGAGAAATAGCAAGAATAGTTCATTTATGTCTACCCTTATTGAAGGATATTATATGTTGAATATGGTTTATCTAATTATTACCATAAAGACCAGAAGTATTTCAAAAACTTACTAACTTTATTTTTTACTTAATTGTATCATATTTTTGACTTTCAGTGCATAGTTATGGCTTGTTATGTGCCTTTGGAGTAACATGTGGAGTTCATCGTCTTTGGTCTCATAAAGCCTATAAAGCCAAACTGCCTTTACGAATCATTCTAATGTTGATGCAATCAGCTACCTTGCAGGATAATATCTACATTTGGACCAGGGACCATAGGCTACATCACAAATATACTGATACTGATGCTGATCCATATAACTCAAACAGGGGATTCTTTTTCTCCCACGTTGGATGGTTATTAATGAGGAAACATCCGCAAGTTAAAAATAAAGGGAAGACCATTGACATGAGTGATGTTGAAGCCGACCCCGTTGTCAAATTTCAAAGAAAGTAAGTAAAAATATTAAAATACTTAATAATTCTATATCGGTACCATTAAATATATTCCATGCAAACATGTTTTATTAAATTTTACATTAAAGACATCAAAATATTAAAAATAAAAATAGAGGTAATGATACGAGACCTACGAGTTACTTTTCATTATAATTCAGGCTCTTATTTCTAAACAAATATATCATACCATCACGAATTTTATTATACTATCACTGTACTTTTTAACAAACTCCTTTAACACATATCTTGCCAGGTAATTGTTTTATTTCGCTTTGAATAAATCCACATTCGTTAAAAAAATAAGGTCTCTGGAATACACACCCTTAAGATTTTCCATAGGTATATTTACTAATAATAATCACGAACAAATAGACCTAACCGATTAATTGACAAAAACAGTAAACCTATTAATAACCCAATTAAAATAAAACAATTATGGACAAAACTATTGAAAATCATTTCATGGACACAAGAACGAAACCAACATAAATTCCATCTGAAGTCCAACATGCCATAAACGACTCAAAATCTGGCAGAGCTCCGGAGCCAGTTGAAGTTTATATCGAGCTGAATAAACTTACAGACAAAGACAATTTAAGTGCAATAAAGAAAGCTTTCGACAAAGTTAAACATTTTCATAAACATTCACATAAACATTCACATAAACAGTTAAACATAAATTTTCATGGAATGTCTAAAGAGAAAAGGGATCGACTACACTGACATTAACATATTGAGAAATCTCTATTGGAACCAGAAGACTGTGGTAACATTAGATGGAAATAGCGCGGATGCGCAACAGATAAGTAGAGGAGTAAGACAGGGCTGTGTACTTTGACCATTACTATTTAATATTTATTCCGAAGATTTATTTATGCAAGCACTTTAAAATTGTACAGAAGGGATCAATAAAAATGGTGAAAATGTAAATAACATCTGTTATGCTGACGATACAAGTCATTATCGCTGAAAGCGTTTCTCGAAATTTCTTTTCAATCTTACTGACTGTCAAACGCTATAGGTCTTTCTGGATATTTATCATTGAACAAATTGCACACTTTCATCTGAGTTCGCGATCTGTCTCCATACCCAATCATCATAAGTATTTCAATTCTTTGCTTTACACTTAACTCCATTTCTACTTCAAGTATTCAAGATCTCAAGATTCAAGGAATTCAAGAGTCCCAAGTCAGTGGAGAAAGAGTGAGGTCATACCATCGAGCAAAAAGACAATAGAGGGAATGTAAAGGTAGTGGGGGCAAACATATTGTTAGACAGGAAGTGCGATCTTTAGAGGCCACATTAAACAAGGAAAGAGAGTCTCTCTCCTTGTTTGACATCAAATTTAGTTGGGTTATGATATTGTTTGTCCCAAATGTCACATGAAATCTTATTTATATTGAAGTTTTTTAACAATTGTGTCGCATTTTAGACTCTTATCATTAATAATTAATTAAAACTTTCTCGTCTAAGACACATTCTGCGAAATATTATATAGCTACTGTTGATAAGTGTCGGAAAATTTAAATTTGGCGCATTCGCATTTCCGGATATGTCCGCCATCAGAGGTCACTTTTTTGGTCTCCTTTTCATAAGGATTAGATTCCCTCTTTTGTCTTATTGCTCGATGGGTCATACCCACCTTAAAGAAAGGGAAAGACCCGAGCCCGACTGATAGCTACCGGCCAATATCCCTCACAAGCTCAGTAGCCGAAAAAAATGTTCTGGGCAGACTAAACCGAGCCTTAACCCATCTTGAACTGATTGACGACGCTTAACTGGCTTCAGGAAACATAGGAACACCATGGACCATGTAGTCGATTTTGCCCAAAAAGTCAAAGATGCTTTCCACCGTAAGATGTCAACAGTAGCAGTGCTAGTAGACCTCAAAGCTGCATACGACACAGTATGGAGAGGTTTGCTGTTACATAAGATAGCGAAGTCCGGAGTTGACGGCAAACTATTCAATTGGATAAAATCCCATCTCGGGGAAAGGTACCAGAGAGTCAAATTTCACAACCACTGTTCCAAATTCAGACTGAAAAGACAAGGGCTGCCACAAGGAGCTGTCATCAGCTGTCAATTGTTTGACTTAATGATAAACGATGTGCTCGAAATTATTAGAAAGACACCTGGAAACCCTCCTGTATGCTGATGACCTCCTAATATGGGCATCAAGTAGCAGTCTGAGAGCGTTCGAGGGAGTAATAACCCAGGCTCTGAAAAATCTAGAAAAATGGGCGGATAAAAACTGCCCTAAACAGTTAATACAACCAAAACTTAGCTTCAACTCAAGTACTTAGCCTTTCAACAAAACAGACTGCTGTCAAGCTGACGTATAAAGGAGTTGATCTGGAAAGACAGGACGTAACAAAATACGTGGGGGTGTATATAGATAAGAAAATGACGTGGAAACCCCAAATCGATGACATTACAGAGAAAGCCACAAAGAGATGTCGACTGCTCAAACGTCTCACAGCGACAAAGTGGGGCGCCACGCAAGATGTCCTGGTAGCAACACACAAAACCTATGTCCGGCCGATATTAGAATATGGGAGTGAAGCTACAATAACTGCGAGTACACACACCACCTCCAAGCTTGAAGTCGCCCAGAACACTGCCCTTCGCGTCATCACTGGTGCTCCAAAATCAACACCGATTATATCAATGGAAGCCCAGACCGGCATTGAACCAATACAATGCCGCAGAGAGCAACACGCGTTAACCTTTTGGGAAAGGCAAAGACGAATACTTCCACAAAAATGGGACGAATATAGACAAGCAGTCTCACGTCTTAAAACCCAAACCACTCCGCTTACAGTAGCAAACCAAATCATGGAAAGATACCACATTGTCCTGTCCCCTGCGCTGGGAAGCTGCCCCTTCCCAGCGCAAACCACATTGGTCCGCTGTCTACCAAACACAGAATTACTGCTTGAAAACCATAACGACCCGAAGCAACTTATCGTCAGACATTGCCCTAAGGAAAGCCGCCATAGAGACGATACACACCAAGTACCCAGCACATGAATGGCTCTACATCTACTGTTGGAAGATGACAACATCGACATGATGGTAACAATTTTTAATGTCATATACAGGGTGAGTCACGCTCAACGGAACGGAGCCTACCGGGGAAACGGCTAAAGATATTAAAAATTTCTTTTGCAGCAATACGTAGGTTAGTACCAGCTACAAATTAAAATTTGTGAGATATATATATAGGGTGTCCCAATTTGGCGAAATGACATAAACTTATACTTTTTTAAATGGAACAACATATATTTCACTTTAATTTTGAATTCTACTGAACAAAATATTGTTACTTTATTCAACATTCCCTATACCTATTTTTGACCGGTTTCAATTTATTTGGGTTTTTCTGAAAATGTACTATTCGCGAAATTAATTAATTACACAATATCGCATGAATTTTAATTAACGCCTTTTTGTCAGTTAATTGTCAAGTGTCCATGCTTTACATCACAATAATTACCATTTGAAACTAATCTACAGAGTGTTCGCAATCTGAAGTGTCAATGCTGTACCATATTTTGTTTAATTACTTTCTTAACTTAAATAGGACACCCTGTATTTTACTTTAATTTATTAATATTAGTTTATTAAACAATCCCTATACCTATCTTTGAGAATTTTCGATATATATGCGTTTTTTTGAATTGAAAATGCACTATGTATTCTTGAAATTAATTAATTTTTATCACTTTATTAACTAAAGTTCTACTCTAACTTAAACAAAAACCCTGTATTTGAATGTTGTAACAATTATTATAATCAAACTATTATAAAATTTTATATTAATATCTAGTATCTTCAAATCTATTTGCATTATGTTACCTGGAACATTAAATGTCATTAATTACATAGCTCGTTATTATAAAGAATGCCATGAAAAAACAAAAGGTACCTAGCTGTCAAACTAATTGTCAAACTATTAACTGTATTGCTTTCAATTAAATAGAAAAGGCAGATTATTCAATTGAAGACCGAGTTAATATGATTTTAATACTGGGTGAATGTGATCAAAATAGTTTGTTAGCATCAATAGTCTATGCTGAGAGATTTCTCTTAAAACGTCATCCTCGTAAAGAAGTATTTGACAGAGTCTTAACAAGGTTTCGTGAAACTGGCAGTATTTTTTATACTAAACGAAAATTAATAAATCCGATAACTGAAGATGAAAATACCGAATTAGAAGTTATTCAATCCGTTATTGAAAATCCAAATACAAGTACAAGGACGATGGCCAGGGAGATTGAAGTAAGCCAAACTAGTATATGCAGAATTCTTAAAAAATATCAATATCACTCATACCATATTAAAATTCATCAGCATATGTATGGAACTGATTTTGAACGTAGGTTAGAATTTTGTTTATGGTTTCTAGACAAAACGGGAGCAGATCAACATTTTTTTGATAAAATTTTGTTCACTGGTGAATCTAATTTCCATAATAATGGACTCGTGAACCGACATAACATTCACTATTATAATACGGAAAAATCAACATGAATATAGATGTACTGATCGACAAAACCGATGTTCCCTTAATGTATATGGTGGAATAATAGGAGAACATGTGATAGGACCGTATTTTTTTAATGGTCATTTAAATGGACAAAAATTTTTAAGATTTCTACGAAGAGACTTTTGGATACTTTTGCAAAATATCCCTTTAAATATTAGAAGAACAATGTTTCTGCAGCTAGACGGTGCTCCAGCACATTACACGCGTAACGTTAGAGAATATTTAGACAGAAAATTTCCCGGAAAGTGGATAGGTAGGGGTGGTGCTGTCAATTGGTCCCCTAGATCACCTGGGTTAACATCAATGAACTTTTTTTTTTGGGATATATTAAAAGTTTGGTTTATCAAACTCCACCTAAAACCGCTGAAGACATGAAAACGCGTATTCGTAATGCGTTTGCAACAGTTGCTCCAGAAATGCTAAGAAGAGTACAACAAAATATTGAACACAGAGTAAGGTTATGTATTGAAGAAAATGGACACCATTTTGAACATTTAATGTAAATTAATTTTTTTCTAGTGTGTTTTGTTTAACTTTATGTAATAAAGTATAATTAATTAATTTCAAGAATAATGCATTTTCAAAAAAAACCCAAATTAATCGAAAATTATAAAGGATAGGTATAGGAATTGTTTAATAAAGTAATATTATTTTTTTGATTAGAATTCAAAATTAAAGTAAAATACAGGGTGTCCCATTTACGTTAAGAAAGTAATTACACAAACTATTATACAGCATTGACACTTCGTATTGCGAACACTCTGTAGATTAATTTCAATTGGTAATTATTCTGATGTAAAGCATGGACACTTGAAAATTAATTGACAAAAAGGCGTTAATTATAATTGATGCGATATTGTGTAATTAATTAATTTCGCGAATAGTACATTTTCAGAAAAACCCAAATAAATCGAAACCGGTCAAAAATAGGTATAGGGAATGTTAAATAAAGTAACATTATTTTGTTCAGTAGAATTTAAAATTAAAGTGAAATATAGGTTATTCCATTTAAAAAAGTATAAGTTTATATCATTACGCCAAATTGGGACACCCTGTATATATCTCACAAATTTTAATTTGTAGCCGGTACTGACCTACGTATTCCTACAAAAGGAATTTTTAATATCTTTAGCCATTTCCCCGGTAGGCTCCGTCCCGTTGAGCGTGACTCACCCTGTATAACACCGGCTACATTCCAACAGATTGGCTTTACTCTACCATTATAATGATCCCTAAATCACAAAGAGCGACAAAATGTGAAGACCACAGACTGATAAGTTTAATGAGCCATTTGCTTAAGGTGTTTCTTCGCATCCTTCACACAAGAATGTTCAGAAAGTTGGAATATCTAAGCGGTGAGACACAATTTGGTTTCAAAAGCGGACTGGATACACGTGAAGCAACTTTCTGCTTGTACAAAACTGCATGGATCAACGAAATGATATAGTCATAACATTCCTCGATTATGAAAAAGTGTTTGACACCGTAAAACATGACGCAATGAGAAAAGTGCTACACAATGCTAACATTGACGAAAAAGATATAAGAGTTATCCAGAATCTCTACTGAAATCAAAAAGCACGAGTGACACTGAACAAATCAACCAACACAGAAGAATTTGAAATTTAAAGAGGGGTGTGACAGGGGTATATTTTGTCTCCCATGCTCTTCAATCTCTATGTGGAGACTATTTTTGCAGAGGCACTGGAAAGCTCTGAGTGTGAAATAAAGGTAAACGGGTTTCCGATAAGTAACATCTCCGTGATATACACCGAACAGATCAGTCAACGACGTAGGAAAATCACATGGTTTGCAGATAAATGCGGAAAAACTAAATGCTGGCAATAGAAAAAAGCATTTAGATACACTGCAGTAGTATGCTCAATCGATGAAGTGAAACGTTTAAATACTGGGATGATTATAACATGACATCTCAACAAAACAAATGCCGTATTGAACAAGCAAGCAAGCTACTAATATAACCGCAATCTTTCCTGTAATCTCCGCTAGAGGATGGTTAAATGCTATGTATGGTCCATATTGTTATACGGCATGGAAACATGAACGTTAAGAGTATCTTCCATTAATAAGTTGGAGGCCTGCGAAATGTGGACGTTGCGAAGAATGTTACGAATACCATGGACAGATAGGATGAGAAACGAGGAAGTCTTAAGAAGGCAAATACTGAGAGAGAACTACTTAATTTGATCAAGGTACGAAAAATTGGATACCTCGGCCATATTCTGAGAGGAAAAAAATACGCAATCTCTCAAGTAATCATCCAGGGAAAGATTGAAGGCAAGAGAGGAGTAGGTCGCAAACAAATGTAGTGGCTACGAAACATAAAGAACTGGACAGGTATAAATAATACTGTCGATCTTTTGCATGCCGCAAAAGACAGACGTCTGGCTCTAAGATAATTCGCCAATGCGCTATAGGTGCTCAGCACTATAAAGAAGAGGGTTTACTGATCTCATTTTTGATCCCTCAGATAGATCGATTGTCTGGTTTTTCATGCGAGGTCTACTTTTGCCTGACTTTGAAAGAATATGATTTTCTTTTCTTTTTACACTTGTACATACTGTCCATCGTGACATTTTTAATGCAGCAGTACTTTTTTAAATAAAGAATTGTTTGAATTGTATGATACGTATTTTGATAAATAATCATACATTTCACAATGTTACTTATTGAACAAATGAAAATGGCTCCAAAGAAGGTCCATTCATTTTTTCTAATTCAAAACACTCCCGCACATTTAACAACATTTTTTGTGCTTGAAAATTCAATGGTTTATCAGGCATACTATAAAAATAAAAACCCTTAAAAATATGCCATATTACATGGTTGACATGGTTTTAGCCATATTTAAATAATTATATCTTAATTTAGAGGTTCGAATAAATATTATATCATTTGTAATTTGCTAATAAATAAATTCTTACATTGAATTACTAATAAATTGAACAAGAAGGCAACAGTTAGTCGTTCTAACAATTCTTTAAAATAAAAATATATGACACGAAAAAATTTATAAACAGACTACAAACGCTCTCAAAACAAAACAATTTCCAGTAGGTGAATCAATCACCGACCATCGTCCTATGGCTGTCTTTGTCCGATGTATGTAATTGTGTATTGCTTCAGTTCATCGATTTAGTTTCTCCGAGTAGAACAGAGATGTAATATAAAAAATAATGCGCAAATAATGTCATACTTGTGCAAATATCCATCGGATGGACTGTATGTAACCACGAAGACTATAACTTGAGGTGACGATAAACAAAATCATTTCTGTTTGTATGTCCAGGAAAACTACTGTTGCAATTAAAGATCCGAAGCAATGTATACAGTTGATGTTAACACTTAATTCTACTAACCCATACTATCTGCACATTTTATGTCTATATGTATTAAAAAAAAAATTAAATTTTGCAAAAGTTTAATATATTTTTTGTAGGTATTATGTTCCATTGGCCCTATCTTTGGGATTAATTGTTCCAACAGTATTCTCGACGTATATGTTGGGCGAATCTTTCATTAACTCCTGTTTTTGTTCAATTATGAAAAGTATATTGACGTTAAACATGACTTGGTCCGTTAACAGTGCGGCACATCTCTGGGGATGGAAGCCCTATGACAGGTTAGTATACTTGAAAAAATGACTATAAATACCAAACTCCGATTTAATATACTAATGGCAAAAAAAAACACTTTTTTTTTATTTATTTACGCTGTAACCACCAGGCTTATTAGCGACCTAAATGTATAATACAGGTAGAGTTAGAAAAAAATTACAATAATTGATACAGTCCTGAGTCTTTAAGATAACTTATTGTGTTTTTAATGTTCATGTTTTCTCCTAGGGTTTCCTTTATATTATTTGGTATAGTGTGCTTCTTTCTTGCTGCTTCATATTTTTTGCACTGAGATAGTATATGTTTTACGGGAAATTTGTTGGGAGAATTTCAGGAAATTTAAGATGTAGGTCATGAAGGTTTCTTCTAACTCTTTCGTAAAATGGTGGATCTCGACTTCTTGTAGAGAAAGTGTCTTGAAATCGATCTGTGAACGTATTGGTATAAGTAGGGTGTTCTTTATTACTAGCTATTTTAGAAGCATATGAGAGAGAAAGGTATTTGCGTCGTAAACTTAGTGGTGGTTCTCCTGTTAAGCATTGTAAACTTTCAACTGGTGTCGTGCGAAACGCGCCGGTAGCTATTCGTAAAGCTCTGTTTTGAACAGTTTCTAATGTTTTCAATACTGATACTTTGCTTGATGAATAAACTATCGCACCATAGTCGAGTTTGGATCTAACTAAAGATTTATATACATGTAATAGTGTATTTTGATCTGCTCCCCAGTTTTTGCTGGAAATAGTTTTCATGAAATTTAGTCCTGCTTGGCATGATTTTTTAAGTTCTTCTGTATGTTTTTTCCAGGAGAGCTTTTGGTCGAAAACCATAACTAAAAATCTGATATTATTTGTGAAACTAAGGGTTTGATTATATAGCTTTAGATGTGGAGTTAGAGTGTTATGTTTTCGTGTGAATAAAATACATTTAGTTTTTGTCGGTGAAAATTGTAATCCGATAGTCCTAGACCATGATTCTAACTGATTAATTTTTTGTTGTAAATGTTTTTGAATAGATGTAGGGTTTTTTCCTTTGGCAAATAAAACTAAGTCATCAGCGTATAACCTTTCTTTAACAATCGGTGAGCATTGTTGAAGTATGTCGTTTATGGCTATTAGAAAAAGGGTTGAGCTTATAACTGATTATTGTGGTACTCCGTCCTTTTGAACTTTTTTATCTGAGTTAGCGTTGTCTGATCGAACTATGAAGCTGCGAGAATGAAGAAAATTGGAAATACATTTTAACATATTGCCTCTGATATTCCAATTATGCAATTTTGATATGATATTGTATCGCCGGACAGTATCATAAGCTTTATTAATATAAAAAAAACTGCGATACAATCTTGCTTATTTGCAAATGCTTCATGTATTCCTGACTCTAAGTCTATTAGGTTATCTATAGTGAATCTATTTTGCTTAAATCCGCTTTGTTGTGGAATAAGGAGTTTTTGTTGTTTTAAATACTATCTCAGCCTTTTATTTACCATTTTCTTTAACACTTTACATATAATATTGGTTAAAGATATTGGTCGATATGACTCAGGTGATGTCCGGGATTTCTCAGGTTTAAGAAGTGGTAGTAGTAAAAAACACTTTGTGTACGACTATATATATATATATATATATATATATATATATATATATATATATATATATATATATATTTCAGCTGCTAACCCAATTAACCTTACCATTATACTAATTAATAATTGGACAGCTGTGATCATTCTTCGTTTATATATATATATATATATATATATATATATATATATATATATATATATATGGATCAAAAGTATATCTAAAAATATATACAGTGGAACCTCGATTATCCGTCATGACACCGGACCAAAGGTATGAGGGATAATTGAAAAAACATTAAAAAAAAATAAAAACTCATGGTATAACTCTGAAATTTTATTTGTATGTTTTATTTGACAATATAAGAGGAATTTATGTTAGCACAGTAGAATCATCTTGATTTAAAATATTCAAAAATCTTTATTTGTTTTATTGTTACTTCACATTTTGCAACGGTCGAATTTCTTAATCGACGTAAAATAATCAAATATTTGCACTTTATTTGCATCTTCTCGCCTAGAATACCACTCGAAGAATTGTTGTATGTGTGTTGCAGCTTCTCGAGCTTCTTTACGCAAATCTTTATGCGTTGCAATAGCATCATCAACATCGCCACCGTCCAAGTCTGTATCAGCTTCTGCATCAGTTTCGTCCGCCTCTGTTACCATTTCAACGATTTCATCATCTGTCAGTAATCAATAGTCATTTGCGTCCTTATCACAAATTAACCATTCGTTTATGTCATCTTTAGACAACGAAAACAAAAAACTTGGTTTAGCCATAAGTTCATTATTTTCATCTTGAGTTGATTCAGACCATAATTTATATCACGCTCTTTTCACCGTTACTTCAGAAACATCAGCCCAAGCATCCATAGCATTGTGGACTGCGTGTTTTAAATTGTATGCTTTCCAGTATTCTCGCAAAGAATATTCCTTTTCCACAACTAGGTTTTTAATAAATATTTTGTAGTATCTTCTTTTGAAAGTTTCAATGACCGACTGATCCATTGGCTGTATCAATGATGTTGTATTCGCAGGCAAAAAAGTGCATGTGATATTTTTATCGTCATTTCGTAGCATACCGGCTTCAGGATAGGCAGGTGCATTGTCCAAAATGAGAATCACTATTGGTGACAAATTGTAAATAAGTATTCTCGAACGTCCAGTATAAAAACCTAAATCAAGACGTCAGAAAAAAGATAAACAAATTTGGTTTGCAGTACATACCTTTTTGAACCAGTCAGCGAATATTTCCTGGGACATCCATGTATTATGTTGTGTCTAGTTGTTAACGAAAAGAGCGTTCATATTTATCCCTTGAATCAATGTGGTTTTTTTGCTGTACCAATCAATCAATCAATCAAAGTCAGCACTTGGAATTTAAACACATCATTGCTGTGATTCGTTGCTTTTGCGTTTTAAATCCGGGTGCATATTTTTCAGACAGTGCAACGAGTATGTTCGTTGGCAATGCTTTGTAGTTTAAACCAGTTTCATCCGCATTGAAAACTTGATCGCGTGTCAAACCATATTCATCGATCATAGCTTAAAACTTTCTTTTATATTCGTCAAAGACTTCAATACTTTATACTATATATATATATATATATATATATATATTATATATATATATATATATATATATATATATATATATAGTACAGGTTGTTTACAACTGTCGTTGTTTTCCCGTCCCTAGTTTCGATCGTTTCCTATTTCGGGTGTCGGCTTCATTTAGCTGTCTTCCTTCCATGGCTTCATTCACGTCATCTCGCCAGCTTCTTCTTGGACGCCCTCTTTTCCTTCTTTCAGTTGGGATCCATTTTAATATTTTCTTTGGCCACCTCTCGTCTGCCATTCTGTTTACATGACCGAACCAAGTTGTTTTTTCTGGACTTCATCTATAATGTCTTTTTCTTGCTCCATTCTACGTTTTATTTCTTCATTGCGGATTCTGTCCATCCTTGTCAATCTACAGCTTTTTCTCATAAAATCCATCTCGGTAGCTTGTAATTTTTTCCTGTTTCTTTTACTAGTGTCCCATATATCTGCTCCGTATGTTACCACCGGCTTAACCATCGTCTTATATATTCGTTTTTTCGTCGTTCTTGTGATTTTTTTATCCAAGTGAATGGAGTTTAGGCATTTGGAAATGTTTTCTTCAATAAACTTCAATACTTGCTGCGCTCAATTTTTCATCTTCCATTTTCAGTTCCCGTATACCGTGGCGATTTTTGAAGTTTTCCAACCAACCGCTGCTTCCTTTGAATAAAAAATCGCCATTCAATTTTATGTTGAAAAACAACGCTTTTTCGGCAACAATTGGTCCAGACAAAGGAACACCTTCTTCCACAACCTTTGTGGTAAAGTCTCCCATTATAATTGTTACATCTTGCGTTTTAATGGATTTTAAAATGTTGTCTAGGTCTTCGTAGAAAGTTTCAATATCGCTCTCTGGTTTGTCTGCAGTTGGAGCATAAACTTGTATAATATTTATTTTGGGTTTGTTCTGGTTTAATTGTAAGAATATAATTCTGTTGGAGTATGGAGTGAAATTTATTACAGTTTCGTCAATGTTTTTGTTTAATATTATCCCGACGAAATGCAAAATGCGAAACTACAATTTTATTATTTATTTAATTTATTCATCAAAATGAGCTTAAAATCAAACAAAAATATTATGACTAAATAGGTATTCTTAATACCTTTTAAACAAGGTATCACTTGCCATAAGTTCCCATTTAAAATTCACAAATTTCACTATTATAACAATAACCATTCAAAAGATACGAGAGGGGATCGAACTTTTGACTACCACTGTATATTTGAGGTACATTCTTGTGCGAAGGCTTAACGATCTTCTGCAATATGGAATAATTGTCCTGCATTTGGTATCTGAGATTCACGAATGTTTTTTAACCAAGAAACTTGTTTTCTTCCTACACCTCCACGGCCCTCTATTTTGACTTTAAGGATCAGTTGTAAAATTTTATATCGACTTCTCCTTACTATATGTCCCAGACAAAACATTTTTCGATGTTTAACAGTCTTTAGCAGTTCTCTGTCTTTGTTGACGCTCCTTAGTACTTCTTCATTAGTTTTTCTTGCTGTCCAAGGTATCTTCAGCATTCGTCTATGAACCCACATTTCCAATGCTTCAATTTTGTTCATGATCGATACTTTTAACCATTCTTTGCCTTAGTTCTAAACTGAGATGATTATTGCAAAGAAATGACTTAATTTTCATAAAAGTAGTTTTAGTCGTTGCTATTCTACGTTTTATTTCTATGTCTGGATCTAGTTGGTCCGATATTACAGTCCCATATATGTCATTTTGTGAATTTTCTCAACTTGGACTCCGTTCAATTGAAGCTTTGCATCGGGATGTGGGTCACGACTAAACACTGAAAATTTGGTTTTGTTTGAGTTTATTTTAATGCCCATTTCCTTTTCTACCTCGTGAATACGATCAAGCAGAACTTGAAGACCTTCAATATTATCTGATAGAATTACTGTATTGTCTGCATATCTAATCACATTAAGTAGTTCCCTGTTAATTTTTATTCCATATGGTTGTCTCTCAAGTGCCTTTTTAAATAGCTGGTTCGAGTAAACATTAAACAATATGGGCGACAAAATGCAACCTTGTCTGACTCCTCTGTGTATGGGTATTTCATCGGTGTAGTTCATCTCCAATTTTTACGACAGCAGTTTGATTTCAGTACAAATTTTTAATGACACGAATATCCTTGTCATCTATTCCAACATTTTTCAGTATTTGTAATAATTTTACATGCTGTACTTTATCGAATGCCTTTTCGAAGTCCACGAAATAGGCAAATACTTTTTTCTTTACTATCTGAGGCACCTAAAAATATTTATTCTATATTTTTCTACAGGACTATCAACCCAGTTGAAAATCTAGCCGTTGCCATCATGTCCTCGGGAGAAGGCTGGCACAA